>CAJNDT010002223.1:778133-828133 GCA_905221615.1 Symbiodinium sp. CCMP2592
GCAGAAATCATGCTAAACACCAGTCTCGCGTCGTTTGTAAGTACGAACGCAACACGGCACCCTATGCGCCCGCACCCAAATAATTACCTGCACTATGTTGGAGGTTCTTTGCTATAGTTATAGGTCCCAAAACCCTACTCTAATCATTAAGGCCGCTGTATTATAGAACCCTAATTACTATAGATCCCTTATATTCCCTTATCGTACCCCTTTAACACCTTTTAAAGGAGCCCTATTCTGATTTTTAAGGCTTCCGTATTACCCGAGATGCACGAAGCCCGAGCCCCAAAAAGGGTCGAAGTACCCAATCATCATATGGGTGGTTGTGAAAATTAGGGTCCCTAAATTAGGGTACCCTAAATAAGAGGTGCCGTATCATAATAGGGACCGAAAAAAGGGACCATAATTTTGACAACCACCCTTTTGGGAGTTTCCGAAAATTGGGGACCTTAATATGGTACCCTAACTAGTAGGATCCTCATCATAAGGAGCCCAAAATTAAGGTACCCCTAATTTTCGGAAATTCCCATATAGTCCCCCAAATCCTAACCTACATAACTACTATCCTAAAGCCGAGTACCTAATTATTGCGTCCTTTGGACCCTTAGGGGAGCTTGCTAGGAGGCGGCAGCAGAGGTGGAGATACCACCCAGTCCGGTACCTTCCGTCGAGGTGGAGGCAGCTAGAGCTTCGAGTCTAGTGTGTAGGGGTTTAGGGGTTTAGCGGTTTAGGGCTAGGGTTTAGGGATTTAGGAGTCTAGGGGTTTAGGGTTAGGGTTTAGGGATTTAGGGGTTTAGGGGTTTAGGGTCTAGGGTTTTAGGGTCTGGGCTTTAGCGTTCAGGGGTTAGGATTTAGGGGTTAGGGTTTTGGATTTAAGGTGTCGGGCTTAGACCTTTTTTAGGGACTCCGTCGAGGCTCGGGCAAGGCTGGGGTTGTCTCCTCCCCGTCCTAACAAAGGGTGTGAATGGTTGGAGAATAGTAGGCTTTAGTCTTTATGCTTGCTGAACTCCTGAGCCTCATTGGACTATACAAGACGCCCCCAAACCCAATAAATATTAATGGTGCACCTCTTTCATATTTATACCCTCCAGAGCGGTTCTTTCTCTGGTTGGCCAGTTGTCTTGTTAGGATCCAGGTATCTGACATAGGAAGCTGCGGCCCGGGATACCCAGAAACTGAACGACCGGATTCTCCGAATTACCCGTAGGCCCCATAGTAGTTCCTTTTCTTGGATTACCTTTATAGGATTGTAAATATGAGCCCCAAAAAGGAACTACTATTGGCCTAGGGGTATAGCTCTAGTTCGAGTTTGTTGGCGAACTTCACATGTTCGGCGACATAGGAATGCGAGTCAAAGCTTGTAGACATGCCGGAGGACCCTAAACCCTAAACCCTACGACATAATCTACGACCAGTATGGGAGCCGCTGAATGAAGCTATGCACCCTGAACTCTTAACATCTACATAAGCCCTAAACCCCCTCAACCCACTGTAAACCGGCAAGATTCGACAATCTGTGTTTAGGGTTTAGTGGTTTAGGGGTTTAGGGGTTGTGGTTCTTTGTATGTACTTCGAGGGTGTGTGCACTCGCATGGTCAGAACCGTGCTGCGGTTAGGACTAGGACCTTGCATTTCATGACGGACCCGGGGAGTAACAACAGAGTCATAACCTGCCGTCTGAGTCTCCTGAGGCTCCAAGTAAGCCCTACAACTTTGCAACCCCAAACCCCAAACGAACCCAAGATTTCGATCCAAGCAAGGTCTTCGGATGCTTCACCCTAAGACTCCACATGGCCCAAAGTAGGCAGCTTGCGTAAACATATTCAAGGAACCCAAATAGTACCCTTAGAGAAACACGTAGAGGAATCCCAGGCTTAGACCACAGCGAATGCTCGGGCATGGCCCAAAACCCTATAAAGAACCCCAAACCGTGCCACCCAAAGCTGTGTCTTTCTCGAAGCTGACTCTTCAAAGCTGGGTTTGGGGCTGGGGCTGGAAGGGTTAAACCTTAAGAGAAGGATTTAGGGTTTAGAAAACTATGGTGCTCAGTTGAATTATGTTGTCGAGGGTAACTAGGGTTTAGGGTCACCAGGGTCTAGGATTTGAGGCCACGGTTTAGTAAACGACACCTTGATCCTGAAGCCCCAATAATTTCCCAAACCTGAATGGTACCAAGAAGCCTTTCCTTTATCATCTCCTGAGTATTCAATTCCCGAAAGGAATCCTTAAAGGAACCTCTTACCCTAGACCCTCCCACTACCCTCTAACCTGCTCCAAATACCCGCTATGAAGGGCCATAAACACTCCCATAAACTCCATTAAAGGGCCCTTGGGGGGTCCTGGAAAGCATCCAAGAAAATAATGGCAATAGGGCCGCTAAAGGAACCGTCAAGCGAACCAATGCAACAAAAAACTTAGTAATACACCTTACGACCACACACACTAAATTTTAATTAGGGGAGCCCTTTCAAGTTCTAAACCCTAAGCCCCACTTTGGGGAACCAACCATTTCTCGAGCCCCCTTAAAGGAACCCTGACAGGACCCTAAAACCCTAAACTCTCAATTAAACCCTAAATCCTAAACGCTAATTAGGGGACCCCTGTAAAGGAAGCTCTATAGATCCCTTTAAAGGAACCCGTATAGATCCCTTTAAGGAACCCTTACAGGACCCCTTTAAGGAAGCTCTTTCAGAAGGAGCTCCAGCCTCTTGGCGCCTGCGTTCTCAACGCTCAGCGAAGCTCTGGACGAGTCAGGCAGCTCTGCATTTTTTGGGTTATATAAGGGGTTTAGGGTGTCGGAGTGTAGGGTTGAGGGGGATTTCTGGGCTTGATAGGGGTCTATCAGATCTATATTATAGGGTTCCACAACGTAAACTTTCTATGCTAAAGGGTCTATGAAAACGGGTTCTGCATATTTGGGTTATATAGCAAAGAATGCTATAGTACAAGGGTTCTGCCACAGAGTTCTATAACCGGGGCTCTGCAAGAAAGGTTCCAGAGCAAGGGTGCTGCAATAGCGGCATCGGGGGTTCGTTGTCAGGGCCTTATTCGGTTGGAACACGGCTCCTTTAGAATAGGGGCTTCTTTTCAAGGGTTCTTTCTTTAGAGAGTGTGTCTACATTCACAAGGGTAATTATCAGAAAGGTCTGTGGGTTGCGTGTTTAGGATGGGTTTCGCGGATTTCCTGCTTTGGCTGCATACTTGGATATATTGTTTATATGTATTAAATCTGGTGTGTAATCAAGATATAGGGCATTTCTGTCTGCTTTCCTCAGGCAGGCAGCCTCAGCCACGAGTTTGGGATTCCTGAGCGCGAAAAGCCAAACCCTGCTGGACAACGCGTGTGCAGTACAGGATTTGCAGTTCGGGGTTTGGGTTCCGGTTTAGGGTTTCGGGTTCGGGGCTTCAGCCTTTGAACCAAACCAAACCTAGCCGAGGTGTGCAGTTCTCGGGTAATTAAAGTTGATATTTGAGCGTTCCGGGTCTGGCTAGGGTGTAGTAAACGTTTCGCGGAAGGGCGAAGGGTTTCTGGGGTAGGTAAGGATTTCTTATAAAGGGATGTATGGCGTTGGGCATGTTTTCAAGATACATGGACTGTGGGAGCATCCTTAAACCCTCTAACAAACCCTATAAACCTTAACTTCAACTGCTTGCTGATCCTTAAGCCCTGAACTTCCTAAACCCTTGTACTTGGAGGGTCGGGGGACTTAGTAAGCAGTTATTTTAGGGACTTATAAGGACCATAACCCCAATTAGGGTCCCTTTTAGGGTACTTATAAGCCTACTTACTACCTACTTACTAAGTCCCCCGACCCCCCAAGTAGCACCAAACCCCAGGGCCATGTCCGTGTCTGTGCCAGGCCAATCGATTCCGACTCATCATCACAGAACGCCTTTGGCGTCTGAGAGCTTGGCCTGGGTAGTAGTAGTAGTAGTAGTAGTAGTAGTAGTAGTAGTAGTAGTAGTAGTAGTAGTAGTAGTAGTAGTAGTAGTAGTAGTAGTAGTAGTAGGGTTGAGAAACTTATCGCAACCAGGGTCTGGGGTTTACCTGAACTACCTTAAACCTATCATTTGTGGTGGGGTCCTATGATTTCTACGTTAGGGCTCACAATGAGAACCTACCAAATGTAGGTCACTGCAGTTTAAAGTAGGGTTTGGGGTCCTGACCTCCAGAAAGCAAATCCGAAATAGTAGGATGCTTCTGTATAACGGTTTGGGGGTTTAGGAGATTGCGTACGAAACGCTAAAAAGTTAATATATCCTAGCCAGACTCCTAGACCAAATCCGAACCAGCACCTTTCCCCGCAGGCCCGCCATTGCTTTGTAAACCCTATGAACCCCAAACCCTACTTTGCCATTCCAGCATGTTGAGGAGTGGAGGGTCTGGTTGGTGTTTACCCACCCAAAGGGTCCTAGGTACTGTTATGAGGGATACTTCCCTAAATCATAATAGTAGTTCTTAGTATAGAAACCCTACATTCTACTATCCAGGTACTTTGGACCCTTTGGGCCATAGGCCCCATAGTAGTTCCTTTTGGGGGGTTCATGTTTAGAATCCTATAAGGTAATCCCCAAAAAGGAACTACTATGGGGCCTATGGGTAGGCTTTTAGGATGCAGGATTTCGGGTTTACGGCGCAGTGGGTTTATGTGGCCTAGGATTTTGAAACCCACTGGGACTCACAATCGAAATCCCACTGAGGGGTTTATGTTGCTTGGGCTTTCCTCAACGGCAGCAACAACAACAACAGACCGGCGACCTTGAACCCTGCATCCTAAACTTTAAACTCTACCCGAAAATACAGCAGTAATAGCCTTAGAAGGGGCCCCCACCCTGTAATAGTGGTATAATAGGAATATAATAGGGCCCTAGTAGAACCCTTATAGTCAGTATTACAGTGCGGGGGCCCCTTCTAAGAGTTATAGCTACCACTGGAACACGAACCTCTCAGGCTCCTGCAGGAAGTGCTTCTGTCGCTTTTTGTTTTTTCCCGATCCCCCGGCTACTCGTCGATTAGCCGATCTCCGAAGTGAGACAGGGGAGCTGTAAAGGATTCCATGGCTGTTGGAGAGGTCACCCAGCGGAGGGTTAAATGGTTTAAGCAGTCCTTTCATGGCTTAATGAGAAGATCTCAGAGTGTTTTTTTTGCTGTGGTTAGGGTTTTTTGTAGCTTTCGGTCTAACCAGGGCACCCTTACGCAGTGGGTCAGACAAACCCGAACTAAATCGTACATCCTAAACCTTAAAGTCGGATATCGGGTCTGTACCTAGACCCTCCAACTACCCTGTTTGTTAGCCCAAATACCCACGATTCAGGACCATAAGGGCTTTATTCCGTGCAAAGTGTTGGTTCTGAAGTTGTTTTTCGGCCTAGGTGTCAGCCGTGCACATCCCGCTTGAAAGCTTGAAGTGGAAGCGCTGGAGGGTTCACGGTGTAGGGCTTATCATAGGTTCCCTAAAGTGCCCGAAGCAAACTCTAAACCCTAAGATGAGTCTTGTGGCGCGCTGTTTCGAGACCTCTCTGGGTTTTGGCCGCAGAGCTACAAAAGCATTGCGGCTAGTACTTAGAGGCCCAGGGGACTTAGTAACTGGGTTATAAGTAGGGTTATAATCAGGGTAACTCCTTTTACGGCGCTTATAACCCTACTTATCACCTACTTACTAAGTCCCCTGGGCCTCTAAGTAGCACCTTGTTCTAGATGCTGTGCTGCAGTTTGCCCAACGGCTACCGGCACCCTGACCGGCAGGACTGACAGACTGAGTTATAAGATCCTTGGCTCAACAGGGTAAGATAAGAAGTAGAACCGTAGGGACGCGGTGAGCACCCGGGGAGCATTAGGGAAAGTAAAGGGTTGTCGGTTTCATACCCGCCTTCCCTTGCGTATCAGGAGTCAAACTATTGGAGTCAGATTGTGTCCAACCACATGAAAATTCTGTATGTACATATGTTTTTGTTTGCATATGTGTGCAAGGTATACATCTGAACACATTCCACTACAAAAGAAAAGGGCCCCACTTGCACCCTGTCTTCTGGTCGGTGCCTGCCTGCTGCACGCCTCCACCTCCGCGCAGGAAACTGCGATGTCTTGTCTGCCCTAAGGCTGAAGAACTTGAACCCCAAAGCCTACTTGGCGGCCCAGGGGACTTAGTAAGTAGGTTATAAGTAAGGTCATAATTGGGGAAACTCCATTTAGGGTACTTATACCCCTACTTATAACCTACTTACTAGGTCCCCTGGCCTCCAAGTATAATTACATACGAGGAAACCTTTGATGCTTACTGTTGGGCTGGCTGTTAACCCAAAACGCACGCACCATAGCTCCCAGTGTTGCTGACCTTTAGACTTGGAGCCAGACCTTTCCCCCACGGCAACGTACTTCTTGGGGGTTCTCCTGGTGCTATGAGGTTCAATCAAAGTTTCGATGGGGGGTGTTGTCCTAATTTGAGGCGAAGTGCTGAACCCAAAGGGTCCAAAGTACCTATATAGTAGAATGTAGGGTTTCTATACTAAGAATTACTATTTTGATTTAGGGAAGCTATCCCTCATAGCAGTACCTAGGACCCTTTGGGCAAACTTCAATGTCGGAAAATGCCCCCAGACCCGCGACGGCTGCCAGGATAAGCCGAAAAGCTTAAGACCAATAGTGTTAGCCCCGAAACCGTAAATCCTAAACCCTAAACCCTAGTGCTATGGTTATAGGTGCTGTGGAAAGCCTGAAAGCCGTCGTCTCTAGCATTTCCAACGGCATAAAACTTATTGATTTCTGTACATAGAGGCACATACATTTGTAGGTACAACCATGCAAGAAGAGCCGACACAAGTGGTTTGTCAGGACAGGGGCGTTGAGCTCTTCTTGGGTCCATATTCATAGTAGCGAAAGCAAGCCTCGAACGACGTGCTATGCATGCATTATTGGCCTGTGTGTCTGTAGGATATAGGGTATGAGCTAAGCGGCTACCCACCCAAATAATACCCGAAACCTGTAAGCTGTAAACTGCTATACCATGAACCTTGTAATTACGCGCGTAGTGCAGAAACATGGGGCTCGCATCTACAATATCGTTGCGATCGGATTGGCCGTAAACCCTAAACCCCTCATATTTCGTGCGCGGAGGCCGTTTGCCGAGGCTTGAAGCTTACCGAAAGCACCGCCCCTGTGCGCGAGCGTGATGCCCGCAGGGAGGGCACAAGCACCCTGGTGGCTGTTGAGCTCGCACTCCATTTTAAACCGTGGTCCTCCATTGCTTGTCCCATTTCGTAAGCCCCACTCAAGGTTGCCCTTCTAGCTGTATGTCAAGGACAAGAACCAGTGAAATGATCGCAGCTTTCTGCGAGGCAGACCAGGTATTGTACTTGTTTTTTGCAAGGTAAGAAGTCAGCAGGTATCAACGCTGAACCTCAAGCTGTATGGGTATTTGGAATTGTCAGAAAAGCGGCCTGGTTTTACCGACGCTCGCTCTTCCGCCTCGCGAATGTAAGAGCTGCAACTCAACTAGGCTGAGCATGCATATTGGACTCCTAACGAGCTATCCACATATTATGTATATATATATATATATATATATGTACATGATCCACTACACTACACATGTCCTAAATCAAGAAAATCCAAGCCCTGAATTGCAAACTCTGCAAGCCCGTTGATACGGTCCGTAAACTCTGGACCCTAAACCGGATCGCTCATTGCTTCCTTGCATACTTTACATAACATCCAAGTGGCCAGAGTAGTTAAACGACAGCCATCCACCCCAAACCCTGACAAGCGTTAAATTCTAAAGCCGACGAGGTATCAACCCTAAACCAACCCCAAACCATAAACTTGTACATCCTTGCAGCCCCTGAAGAGAAGCAGTTTCAAAGATCCGAGAAACCTTTAGATCCATCATGGAACCCTACAAACCCTAAACCCTGGTTAGTAGTTAGTAGTCAATGATGGATTGGTTATGATTATTGATTAACGATTGATTATGATTAATGATCAATGATCAGGGATTTAGGGATTCGCATGAACCCCCCCTAAACCCCTAAACCCTAAACCCCTAAACCCCTAAGCCCTAAACCCTATAACCCCTGAACCCGAGACCAAGTGCACGGCCTGAGGCCGTAAGCGAGACTTTCGGCACTAAGCCCCTCGTCATCCCCGAAGTGCTCGGGCTAAAACTCGGAAAAAGGCCTGCGAAGTGCCGGAACCTCAGACTTTTGCAGAAAGAAGCATACTTGGAGGTTCAGGGGTAGTTATAAGTAGGTTTATAAGTCCCTTAATACGGGTTGTAAGTATAGTTGCCCTACATAAAACTACCCATGAACCTCCAAGTAGGTGTTAGTAGGTTTGTTTTCCACAAACCAAATACATTGAACAGGTTCCAACTTGCCTTACACCCTACACCGCCGGGTTGCGGATTGGCGTTCGCTGCCTTCGGCTAGAGGCACGAGCCTGTACGACCTGCGTAATGTAAGTTACCATAATTGAGGGCCCATTTAAGGGTTCTAGGATTCTAGAATTACGGTTTCTATAAGGGGTCTATAAGGGTCTAGGGTGAAGGAACTTAAAATCTCAGGTGCCAAAGAGGGTTTAGGTATCAAAGTAGCGGATCTTCTGTACATCCTAGCATTGACTCAAACTGATTCCGTATTATGGTAACTTAAGTTACGTTCCTCAGCCAGGTTCCAGAGTTCGTCATGGAGTTTTGCCTACTATTTCGGTTTAGGGTTTAGGGTTTACTACTATTTCGGTTTTGGGTCGAAGGCTGAACCCTTTGAACGAGGTCCAGATGCCAGTTTGACTTGGAGGCTCACGTGTTACAGATTGAGGTAACGAGGCTTGTGAGCACCTGTAACAAAAATTGAGGTACTTGTAGCCTTCCCCGCAAACCACCGCCTTCAAGTAGGGTACAGGGCTTGTGACTGGGGTATAATGCCCTAAACCATGCAAGCCTCTAGTGTGGGGATTAGTGTTTTGGGAACTGAGCGGATGATAAATTAGTAGGGTGGGTCAGGGCTGAAGGGAGTCTTAGGTATTTGTTCGAGTGTTGAAGGGTTTAGGGTAGAGGGTAGTGGAGCAGGCAACCTGTCATCTTTTTTCTGGATACCATGATCCCTATATAATCTCAGGCGTCCCCTAGGATATTGCATGATACTGCACAGGCGAGAAGACCACAGCTAGGGTGCGCTTACATTGTAGTGATTTGTACCTTGGGAAGTCTTATGTGCCTGCTTTGCGTTTCTCTTTGAGCTCTGGATGTCTTGTCTGTGAGTCTCGCTTGTTGGGCTTTGGGGCTCGTCGCGCTTGTAACTATTTTAGGGTTTAGAGTTCAGTCAGAGTCCAGGGTTTCATCGTTACCTGGAACCCAAAGCGCCTACCTTGATCAGGGCTCCTGATGTTGTCTGTCATCGGGTCCGGGTAGGGCTTATAGTTTAGGGTTTCAGGCCCTCAGGTTTCAGGCCGAGGCTGTGGGCAAGGTTTTTTGATGCATTTTCGCCGCATGCCTGCTCAAGCTTAGGTACCAATTCGAAATGGAAAATAGGAGCCTATGAACACCCGGCTCCATGCAGTCCTTGCGGTTTCCGACATCTATACTCTATACATTGTTCATAGTTTCCCGGTGCATGTGACGCGCAGGATGTTTAAGCATACACAGACATCATGAGACGTGGAAGATCGGCTACCTGTAGTTTTTCCATTCCATGCACAGATCTACAGTTGTGCTAGACGCAACGGTTACAGTATGCAATGGAATATGTTCATCATCCAGGATGACGTATCAGAGCTTTTTGTTGTTCGCGTTAGCCCAAGGTGGACAGCCTAGCGACGGATCCTTGTGTTTCTATCCGGGGAGATTGTCGCCTAGAGGCAATACAAGCCTTGGAAATGGCGCCGCCCGAGGCATTGTCGTTGTTTTAAAGGGATTCGGGTATTATAGACTTGCACCACGGTTCTTGTAGAACCAATTTCATGACCAGGTCGTATATTGAGACTCTTCAGGTAACCAGCACACGCTTCCGCACTTCTCTAGGTTGAAGTGAAAGGAAAATCCAAGACCAGACTTGACTTGAACTCATTAGCATTGATTCGAACCCTACTCTCACAAGGACAGCTCAGAGCTGCTTTTGGGTTTTGATTTGAAGGTTGACCTCCTCCTGTTACCGCTGCTGCTACTGCTATTGTATCCGCTACCGCTCCTGCTCCTTCTCCTGCGCCTGCGCCTGCTCCTGCTGCCACCACCACCACCACCATCACCACCACCAAGACTACTGCTGTTGCTGCTACTACTACTGAAAAATAATTTCAATAGTAACAACAGTAGCATTAACAGTACCAGTAGCAATGACAGCAACAATTACTCTGCTGCTGTTGGTGCGGCTGTCACCACTACTCGTCGTCTACGACAACGCCGACGACGACGACGACTACTACTACTACTACTACTACTACTGCTACTGCTACTGCTACTGCTACTACTACTACTACTACTACTACTACGACGACTACTACTACTACTACGACAACGACGACGACGACGACGACTACTAGTACTACTACTGCTACTACTTCTATTCAACTACTTCTACTATTTCTACAACAACTACTACTACTACTACTACTACGACGACGACTACTACTACTGCTACTACTACGACGAGAACGACAATCACGACGACGACTACCACTGCCTGTTCGACAACCACTAGCACCTGCACCGCTGCTACCACTAACGTTACCGCTTCCACTTCCACGGCTGCTGCTTTTGCTGGTGGAACGACCAAGGCTTCTGCTAGTACTTCTGCTTCTACAACCCAAGACACTTGTTGTCACAGTGCCATGGCTGACCGCGCTAATAGTTGCCAAACCATGTATACTATATTCCGGCCGTCAAGGTTTGCTTTCTCGAGTTACATGTTGCTGAACCCCACATTCCGAACGCTGCACCCTACCCCCCTACTGAAGAAGCCTCTCAAGCCACCAAAATCAGCGCCGAGCCCCAAAAGCTTGACCCGAGGCTCGGAGCGTATCTGATGGCCAGGCCCCCGTCCCGAAAAACTCCATGTGCGAAGGTGCCTACCGAGAGTCAGGAGCACGAGAAGGCACCTTTCCTTTCAGGTTGTTTGTAAGAGATGAGGCAGGGGACCCTAAAAGGGTAGCCTAAATAGTAGGATCCTTATTATAAGGACCCCAAAATATGGTACCCCCAAAATCGGAAACTTCCATGAGGCCTTTAGGGGTTCAGAAGTCTAAAGGGTTTAGGGTTTAGGGTTTAGGGGTTTAGGGGTTTAGGGTTTAGGGTTAGGGCTGGCTCAGTCGTAATACCCTTGCTATGTATTTCAAGGCGTCGGGATCAGGTATACCGTCGGCCTTCAAGTTTCGTATCTTCTATGATCTTAAAGAAGCCCTAAACCCTTAACCTTCCCCAAGGGTCCAAAGGACCAGATAATCAGGTGCGTGTTTTTAGGATAGTAGTTATGTAGGTTAGGATTCTGGAGAGTGTATGATTATTAGGTACTTGGACCTTTGGGGCTTTTTCGTAATCATAACATATGCCTGCTCGAACGCTTCGAGGTTTGAGGTTTTGGGGGGCTGAGACGGCTTTCGTAGAGACTTCGGGCCTAGGCGCATGTTACCGTTTGGGGATTCGTATCTGGTTCTTAGTAGGGAATGGGGGAAGGAGTTCTTGGGACTGCTCTAGGGGACCTAATGGGACTTTCATACGGATCGATTCCCTAGGTCTGGTAAGTGTGTAGACTTCAGCATGTCCCACACATTCCAAGCAACCCAAGTCGCCCACATCTCACGATGTGTTACCTCCACGTAGGTATTATTTATGATGTAGACGCTCGGTTTACGAGGCCCGTTCCCTTAACCCTAGGGATCTAAGGACTCATATATTAAGGCTTTTGGGATATTTTGATCCCTAGGGTAATAGCAACTGGAAGAGGATAATCCAGGGATTCTTCCCATTAATGCTCTTACAGATGTGGTCCATGAGTCTGTTACTCGTGTGTCCACTGATTTTGCCTCGAGAGTTACAGTTGAATCAAATCCCACCCTAAATCCTAAACTTCTCTAGACCCTAAACCCCTAAACCCTAAGCCCCTAAACCCCTAAACCCTAAGCCCCTAAACCCCTAAACCCTAAACCGCAGGTAGAGCGCGAATCGACCGAGGAAGCCCGGATGAGGCCCGTCGAAATTAAGAAATAAAGCTCATATCTTAGGGTTGCTAAGAAATATTTTTAAATTTTGGGTTCTGATACTCTCTAAGAAACAGCTAAAATTATAAATTTTGCTAGGGTTCTAATATAACTTTTGCTAGGGTTCTAAGTTCAGTACAGATATCATACCCTACGGATCCTTTCCCACAGGGTCCTAGGTACTTTTATGGGGAATACTTCCCTAAACCATAGTAGTAATGCCTAATATAGAAACCGTACATTCTACTATATAGGTACTTTGGACACTTTGGGTTTAACGGTTCCCTTAAAAGTACTCTGGGTTTCCTTTAAGGGATCTCTTTACGGGTTCTTTCAAAGGGGTCTTGCAGGGCTTCATTAGGGTTTTGTGAGAGTAGTTACGCACCCTTGCAAGAATGAGAAGCCAAAGACTCATAGATACACTTTGTGTTGGAATGCATACTTTTGATTCATACGCACTCTTTCTTCCATCAGGATCATAAGACATATCAAGGCTGATTGAAAAAACCGTGCCTAGAAGCAGGGATCGAGATTATTCGGTCAGAAAGGGGTATTGCCCCTAAACCCTTAACCGTCGGCTTTCTGAATGCAGTGTAAGTATAATGCAACCTGCCCGCATAGTACCTGCAGAGTCTGGTCCGGCTCGGTTCGCCGGCTTTTCAGCACTTTTTGGGTTGGAGTCGATGTCGGAGTCAAGGGTTTAGGCTTAGCGTACCTTTCAGGGTTTAGGGGATTCTGAAGGTTCGCGCAGACTGCACGCTATGTCGCCAGAACTCGATTTGGAATTCTACCCTTTTTGCTGCTAGCTACCATCGCTGGTAGCACTGATGCCCGTAGTAGTTGGAGGGTTGCTATTGGTGCCGGTACCATCATTAGCAACTAGCTGCAGGATCATCAAGTTGACCATACTATCTGCCCGGCTGGTAGTAGAGAAAGACGACGAAGGCAAAGGGTCCAAAGTACCTATATAGTAGAATGTAGGGTTTCTATATTAGGAATTACTACTATGATTTAGGGAAGTATCCCCCATAACAGTACCTAGGACCCTGTGGGAAAGGCAGTAGCAGCGGAAGCATTCTCAACCCCTGAGCCCTGGTCTCGGCAGGGCGCAAGCGCATATCCAGCGGATTTTTGCGGAGCAGCTGGTGCTTCCTGCAGATTAAAGTTTATGGCAAAGACTTCAGGATATTTTTTTCGGGCAGTCATTTTCGGGTTTGAGGTAGAATGTGCCTAAAACTTTTGCCCCGAGACCTCAGCCGATGTAGAAATCAAGCTTGGGGTTTAGGGTTTTGGTTTAGGGTTTAGGGTTTGCCTGTATCGACAGACCCGTGCCTAAAGTTTGCTGTGGCTTCAATTTGCAAGCAGGTTTTCATTCTAAGTCAGGTTCTTACAGTTGGGCTTAGGAGTGGGATAATCAAAGATAGGCTACATATGCTATGTATCATTCGACCTCTAACTGCTCTTGGGTGGTGGCTTATGAGTTTTCTTTGCTGCGCTGCGGATAGGGCTTAGGACCCTATGTTGTGGTTTCGAGCTTGAAGCGGTTCTGGGCATAGGCTTCGGGTGTAGGCTTCGGAGTTTTGATTGGGTCAAGTGGGTTAAGTGTCCACTATACAGATTTGAAGAACTAGTCATCAGTAATCATATCCCTGCAAGCCCGTATATAACTATGCTACCCTATTCCAAACATGCCGTCCTCTATATGGGAGTTTCCGAAAATTAGGGGCACTCCTTATAATAAGGATCCTACTGCTTATGGCACTATATTGGTGTCCCCTATTTTCGGAAACTCCCATATATGTGGCAAGGGTAGAATCAGGATCCGAGATCTCAACGGGCTTCCAGTAAGACCTCTCAAGGCAAGAATTTTGGCTGAGCCAGTGTACACAGACGAAGAATGGGTTGAATGGCGTCGAAGTCAAACGGCAGGAAGCAGCTACGACCAGAAGGACACGGACAAGGACGACCCAACGAAACTGGGCCTCGGAAAAGATCTCGTACCCCTGCCGGACGAATGGACAATTCAGCGGAAGAAAGCTGAGAAGAACAAGCGGCACTCATCCTCAGATTTCAGCGATATCCAGCGCCTCTGCAACAGACGACTGCAACAGGTGCAACACCTATGGAAGACGAGGTTGCAGGAGCAGCAGAAGCAAGAAACGGTTTTCACCAAGCTCGCCCTTATGACGCAGAACCAGGACCGAAATGAAATCGCTCGCTTGAAGGAGGTTGAGAAGGAAGCGGCGTTGACAACCGTTTCGGCTTTAGGGCTATACCCTAAAGTGCAAACCCCAAACATAAGCCCTAAACCCCTAAACCCTAAACCCTAAATAACCCCTGAACCCGAAACCCTGAACCCAAAAGCAAGCTGGGCGGAGTGCCGAGGACTTTCCAAGGTTTAGGGTCTGAGGGGAAGGAGTCCCACTCACAAGGTCTTCGCTTTAATACGGTTCATGATATAAATCCACCATTACATTAATGACCTTAGATTTTTGGAAGTATGGCATATTCCTAATTATGGGTAATGCAGGATTTGTATCATCAACCGTATGAGTCCTCGGTTAGGACTATGCTACTTAAGATGTTTAGGGTAGAGGCTTAATTAAGCCAAGAACCCGGACTGCACAGCCTACCTTAACTCCTCATAACCTGCCTGTTTTCGGGACTTCGTTTAGGACATTTTGAGCCCCTACCCTTAGGCCCCATAGTAGTTCTTTTTTGGGGATTACCTTATAGAACTGTGAACCCCAAAAAGAACTACTACGGGGCCTATGGGTATTAAGGCCCCGATACTATACTATAGACCCCTACTATAGATCCCTTATAGACCCCTTTAAGGAGCCCTTTAAAGGAACCCCAGTGGAGACTCCCGGAACTGCCAGGTGATGAGTGGGGCTGCCCCTGCTGAAGCCTCTAAGGCCCACCCTGTTGGAGTCGCGGTTTAGAGTTTAGGGTTTTAGGGGTTTAGGGTTTAGGGGTTTAGGGGTTTAGGGTTTAGGGGTTTACGGGTTTAGGGTTTAGGGGTTTAGGGTTTAGGGGTTTAGGGTTTAGGGGTTTAGGGTTTAGGGGTTTAGGGGTTTAGGGTTTAGGGGTTTAGGGTTTAGGGGTTTAGGGTTTAGGGGTTAGGGTTTAGGGGTTTAGGGTTTAGGGGGTTTAGGGGGGTTTAGGGTTTAGGGTTTAGGGTTTAGGGGTTTAGGGTTAGGGTTTAGGGTTTAGGTTTAGGGTTTAGGGGTTTAGGGTTTTTAGGGTTTAGGGTTTGGGTTTAGGGGTTTAGGGTTTAGGGTTTAGGGTTTAGGGGTTTAGGGGTTTAGGGGTTTAGGGGTTTAGGGTTTAGGGTTTAGGGGTTTAGGGTTTAGGGGTTTAGGGTTTAGGGGTTTAGGGTTTAGGGGTTTAGGGGTTTAGGGTTTAGGGGTTTAGGGGTTTAGGGGTTTAGGGGTTTAGGGGTTTAGGGGTTTAGGGTTTAGGGGTCGGTTTAGGGTTTAGGGTTTAGGGTTAACAAGTAGAATAATAAGGTTTGGGGGCCCATAATACTATAAGTCATAATAGGACCCCTAAACCTTGGACCCTAAACCCTAAAAGCTATTTAAATCTAGGCCCCTATATTAACCTAACTGCGATCTGTCTTTGATTGTCTTTGTCTGTCGTTTGTCGCCATCCAGGGACCTGTTTACATTTATAGTGTTGTTTAGGTTTCCTTGCCGTGTAATTGCACAAGGGTTTTCCCAGCCTTCAGAAGTTGTTGGAGTTTATGAAATTTGAGAGGAAGACGGTGCGGTTCAATAAACCCTGTTCGCGAAATTCCTAAAGGCTTGAAGTGCGAATCCCTAGAGCCTTTGGGGGTAGGCTGGGGCTACTGTTGAGGGTGGGTCGCAGTGCTTGCCACTTCTTCTATGACGCAGTCTTGATTGCGTCTATCCGACCCCACAGTTGTAATGCCCTGAAAGCTTGCCGAGAGCGCACATTCGGCTTTCGCTGGGATCAAAGACCACATACTAAGATTACACTAACCATGCTAATTATATATATATATATATATATATAATGTATATAAGACTCCCGGCGGCTATTTGGAACCGTTGGGGTGAAATGCAAGCCCCATAAACTAATGTCTTCGGGATTTACTTCCGATCTCCACAGCATGATCTGCGAAAAAGGTGTATAGGTCTGGCGCTTTGGGCCGAGGGCTTGCGCAGAGGCACCACAGAAGGATTTCAGTTCCAAGGTCCTACCGCCCTAGACCCCCTAAACTCCCAAACCCTGCAGCCCAAACCGCAACACCCTAAGCCCAAAATCCTGTTCCCAGAGAGCCCAATACCCTCTACTTAAGGAATATATATGTAGCCTAAATCAGAATATGAAGCCCTCTATAATTTAAGCCATATTCCTTAATTAAGGGGTATTGGGCTCTGGGTTCCATATTGCAGTCAGCTGGGTTTATTAACAGCCAAAGCTCTTCCCGGCAGAGGTTTTGGCAGAGGCGCTGAAGTTGGTGCAAGACCGGCGGCCCTCGTCAAAGTGCGCCAGGAAGTTTCGGCTGGTAAGGCTTTACCCTAAGGGTCCAAAAGACCCAGTAATTAGGTACTTAGGTTTTCGGGTAGTAGTTATGTGGGTGACTATTTGGGGATGTATATGATTAATAGTTATTAGGTAATTGGACCCTTAGGATTAGGGCTTAGTGCTTGGCGGGGTTTAGGGTTTGGGATTCCTCAAACGCCCTAAAGGCCACCTGGGCCTTGAACTGCTCTCCACTAGGACCCAGAGTAGGCCCTTATTCCCTTTTTTAGGGTGTAGGTTCCCTTATATAACACCCTTTGAACCAAAAAGGGCACCCTTTTTGTTCCTGGGTTACTCTTAGGTCGAGCCTATAGTCCTTGTCGAACCGTCCTTTAAACTCCTTAAAGAACCCCTAAATCAATCTTGTCGACAGTTTAAGTGCAATACGCATGTCCCATGTGCCTGTGACCCGAAACCTGCAAACCTCAGCGCGGCACTGACTGGTTTACCAGGTACTTCACCAGTGCGCCAAAGCTGCAGACACTTGGCTTAATTCAGAGATAACCTTTAAATCTGAAGCTGTATGCTGTCGAGCTTTGTTGCAAGATCGATGAGCAATGCTAACTCGGGGGGCTTCGATGGTCAGAATACGGCTTTGAAGTGGACAGCGCAGCGAATCGCTTGGCGCGTCGTATGACATTTTTGATTCGTAGCATTGTCAGCACCACCACTTTACTATCGGCGGTCTGTCTTGCCTCGACAGCAGCGACAGGGCAGGGTAAGCAGCTGCTGCAAAAGTCCCATCGACGACGACCACTACAAACCAGCCGCCATTACCACCACCACCACCACCACCACCACCACCACCACCACCGCCGCCGGGGTCCCAAATATGGACCCCTTCAGGCGGCAACCATAATGGCAAGAATGGTCGTAGCAACCGTCGCAATGCCAGCATCACTGGCAGTAACCATACTTGTGCTGTTAGATAATGATAGTGCTTGTTTTCCGTGGTTGCCACTGATGTAAGCATGTCAAACCTTCGCCTGGTGTAGTCGCAATAAGACCACGGAATGAACTGCCTGGAAGGAGCCATACAGTGGAAGCCCAAGAGTTGGAAACCCTGTGGCCTCAATCCTTAAGAGCAATGCATATGGAATCCCAGCACTATTTGGCCTCAATCCGGTTTCCAACTTTTTGGGGTTTACTGTGTGTAAAACTGCCCAACTCGCCTTGTGCCTCCCAAGGACTGTTTCCGAAATAGACAAGGCTGCCCAAAATGGTGCCGGTCTCAGCGCCTCCGGGTGCTAAGTGACGACTTGCCTTTGGCTGCAGGCTCTCTACTTTATTGACGGGGTTTGTTCGTTTTTCTGGCTTCGAAAACCGGATTTATCGGATGCGATCCCTAAACCCCTAAACCCTAAACCCCTAAAGCCCTAAACCCCTAAAAACCCTAAACCCTAAGCCCGAAACCCTTGACCCTGTGAGAAGAGCGTTTTAAACAGAGGCTCTTCGGGTGCCGAGCTGCCAAAGTAGAGGTTTCTTTCCTCCAGCCTTGGCATCAGCACGTAACCCCTGTACTTATAGGATCCTTAAGGGGGGGTGGTTCAAGGGGGGAGGGTACTAGGGAGCTTTGGGGAACCTTAGGGAAGCTTAGGGAGTATTGGGGAATAATGGGGATTACTAGGTTACCTACCCCCCTTGGACCACCCCCCCTTAAGGACATCCTAATGTACTGTCGAACGGATATTGGGGAGCTTAGTTGTTCTGGCTCCAGCCAAATCCCATCCGGGCTAGCTTGTGCACCCAACATTGGGTACTGCCCCCACCCAGTAACAGTTGGATAATATTCAGAATATAGGTATATTGGAACCTTAATAGTAGCCCTATCATAGACTGTTACTGTATTTTGGCAGTACCCAAACCCAAACTAGCTCAGCTCTAAGTCCCTGACCCTCAGCCTTGGCAAAAGAACTCCCCAGGCCAGGAGAGCACATTTTTGAGGGAGTGGGGGTACCGGCTCGAGGATTCTGTAAATAGACTTGAATAGGTTGTTTGGAGGTCCTAGACTAGGACCCAGAGTAGGCCCTTATTCCCTTTTTTAGGGTGGAGGTTCCCTTATATAACACCCTTTAAACCAAAAAGGGCACCCGTTTTGTTCCTGGGTTACTCTTAGCTCAAGTAGAAGGGTTGACAGTTTTGTGGGGGTTTTAGGTTTCCAACAGGGTTGTAGTAGGGTTCTATAAGATATGAGCTCTTTCGAACTCCGAACCCTGCAGCAGCAAGTACATGAGTATAGTCCGTATACAACAGCAGGTATAGTGTATAACATAGCCCGAAGCCCTTGTGTGATTTAACTGTATCGAATTAAATCCTAGAAAGCCTTGTAAATTTCCAGAACAGCCCGATAACCGTGCACAATTCCGTATTCTATTCAGCCCCCCCATGGTAAACCGACGGCCCTTTAGAATCCTTTTCACGAAGCCCCTGTAGAACCCTTAGGCTCTGTCGTGGTTGGACGCTAGGAACTACACCCGAAGCAATTTGTAATTCTGAGCCTCTGAGACCCTCGACACTAAACCTTAGAAGGGGCCCCCACCCTGTAATAGTAGTATAATAGGAATATAATAGGGCCCTAATAGATTCCTTATAGTCACTATTACAGGGTGGGGGCAGCTTCTAAACTGAACCTGTAGTCGCTTGACCACCCCTAAACAGTAAACCTTACCTATAGTCTCCATTGTAGTTCCTTTTTGGGGTTACCTTATAGGATCCTTAATATATAATTGGTTAAACCAAAAAAAGGAACTACAATGGAGACTATAGGTAAACCCTGTAGCCTAAAACCAGCCAACCAACCTAAACCCTTCCTGAGGGTCCAAAGGACCCAAAAATCGGGTACTCGGGTTTATGATAGTGGTTTTGTAGGTTACTGTTTTGGAGAGTATATGATAGTTTGGTACTTAGACCCTTAGGGTTCCTGAGGCAGCCAAGAGGATAAAGATCGACTTGCTATCGAACTCTGCGGTCCGAAGTCCCAGTTTGCGCTTTAAGGTTTAGGCTGTAGGGTTTGCAGGGTTTAGGATTTGCAGTCTTTAGGGTTTAGGTTTTAAGGTTTAGGGTCAATGAAAATTGGGTTTAAGTTGGTTTGAGTTGCAACAGGATTTTGGTTATGGCCGCTGTTCATTGTTAATGGCAGCGTTCGTTTTTGTTCAGGGCTTGTAGTCTTAAGTCAAGGAGCTTTGTTTCCAATATATTTGCAGAACAGGAGATATGGTAGTTAGATTAGAATTAGAACGCTGCCCCATCTTACACGAGGTCTCGCATCATGAATCCAACTTCATGTTCGGCCTCTGGGTTGTTTATTAAAGCCTTCGGCTTTGATGGGAGTGGCGTCTTTGCTAAGGTTTAATCGTGTTGCATGATATTTGGGCCCCAGTAGCACGGGTTTGTACATACTGTTACGTGAAATACAAGCTTGGTACTGGTATTCGGTGTAATTTGTGCACGTGTGAAGTAGCATGTTGTGTGTACGGCATTGTGGCACAAGTGCTCTAACAGGAAAAGGTGCGTAGTTACCGCATGGTACAAGCTGCTTGTTATCACTTGGACGGACATATACAACAGTGCGTGTGTGCAGTGGTTTACAACAACTATAGGTTATCAGCCGTATAGCCTACGGCCTGGTCACAACTGGTTGGTTACAATACAATCAATCAGCGCATGAGCGAACCGGAACTTATTCCTGCAAGTATGGATACAGTTACAAGCACCGTGAACCCTTTACAGCCCCCGGTCACGGGTGGCCATACAGGGAGCGGCGCCCCCGGCTTAGTTTTCCCGGCACCAGCCTCAGTCCAACAATTCAACGTCTTCGCACCACAGTATAGTGTTGAAGTACACGTTAACCAGATCAGACTGGAAGTCGGAGAACTAGAGGCTCAGGCAGAAGCAAGACACAGGCAACACATGCTGACCTATCAAGAAGCATCCGCAATTCACACAGCCGACTTGGAGCACAGAGCAGAACGAAACCACCTTGAAGTGGTAGCAGAACTGCAAGCAGCCTTGGCACAGAGTGAGTACAAGGCGGCAAATCGTGAAAGGCTCCTGTTGTCGGAAATGACTTTGAGTCAAGCGCATTCCTATGACGAAGATCAAAGGTTGCGCCAAGAGTTAGCGGAACTTCAAAACAGCCGAGTCACAGACGCATTGGATCAACATTTGGCGGAATCACGCTTTGCACAGAACCTCGAAGAACAGGCGAGACGGCACATCGAGAATTCCCAGGAAGCCATGGTTGAACAGTTCCAAGCACACTTTGAGTTGTTTAGGAACAGGCAGAAAGAAGAGTATGAGGCGTCCCTTGCTGTATGTAGGGAACAGAATGAAGAGCTTCAGGACAAGTTGGATTCTGCGGAAACTGCACTAGAGAAGGTCTTGGATCAGTACAATCCAGCTACTCCAAAGAGTCAGCCAGTGCCTGCTCCAAGTACCCCTGCAGGTCCTTCTGTCGTCCCCAAGGCTCCTCAAGCGCCCATGTTCTCAATGCCGAACGTTATCCCCCAAGGCGCCAGATGTCTGTTCGAGTCAATGAATCCAGGAGGTTTGAATGCTCAGTCCATTCCGTCTGCAACAGCATCTTCAATCCCCAAGGCAGGACCTTCCCAGGCAGCGCCAGGAACAGCGGCCCCTCCAGCGGCCGATTCCGGCACGCCAGGGACGGATGCTTTCAACACAGGTCTCCTAGAGACCCAAATGGCAATCCTTCAAAGCCTAAGAAACATAAGGGGTGAGAGCAAAACCGATGCTGACAAACCCAAAGTGAAAGAAGCAGAGTCTATCAGCCTTCCGGAGTTTCCAAGTCCAGAGTCGTATCGTTCGTGGAAAACGGCAGCTAGGGAAGCGGTCAGGGCAGCATCAGATTCACCTGACGAGGCGTTTAAATGGGTGATGAAGGCCTACGACAAAGACGCATCGCAGGAATCCCTTCGAGACCCCGAGAAATTCCTCACCCTTGACACGAAACTTCTTGCTGCACTCACCAAAGTCGCTAGGGGAGAACTTTCCCGAGAAATCCTCATTTTTAAGGAGACAGAAGCGGCGAAATTCAGGGCGGTACGAGGAAGACAGGTGCTCTACCTCTTCGATCAGTACTTCAAGACGAACGAGGAGGTTGGATCACTGTACTCCGTGGAGGACCTGCTGAAAGTAAGGTTAATCAATGACGACCTTTCAGTGTTCATTAGCAACTGGGAATCTGTCATGTCTGGGCTCAGCCACACACCGGACGAAACGACCCTAAGAGACATTTTCCTTCGTGAACTCAGGCAGTCCAAGAGACTAAAGTACGATCTTGAGATTTACGACAGGGCAGCAGAGGGCACGGATCAGCACACGTACAAGTTTCTTGTGAAGTCACTTAAGGATCTTTTGACCCGAGAGCGCAAACGCAAGAACCGTGACCGCATCGCAAGATCTCACGGAGATAAGTACGGTGCCCCTGCCTCAAAGTCTCCGGGCCGAACTTCCAGCCCCTCTTCAAGAGGAGGCCGTGGCAGATCGCAGAGCCCAAGGCCAAGATCACCCAGCAAAGGTAGATCCCAGTCTCCCAGCAAGCCTAGGACACCTAGCCCAAAGGGAGTATGCTATGATTACCTCAAAGGAACTTGCAAGCGAGGCAATAACTGCCCTTTCCTTCACAAGAAGAGATCATTGTCCCCCAAAGGCGACAAACCCAAGAAGAAAATCAACGTGACATGTAAGTTCTGGAAAGAAGGCAACTGCAACAAGGGTGATAAATGTCGGTTCCAGCATAAGGACATAGAGAAGCCCTCAGCTCCAGCACCTAAGTCCGAAGCAGCCCCGGCAGCTCCAAAGCCAGGGTCACCCAGGGCCAACTCTCCTGCTCCGCGCAGAGGGAGAAGTCCCAGGGCTAAGTCAAGTGACAAGGCCCCAAAGACGGCCGCATGCGCCATCGCGTTCGAGAATACAGCGGATCTTGAGATCTCGCCAAAGCTCGCTATGGCAGCGTCACATGACGAGGACTACTGGGAGGTAGACTTCACCGGCAACAAAATCATCCGCCACCACAAGAAGTACCGAACAGATTGGTATGTTCCTGACAATTCATGTCCAGTGAACCCCAAGAAGCTTAGGAGCCAAGCTAAACTCGAGCAGGTTTTGCCGGTCTCCCCTTTTGTGGGAAACAAGATCTACAACTGGAGGAAGACCCCAACCAAAGGACCCGGCAGCACATGGGTAGGTAAGACGATCTTCTACATGCAAGAACTCCCTAAGGTGAATTTTGACAGCACCGTAGAAATGATTGCCATCGAACCGGAAGGAAAGCAGAGAAAGCATGCCTACCTTCCCAGGGTTTATGATGAAGTCTATCCCACTGTCGAGGCATGTCCACGCTCGAATCCTAAGGACCTGAAAAGGGCTCTTGTGTGGGCAAAGCAGTTTGCCACCATGGTCGAATGCATGACTCACGACACGCCTGCGGGATGCGGGTATGAATGCATGGAGGAAGGCTTCCTCTGCGAGGAGTGCGAGCGACTTGCACGTCCGTCATGTGCAGGTCTGGTCCCCGGCTTAGAATTCCTAGCGGATACCGGAAGTGAAGAGGACCTCATCAGCAAGTCGGACTGCAGAACTCACTTCCCCGACGTACCTATTGAACCTGCCTCACGTCCTGTTTCTTTGATCACCGCCAACGGGCCGGTAAAAGGCAACGAAGCCGTTAAGCTAGAGGTTCCTGAAATCAACAAAATCCTCGAATGCTACGTGCTAGATTCAACGCCGCCGGTGTGCTCTGTTGGTAGGAGATGCATGGATGAGGGCTTCGATTTCCATTGGTACGCAGGGAAGACGCCTTACTTCGTGACACCTGAAGGCCGGAAACTTTACTGCAAGCTGCGCGGGCGAGTCCCGGTAATTGGGGATGGTACAATCGCCGTTCCCGCCAAGGATGAGAAAGCGGCTCATTCGCCAGTCATCCAGGCAACATCGGGTTTTCCCCGTTCAGCGGCCTAATAAGGCACGCCAATGCAGCAGAATCCGAGCCGGAAGGCGAATCCTCGGGCAGTGGCCTCGACCCCAGGATCGAAAAAGCACTGAAAGAGGCTGCTCCGTTAGGCATAAAGGCGGAGTACTTGAACAAACCAGGTTGGGTTTCGCATCCTTCCTTTCCACAGATGATCGTGGGGCACCTTCCCAAAACCTTTAGAACGCCTGCTACAAGGTTTCCAAAGCACGTCATCCGGAGTACTTGGACTTATGTCAAGAAATGGCAGGAGATCGAAAAAGACGTGGATGTAAGGACGTTGGACAATCGGGTAGCCAAGCTCCCCTCTGATGCCTGCATTCTCAGTGTAACGATCTTTAAAAGACCTGTTGATGACCCCGAGCCGGAGCCTGACAGCGAAAAAGAAGCTGAAGCTGACCCAAAGGACGAAAAACGTTCAGCCCAGCTCAAGCTGCAGGCCAATAGCCCGGAGCACAAATTCACCCACCGTCCTAAGAACCCTTTCTGCAAGGTATGCCAAAAGGCCAAAATGCTAGCGCCACATGCCAGAAAGCGAGGGGGGAGCTCCACTATCTTTTCGAAGAAGTTCGGAGACCACGTGACGATTGATCACATTGTGACCAAGGACTTGCGTGATTTTGGGATCGAAGGTGAGAAAGTTGCTCTTGTGGTTAAGGACGTGTTCACTAACTTTCGTTATGTGTACCCTGCAGGTACGAAGGAGTCGGAAGAGGTTTATGATTGCCTGTTGCACTACTTCGCTGTAGATGATGAACCAGGTATCATTTACTCTGACAATGCCCCCGAACTCAAGAATGCTACTGGAAAATACAAAGTTCGTCACAACACCTCACGACCTTACGTCGATGAAAGCAAGTCTGTTGTTGAGAGAGAGATTCGAACTGTGCTCGAGGGCACACGGGCGAACTTGCTGCAGGCAGGACTTCCAACGAAGCTCTGGCCCTTAGCTGCTCAACATCACACTATGGCTCTAAACTTGTCCAAAAGGATGGACACCGCGAAGATCCCATGGGACGAAAGGTTCGGTGAAGGGTTTAGCGGTAAGCTCATTCCTTTTGGTGCCAAGGTTCTCTATTGGAACAATCCCAAAGAGAACATCACAAATGCATCTAAGTTCGACCCAAAGGCCGAAGACGGTATCTTCTTAGGATACCACATTCAACCTGGCTTCATTTGGAGACAGGAATACCTCGTAGCTCCCTTAAAGGGTAGCCAAGATGCAATTGACAATGACGACCTGAGAATCATTCGGGTCAAGCGCATGGAACCTCCGATAGGGGATATGGTTTTTCCTCTTGCGGTTTCCGAGGATCAGGGGGGTGATCCACCCAAGCTTCAGGACCAAGACTGTGTTTTCCCAGCTAAGGAGACGACACTGCCTCCTTCAGGTGGTATCGATGACATCTTTGGTCCTAAGGAACTTGATCCTTGGAACCCAGAGGGCAGAGACGTGGAGGGAGAGCTCGAAAAGCTTAGGCAGAGAGCTTCCGAACCCATTTCTGTTCCTGATGAGGACAAACTCCCTGAGGCTGATGGTAAGTCAGGTAGTGGTTCCAGCCCCCCGGAAGGGGATGGCCGTGGATCATCAACTGACAAGCCGTCAGATAGCTCCAAACCGAAACTGCCTCCAAAGAGACATGATCCCTACACCATGCCCGACGGTAAACCTGTGCCTGAAGGATACAATTGGGATGGGATCAGACTTGTTCGAAACAAGAAGGGCTCGAAGCGACCCCCAGACACCTCTAGCGAGGAGTGGCACATGATGTCCCGCAATCAGCGCGAGGCTGACATCGAAAGGTATCAGTCTAAATGCCGCCGCGAGGAAGCCGCCCGAGCAGAGGCAGAAAGGGACGCTTCTCCAGCTATGCCCGTAATGAGTTGTCAGAACGAGCCTCATCGTGTCAGGATGGCAACCCTCTACTGGGAAAAGTTAGGGGAACTTTCTGCTCTTGAGTATGCGTTGGTAGCCAGGGTCGTCAACCAAGCTGAGATTGATCGCACCCCAGCAGCCAAGCAAGCCATGGACAAAGAGTGGCAGAAGTTAGTCGATAAATCTTGTTGGTTGCATTCGAAGGTTCGTGAGTTTCGCGATGTTTCCGCTGAGGCAATCAGGAAAGGCATCAAAACCCACTTTGGAAGAATCTTCGAAATCTGCAGCATCAAGGGGGACGAACTTCCAGAAGGACACCCTGACAGGAAGTGGAAGGGACGTAGCGTGTTCCAGGGGAATCGGGTTTCAGATGAACACAACGATCATGCGATCTTCTCTGAACTCGGATCCAGCCCCGCTTCAATGGAGGCCGCTAAAGTCATCGACGTCTTCGGTAGCCAGCCAGGGTACTCGAAGCAACAAGCTGACGCGAAGCAGGCTTACACGCAAGCATTATTTAAAGGGGTAGAAACTTGGGTCAGACTTCCGCGCAACCGGTGGCCTAAGGAATGGCGAGGGTTTTCCGATCCAGTCGTACCTTTAATGCTAGCCCTCTACGGACACCCGGATTCTGGCGGAATCTGGGAAAAACACTGTGAAGACCAGTTGAAGACCGTAGGGTGGACCCCGGTTTTGCCCGAGATCTGGCAGTCCATTTTCTATCACGCCGAACTTGACCTTCTGTTGGTCATCTATGTTGATGATTTCAAGATGGCTGGGCCAACTAAGAATCTCGCTAAGGGATGGGCGACAGTTGAGAGTGTCATCGACATGGATCCTCCTGAGCCTTTTGGTAGGTACTTTGGTTGTAATCATTTTGAGAAAACCCAGGTACAACTTCCCAGGTCCGCACATCCGTTTGCATACGTGTTCGACAAGAAGACGGCTGCTCCAGCCCGGGGTGACCCGAGGCCACAAGTTCGAGAAGACTTCTGGGAAGTCGACACCGAGCTTGGTGCAGTTGTTCGTCATCACGTGTATCCTAGGAAGAGGTTGTATGTTCCCACCAACAGGGATATTGAGGTTTTCCCAAACTTGTCAACAACCCGGGTAACCGCTTTCGATGAAGGTCCGATTGAGGAACACGATGTCAACCTTGACCCCAACCTTAAGCGCGAGGAGTGGTGGACCGGCCGATCCTTGTTCCCGTTACCAGGTCACGATGCCGAAAAGATCAGACACGCTCTAGCTGCCTCCAAAGGCAAGCCGTCTAGATCTAAGGCCGAGGCCAAAAGGGAAGCCAAGGAACAGAAGTTCAAGGGAACAGACACGATTTGCAAAGATGCTATTCCTTCAATGGATAAGCCCGTGAACGTCATGACATACGACATGAAAGACTTCCTGATTTCTTGTGTGGACAGGTACTGTGATCTCGCTAAGGTCTCGAAGCAGTCCCTTACCAATGTTCCAACTCCGTTTTCAGAGAACAGAATTGCTAAGCCTACCGAGGGGGAAGAGCCATCTGGGCGCCTCCAACCAATTGCTAGCAAGGTTCTCATGAAAATCCTATTTGCCGCTAGGATGGCACGATGGGATCTCCTGCGGGCTACTCAAAGCCTCGCCAGCAGGGTGACGAAGTGGAGCAGGGACTGCGATGCAGCACTTCACAGGCTTGTCTGCTACATCAACTCTTCACTTGATGTTCGGATGCAGGGATTTATTGGGGATCGCATCAGTGAGTGTAAACTTTGGCTGTTCTGTGATGCAGATTGGTCTGGGGAACATGATCGCAAATCAACCTCGGGCTGTGCACTGTATCTCGTGGGGCCAAACACCTACTACCCATTGAATGCCTTTTCCAAGAAGCAGACCAGTATCACGATGTCAAGCACAGAAAGCGAGGTCATCAGTGCTAACCATGGTGTTCGCGCTCAGGGATTGCCCAGCCTCAGCCTTTGGATGTTCCTATGGCAACAGGTTGAGATCAATTCAGCCAACCATCAGGTTAGGCCAAAGAGACCTCCACCCATCAAGATTGATGGTGTTCTAGCAAGAGTTGACCCCGAACTTGACGAGATCAGGTACGGGGGAATCCCAGGTGGGCGATCGGTAGCCAATCTTCAGGGTTTGAATGTGGGCTTGAGCGACAAGTTTCGCGTTCAGTTCCTTGAGGACAACCAAGCGACGATCACGATCGTTCACAAAGGTGATAGTGAAAAGATGCGACACACTGATCGCACTCAGAACATCAGTTTTGGATGGTTGAAGCAGCAGTTCGAGGTGGAACATTTCGATATGGTCAATGTTGATACGCTCGAACAGGTTGCCGATATCTTTACAAAACCCTTCGCCGAGAAGACTAAGTGGCTTCACGCTCTCAGGTTAATCAACCACAATCTGTGCCCCACTGTTGCCAACAAAGGTGGCAAGGACTCAGACAGTCATTTGGTTGCGAAACCTCAGATTGCAGCCGCCAGTCATGGCCGGCCAGATCTTGAAGCCACTGCTGAGGTTCTACTTCAGGCTAAGGATTTTAGTTTTGAGGGTTTGCAATCAGTTGCATCACAATTTCCAGTGAAGGTGAGCAAGAGACGCAAGTCTCGTCTTACCACGAATGACAATTCGTACTACCACAATTGGGGTTTCTTTTCGTTCAGTGGAATGCAAGGGATTACCAACATCACCAAACGGTACCCTTTGGCATGTAGATACATGAACGAGTGGATCAGCAAACATGCACGTCGCGACTTCACGTGGACTTCGATTGCGGTGAATCGTGACGCCAAATCCTTGTTGCATGCGGATTCACGGAACCTTAAGGGAAGTGAGAACTTCGCGATTAGTTTCGGGGATTTTTCGGGAGGCTTGTTGTGGGTTGAAGGGATGCCGGGTCAAGCTCCGGCTACCCAGACTAAGGACAATGGAAGTGTTGTTACTGGCGGAACTCACAACACAAAGCACTCTCCGTTGTACTTTGCCCCTGACCTTCACCACTGCGTGATGCCCTGGAAGGGCACCCGTTTTGGATTGATCGCTTTCACTTCTTCCCAGGTAGGTAGTATTAACAACGAAGTAAGAGAACAATTGGAGATATTGAAGTTCAGGCTGCCCCAACCAGCTGCGGTCGCTGCTCCAGCCCGGCTTTCGCCGAGGCCAATTGCATGCACCGATCAGGGGGGTCCGGGACTTGAACGATGGTGGATTGCGGTTCGCCACGAAACTCCATTACAATGGTTGCCTTTGACCCGCCTCATCACTTCTGTTCGCGATGAGGGGGGAGCAGTCATTATCACTTCACTTTCGCTTGTCACGGTGGTGATGACATCGCTCTCTAAAGGTGACTTGAGGAGGTTACAAAGGAGTCTTGTTGAGATTGGTGAATTGGCTCACTTGTTTTCCAGTAACTTCTGTGTTCTCTTGTGTGGGCCCGTCGACGAATTCATGTTCGACGGAATTAATGCCGAAATTGCACGACTTGAAAACGCATATCTGGTGTGCGCAGGGCTCCAGGCATTGCCACTTGCGAACTTTGCTAAGGAAAGCTTCCGCTCAGGAAACCAGCATCTGATCGCTAAGGCATCTTACAAGCACGAAGTCGCAGATCATGATGATTTAGAGGATTTCACATCTTCACATCTTGCTAATCTTGCGAACTTTAGGAAGGTGCTTGCCTGCCCCTGTGCAGCGGCTCATCAGAGCACGCCAGAGATGATTAGTGATCCCCGAGTGCGAGCAGAAGGCGAGAACAAGCCGTCGGCGCCAGCGACGATTGCCGCATCGGGTGACTCAATCAAGCGGGAGTGGGCTCACTACCATATGTGGGCCGGTGTCTTCGGACACGAGCTCGGACTCAACCCAGACCGTGACTGGGAAGAGAGCGTGAAACAGCTCTACACAGGCGCAATCGCGCAAACCGCTTTGTCTACGTGTCTGGGAGATGTTGATCATGGCTATAAGGCCCTCCCTAAGGTGGCACGGATCAACGACGAGGGGTTGTCGCGTTTCCAGCCCGGCGATAGCCGTGGCCGTGAAAAAGCCTGCATCATTGTTTCCGACTCTACCCTCATTTTCAAGGCTGGGGCGAGAACATTCGTTGAGATGGCGGAAGACTTTAAAGCTCTGACGGGGCCTGGTCATATCCTTCAGCAATACACGAATGTCCGGCAAAAGGCGATTTGGGGAGGCAACCTCCACTCGATCGTTGAGGCAGTTCACACGCTCTTGCCGCAGATCATCAACGAATCGTTAAATCCCTTGCATCTCGAGGTCGATATCGTTGTTGTGTGGATGGGCAACGAACTGTGCGGTCGCAGAGGTGTCTTCGTCGACCCAGGAACGCCACACTGGCAGATTGGTCCTGAAGGCGTTGCCGCGGAAGGGATCTGGGCGGACATTGCCGCACGTGTGTGCGGTGAAATCGGCCGTCTAGCCGCCCTTCAGGGCAGGCCAACAGTTGGGTCGATACAAATCCTCTCGGATGCCGACCCACTGGACTATGGGCTGCCAGCGGAATACAGAACAGCTATCCGAAAATTCCTCGGATACGCAAGGAGCAGGGGGTTATACACCGCTTCGCTCAAAGAAAGCGTATGCCAGATCCCAAAGCACGACCACTACCACTTCCGCGAGGACTCTACGCATCGCGCAGCCTTGGCCTCTGTTATCGGGCAGCGGATTAAAGTGTGTCAAGCTGACCACTTATTCGCAAAGATGCCCTCAGAGACGCTGGATGAGCTGGCCCGCCGTTTCCCCTTCGACCCAGAAGGAACGCGGGTATATTCCATGCAGTATGTCTTCGACAAGGCGCTGTATCGGTCCCAGCTCTCCCGCCGCCTTTTAAGGCAGGCCGAAATTCGCGAAGCTGCAAATGAATGCCCTGACCCATGGGAATCCCCTTATGTTCCTCCACCTGATCTCCCGGTCACTGGAATGCGTGAGGTACCTCAGGATGTCCTGAATTGGGAATGGGCCACAGCTCGCGAGCAGGCGCAAAAGCGTGCAAAAGAGCAGGCGGAAGCACGTGCCCGTGCTGAGCGAAAGGATCCAGCCCCACTTAGTGGTGGCCCATCTGGCAGTGCATCTTCTCGCGATGTACCGGAAGTGTCCTTTGACGATGTCATCGAGGCCATCCCTTATCGCACTGAGTCACACCGCACTCTGTCTGCTGCGAAAGAGGGCATGACCAAGAAGGACCGGGACCCTTCCAGCGGCCTTTTAAGGGCTCGCCCACACGACTACATCGGGGTAAAATTCCAAGATGACTTGGACCTGATGGAGATGTGCGGCTTCATCGATGAAGATGTCTGTCCGGAGGATCCTGAGGGGAGCGAGATCGTCCAGATCCTCCCCGATTCGATTCCGAAGGATCACCTCCCTGAGTTAGGCCTCAAACCCTATGTTGAGCGCTACCTCACAGGTGCTGTCCGAGGGTCGAACGTGAAGCTCAGCTCACGGCGAGGCAAATGGGTACGCATCCAAGACCTCATTCAGCACATGTGGAAGAAGCACCGTGTGGATCTGGGAACTCGAGGTATCTTGTCCATAGTCGCCTACGATAACAAATCGAGGTTCAACTTGGCAGGCCTCCCCACCGATCCACGTGCTGACTTCATCGAGACGGACATTTGGCCGTCGTGGATTTGTGCGTCACACGGTCACAGTGAACGCATCAAAGATCAGGTGACTGATTCCTCGATTGCTCTGCATTGGTTCACGAACGAGACGCGTGAGGAGCTTGGTCCTACAGCCGCCTATCAAGGCAGGCCATTCCTTGCTCTTGGGGAGTTTCCCCCACGCTTGTATCATCGAACCACGCATGATTCAGCTTTCAATATTCTCTCTACTGGCTTCACAGCTGGCTTCAACCGGAGCGGGAAGTTTCACAACTACTTCGCGAAGGCCACGCTGAGCGAGCTTGAGAATAAAGCTGGAAGCCGAGCAAACCTTCCTTATGAAGTTGTTCTCGACACTCAGGAGGTGAACCGCTATGCCTACCTGTTTGAAACAACTTCCGAAGGCATACTCACGCGCGACCCAGTGCCAGGATCTTGTGTGCTCTACATCAGGGACACGATCAAAGGCATCATTCTGTGGTCGCGTCAGTCCAGCGAGGAAGAGGACACCATCATCCCGGAAACTGCCCAGGATCCCATTGTCGATCCTGGAGCAGCTGAGCCGGAACAGTTCCCCGATGTACCGGAGGAACCTTCAGCCCCACTTAGTGGTGGCCATGAAGAGGTCGAGACAACAGAGTCTGCAACAGCAGACGAGCCTATGGTCGAAGTTGAGCTTGAGGTGGCACCACCAGCATCATCGCCAGAACCTCTTGCGCTCAACGACGCCACAGCATCCGACTTCCTTCCGGAGGAAACCACAACATTGGACCAGGGGGGTGCTTCTCCACCGGAGGCACCGACTGAGTCCAGAAAGCGTGTCCGTTTCCTCGAGCCGGAAGATCCCGTTGAAGTCGAGATCGAAATCGAGCCTGAAGAAGGAGATGTGAAAAGGGAGGAGGAGATCAAGATCGAGCCGATGTTCGAGCAGGCACCGCCTCAGCCGGAATCGACTCCTTTGGCTCTCCCTCCAGCCCCCGTTACGGGTGGCCGCCACAGGGCATGTCCCCACTGCGGTACTCAACACCTTGTGGGACAGATGATATGCTTGAGCTGTGGCGTGCACATCGTGAAACCTTCTCAGCAGAACGCACGCAAGAAAGCGCGTTCAGCTCGTTGGTTCGCTGAAGAGGCAGCCGCCGCCGCTGCGGGCAAGCCACGTTCCCAGCTTACACCAGAGGAGGTCATTCACGAAATGACCAGAGATTCTTCAACACAGCGGGGAACGACATCGCTCGACGCAGAGGCGCTGGACAAAGCCCGGCAGCAGCTCAAGATGGCTACAAAAGGAGGCTACACAAGTATCGTACACCGGTTCGATAACGATGTGGACTACACAATGAGTTCCATCGGCAATGGGTACGATCGAGAGTTTCTGGCCATCGAAGACGTGCTTACGCATGCTGCCTTGCCGAACCATGGCCGTTCAAAGGAGCAACGACAGTTAGCTGTCGGAACCTATGGTGGAAGCTCCGAAGGGCCACGGAACCAGGAGATCGCTCGGTTGCTCTACCTGCACGACTGCAATCCAGCCGCCCTTAGGGCAGGCCTGATCTCCGCAGTGAGTGACGATCCGTTTTGCATCATGTGGCTGGGAGGGGCATACAGTTTGCGTAAATTCGTAGATGTTTTCCTCCAGCACAAAATCGTGAAGATGATTGTTACTTTCTCAGAAGAGGCACTCTATGTTGATCCAAGACTCGGCTATTCTGCTGAGGACTGGACTGAGTGGCTCCGTGAGAAATTCGCGGAACAGGTCGGAATTGCACGCCGTGCATATGAAGAACGACAGCGCAACGCTGAACGCTCTCGCATCGCGCAAGCCAAAGCTGATGCCCGCAGAGCAGAGCAGCAGCGCTACCAGGAGCAGGGATGGGATCGCGGCTACCAGCGAGGGTCCCACCCCTATGGGCGCTCCTCCGGTTCCCGGGGATGGTACTAAGTACCTGACCCACATTTCGTTTCCGTCACGTTAACCGGTACTCCGAAATACAGCCCCTCTTAGAGGTGGCCGAATTTCCTTAAGACCAGAAAAATTTCATCTTGCACCATCTGGCAGTCACTTTGTGACAACTCCGATACCAGGTCTTTGGACCTCGAGGGGATTCGTCAGCAGCTCCAGCGGATGATGTATTCGTCCCATGCTGCACATGTCTTGCGACTTGTATCCACGCCATCATTCAAGGCTTGCTGGATCGTCGCCATTTTATAATGCATGTCGCGACTTTAAACTGCGCGCTAAAAGAATTAATCTGCTTCCGTATCTTTCGCTTTACGGTAGTAGAAAGCCTATGAGCCCCGAGCCACAATCCAGCCGCCTTTACGGCAGGCCACACAGCACCAAGCTTCCGTGCATGTTTGCGCCTCAGACTGACGCTTCGGCGAGGGGGGTGTAATTTGTGCACGTGTGAAGTAGCATGTTGTGTGTACGGCATTGTGGCACAAGTGCTCTAACAGGAAAAGGTGCGTAGTTACCGCATGGTACAAGCTGCTTGTTATCACTTGGACGGACATATACAACAGTGCGTGTGTGCAGTGGTTTACAACAACTATATTCGGGTTCTAAACCCCAGACCAAAAAGCCCGAGCTCTTGGCGATGAGGCTGAGCGCGGACCGATGGCAGCCCTTGGACCTAGACAACAGCCACCTGGGCACGTGGGGTGACCTCCGCGCCACCCTCGAGACACGGCAAAAGGAGCATGAGCAGGATGGTGTGTCGGCAGCTGGGGCTTCTCGGTGGAAACCGGTGGCAGTAGCAGGCTGGGCGTCGTAAATGTCTTCCTTCTGCGCAAGGACGAGGAGCCGGTTCTGGTCAAGGTTGAGTCACATGAGCACGGAACCGCAGATGTACAAGACACCGTGACATACCCCAAAACGGAGCGAGACTTTCAAAACTAAGCCACCAACCCCGAACCTTGAACCAACGAAGAAACAACCCTCAAACACCCTAGGCCCTAAACCTTCAACCGTCAGCCGCCCTAAACCCTAACCCCCCCTTGACGTGCTAACCTGGTTACTGATACCGAGCTGGTATGAATTTACAGCTCCCTTGTTGTTTAATATAGGACCCTAAATGTAAACAGTTTTGGGGACTGTTGAAATTCAAATCGCCACCCACCTAGCCCCCCCCAACTACCCTTTCATATACCCCAGAAACCCATCACTAAGGGCCATAAGGGGCTCTATGAAGGAAACCCCAAACCCTAAGCCCTGCCTTAACCCGGAATAACCTACTTTTTGAAGGACTTATATAAGGAAATCATACTAAGGAACCCTAAAAAGGTAGGTTGTTCAGGGTTAAGCTCTGGGGGTTCATGGTAGTGAAGCATGGGCCTAATATAGCACCCCAAATAGTAGGATCCCGATTATAAGGAACCTAAAATAAGGTACCCCTAATTTTCGGAAAGTCCCGAATCTTCCGAAGCCTCAGGCGACTTCTTTCTGCTTTGCATGGCGCTGAAGCAACGCCCGGGCTTGCCAACCTCAGAGGTGCTTTGCCCTGTAAGGGAACCCTTAAAGGAGCCCTTTAAGGAACGGGGCTCAAGTTGCTTTAGGGGTTGTTTAGCGTTCAGGGTTTCTTAATGTAGGCTGGGCTTGAGAGGTTAGAGTAGAGGTTTATTTATGGGACAGGGGTCTGGGATATAGGACACATTCCGTTAAAGTGAAGGGTGTGGCAAGACTGCCCCAATCCGTAATCCTGAGCAGCCTTCAAAGAACTACTGAAACAGCCCGCAGGATAAGTACGCTTCACCCCGCACCCTACAAAAGGCTTATGTCACAACCCTTGAAAACCTTGTCAATACTAAGACTAAAACCTACACCCGCCAAGCCTCAAAGACAGCCCAGTGAAAGCGCTTTTGAGGATGCCAACGTGGACTGGCCTGCTCTCGACCGACTACTGGGGAATCTCTCTCCAGAGGCGAGCTATTTTTTCACCGGTGATTCGCTACTGTACACCTGAACCTTAACTGACCTACTAACCTTCGCTTGTAGAGCCTCTCATTGCGATTTCCTGAATCAATTCAGCAAGGTAGGCCTCTGGTGATTTAGGTAGGGTTTTCGGGCTAGTGATTTTTGTATAGGGTGTTCGTACAAAGTTTTTGTAGTCCTTGTATTGTACAGGCAGGATTATATAACGGTTTTCTAAGGGGTTGACTTACAGCTGTTTCGGGTTGTTTAGAGGGGTTTATAAAGGTGAGGACTACTGGGATTGAAGCTGTGGGGCTTTTATTGTGATCATCGGCTGGAGTTAGCGGTAAATGCTGAACTTGGGATCGTATTTTTTAGCATGCTCCGACTGAAGGGTCCCAGCCAAGTCTCACCATATTGTGATTCAGCGTTTGGGGGTGTAGTTGTGTCGGACTTAGGGTGTAAATTACTGGCATGGCTAAGTGATGTGTTAACACGGCCGTAGAGTTTGACACCTTGAGGAGCGCCTACGCGCTCTTGAGGACGAGAGTGGTCAGACCAGGCGTCGTCTGTCCTGGCTTGAGCAGGTAATCCAGCGTCTGCGTCAGTGTTGCCAACATTGAGCATGGCCGACCCATTTTCTTCTGTGCCTCCTGGTGTGGCGTGGGGTGAGCAGAATGCCTGGTTGAGGGTCTCCTTCAGGATGCATTGCACAGGTCAGCCGGGGTGAGCGAGTTGCAATTTCCTTGGGAGTCATTTCCTGTGAGCCCCTAAGCACCATCCAATCATCGAAGCCCTAAACTGTATATACCCTTATAAACCCTAAGACACTACCCATAGGCCCCAAAGTAGTTCCTTTTTAAGAATACCTTATAGGATTCTAAATATGAACCCCAAAAAGGAACTGCTTTGGGGCAAATGGTTGAACCAAACCTTGTCCCTGATACCCCGAACCCGACACCCCCCGCACTGGACTCCTCCAGTCGACCTCCCTGGAGAAATGGAAAAGTAACTCCTACTGTTGATGGACAAAATCCTGCATGACCCTAAGGACTCTAAACTATGGGAATTATGGTATATTCCTTATAATGGGTAATGCAGGATTTTGTCCATCAGCTCCTACTTAGAGGCCCAGGGGACTTAGTAAGTAGGTTATAAGTAGGGTTATAAGCACCCTAAAACGAGTTACCCTAATTATAGCCCTACTTATAACCGACTTACTATGTCCCCTGGGCCTCTAAGTACGTGCACATCCCTCGCAACAATTGGTAAAACCGGTTAGGAAGCCCTACAACAGTTCCTTCTAACACCTATAACGCACTTCAGGAGCCCCTATGAATCCCAGAAACTTCTCCAAATCTCCTGTATCACCTGGATCAAACCGTTTCATTACACGCCCATGGAAAAGGGCAGAACACCTTCTGCGACCCTTCAGGCCTTACAGATGCCACACCACCTCAAACCCCAGGCCCTATCAACCCTGTAAGCTTCATAAACCCCCTAAACCCACAACCCCTAAGCCCTGATTGTCCTTGTAGGAGCCCTGCCAGTCGAAAACAAATCTAGCAACCCTGCAACATTGAAAAATCCTCGCATCGATCCTAAACACCTACCTGCCCAGAAAGCCCAATACCCCTTGATTAAGGAGTATGGCTTAAATTTTATTTGGCTTCATATTATGATTTAAGCTATAGGCTATAATGCTGAATTAAGGGGTATTGGGCTTTCTGGGTGTAGCTCCAAAACCTAGAGTTGGGGAGCCTCGTATCGCTGCAGTTCACGAGTCTTTGTCCGAACCTCGGCGAATAGAATAGGCTTTAGGGTTTAGGGTTTAGTATTTAGGGTTTAGTATTTAGGGTTTAGGGTTTAGGTTATGACCTCTTAACCCTTAAAGCAGCAGGACTAAACCCCTAAACCCTCAAACCCTCAAACCCTAAACCCTAAAACCCTAAAACCCTAAACCCTCAAACCCTAAACCCCTAAACCCTTTAATTAACCCTATAGAACCCTAAACCCCTAAACCCTAAAACCCTAAACCCTACAACCCTAAACCCCAAAACCCTAAACCCTTTAACCCCAAAACCCTAAATCCTAAAACCCTCAAACCCTAAACCCTCAAACCCTAAACCCTGCAACCCTAAAACCCTCAAACCCTAAACCCCTAAACCCTCAAACCCTAAAACCCTAGACCCTAAAACTCTACACCCTAAGCCCTAAACCCTAAAACCCCCAAACCCCAAAACCCTAGAACCCTAAACCCTTTACCCTCTCCCTCCAAGGACCTCATGGCTTGGGCCCTAGACCCCTTAAGGACCCCATAATAAGGTCCCGGAAGCATCGGGTTTAACCCTAAAGCCCTAAACCCCCCAAACCCTGAACCCTTTAACCTTAGGACCCTAAACCCTAAAACCCTAAATCCTGTACCCTTATAGCATCCCTATAGATCCCTTTAAAGGAGCCCTTTAAAGGACCCCCAAACCGCACGGAGGCCTCCGAAAAGAGCTTGGAGGCGCTAAGTACCACTGCCGACGCGATAGCGGCCAGCGAAGAGTCGGGGTCCGAACGACGGTTTATAGGGTTCCTTTAAGGGTCTAGGGTTCCTAGGGCTCCTTTAAAGGGATCTATAGGGATTCTATAAGGGTATAGGGTTTAGGGTTTGAGGGTTTTAGGGTTTAGGGTTATAGGGTTCCTTTAATTAAAGGGTTCCTGGGTTCCTTTTAAAGGAGTCTATAACCAAGCTGTTCAGTGGTGCACTTTTTTACTTTCAGGGTTTCTGGGTTCCTATCATAAAATAGGAAGCCTAAAAAAGTATATACTTTAACCCAGTGGGTTACTGAACAGCCTAGATAAGGACTACTATATTATAAGGGTTGCTATAAGGGCTATCAGAAGGATTTAATATAGGGGCCTTGGTAATTAGGCCTTAGAGGGATACTCCAAGGGTTCTAAAGCAGGGATTGAATATAGGGGCCTAGCAGGGATTGAATACAGGGGCCTTAATAATGTGAATAGGGGTTTGGTTATACTTTGGTTATAGTAAGTAACCCCGCAAAATAGCATTGGTAATTATTCAGGCACCTAAATTAGGGTCTATTTAGGGTTTCGGGTTTTGGATTTCGGGGATATGGGTTTGCGTGGGATTTCGGGTTTTAGGTTTTGAACATGTTTAAGGTTTTCGTTCAGAACCGGATATTTGGGGTTTTGGGCTTAGGGTTTCGGTTAGGTGTCGGGTTACAGTTTGAGAAATAGTGAATACAGCAACAAAGAGTTTCGGTGGTCTTTAATTACGAAGCTGTGCTTTACGGTGTTGATAAAACTGTTCATGGGTTTTCTCAAGTTCTGCAAAATGTGTTTTAAGCTTACCATTACAGGAAATAGGGGTCAGTAGGTATTTCAGGGCCTGTTGACGGTTTGCGGTGTGGTTGCGGTGTGAGTGAGCAATGAGCATGCTGCGGTGTCGAGTATTGGGGTTTTGGAGTGTGGGTAACCTGAGTTCCGGGATTCTACATATATGTGCTTCAAGGATTAGACTGGGGCTTCACCCTATGGGAGACCCATAATCCTTGGTATAAGACAGTTTTCATACCTTATAACTAATAGCCTAGAACCCCGAAACGTAAAGCCTTTATGGGCTTCATACGAATTAGATATACATATCTACATATATATATATATAGATGTAGAGATATATAGCCCCTGACATGTAACACTGAAGGCTACAGACTCGAGAGATGTGGGCGTCCCATGTGCTCGGCCGGCAATCTAAGGTCCATGCCACAGGGGTCTAAGGACTCGTATACTTGGTTTTTTGGGTCCAAAGACCATTGTATCTGAATGTAGGTGTATTTATATACATATTATATATATATATATAGATAGATAGAAAGATGGATAGATATGGGTTTTGGGCTATGTTGAGCCCCAGGGGTTGTGGGTTTCCTACTATGCTTAGTTTCATTTGACTGCAGTTGAGGATCCAGGTCGCGTACAATACAGGGTTTAGGGTTCGGGATAATATAGGGCTCGGAATAGTGATGGGTGATAATCCGCACTTATAGTCCTTAAATACAAGTATACTGACTTGCGTATGCTTACCCCAAAACCACTTCATATTCCTGCGGCCCACACTACCGATTCTAGCCCTCAAGGTGACCCCGGCTCTTCCCGTTCTTAAAGTGCTGTCTCAACCCGGAATCCGAGACCTTAAACTTCTGAGCCCTAAAACCCCACCTTAAGCCTGAATAACCTATCTTTTTAGGGATCCTTACCATGATTTCCTTATATAAGTCCTTAGAGAGGTAGGTTATTCCGAGTGAAAGCAGAGCCTAAAATCCTACGCCCTCAATCCTAAACCACCCCAAGGCTACAAACACCGTCCCTTCTCCGCGCAGTGATGGTCATGCATCTTGCCTGCAGCTAGGTCCTTTAAGCATTGCGATTAGGATACCACTAGGCTCCGGATGGTCTAGGGCCATGGGGATTCAGGGTTTCAGTGTGAGTTGTTGGTTCTTAGCTAGGTTTTAGAAGTTTAGGGTTTGCGGGTTTAGGGATTGTTTTTTGGGACTGTTAAGTTAAGGTTTTCGATTTGGGATGTGGGGGATGGCAAATATCTAGGAATCAAGGCCAGGAGATGGACCCCTACGGTCTCCATTGTAGTTCATTTCTGGGGTTACCATACAGTCGAATCCTAGATACATAGAAGGTTAAACCCAAAAAGGAACCACAATGGAGACTGTAGGTATCTAGGAGATCTATTTTCAGTGTTTCGGGCCAAGGGACTTTAGAGTTGTATTGTTGAAGAATTTAGGGCCGTGGGTTCAAGGGCTTGCGGTATCCGCGGTATGCGGCTAAGGATAAGGGTTTTAGTTTGTTTGCTGCGTTGCTTTTCTTCGCATCATGGTAGGTCGTGCTGTCATTATGAACGGTGTTGGCTACATTCTACCCCAAGCCGTACACTCAAAACTGTAAGGCTGCGCGAAGGGTCCCTTGCGTTTGCTGTTTCCGCCACGCCTCAGATGCTAACAGACGATGCAGTCGATGCTTGGATCAACAACCTCATGACACTGGCGCCGTCAGGATTTCAGGTTGCTGGCGGGCCTTATAATAATTACCTGTACCATTTTGGGGGTTCCCTAGAAAAAGGTACTATTTTGGTGGTTCCTTCGAAAAAGATACTATTTTGGGGGTTCCTTATTAGAAGAAGGTAGCATTTTGGGGGGTTCCTTAGAAAAAAAGTACAGTATAATGGGCCCCAGGACCCTGTTTGAAGGAGTATCCATGTCCATCGGAGGTTACTTGGAGGGTCGGGGGACTTAGTAAGTAGTTGTTTTAGGGACTTATAAGTACCATAACCCAATTAGGGTCCCTATTAGGGTACTTATAAGTCTACTTACTACCTACTTACTAAGTCCCTAAACCCTAAACCCTATAGTACCCCTATAGAGCCCTTTAAAGGAACCCTGATAATCCCCTTTAAAAGGAGCCTCTACTTACTAAGTCCCCTAAAGACCCTCCAAGTGAAGCCTCAGTCGAGCCAGCCCCGGAGGGCGTGCCTCGCAGTAGCAGTCTACTATAGTAAACCCCAAAAAGTTGGAAACCTCATAGCCTCAATCCTTAAGAGTAATGTAAAGGGAGTCCCAGCACTATTTGGCCTTAATCTGGTTTCCAACTTTATGGAGCTTACAGTATAGTATAGGGGCTTAAATACAGCCGTGTCCTTTTTCATGGTTCCCCCACAAGAATAAACAGACCGGCTAGTAGACCTTCTTAAAAAAATCCTATTGAGGGATATAGGTATAGGGCTCTGTCAATTATTTCTAAAAGGACAAGGGTGCTTAAATACCCATAGGCCCCAGAGTAGTTCCTTTTTGGGATTACCTTATAGGATTCTACATATGAACCCTCAAAAGGAACTACTTTGGGGCCTATGGGTAACTACTCATACTTTTTATTTTGGGGGGGATTATAGTATACTGGGCCCCGAAAGCCTATTCCAGCTTTCAAGGCCCCTATATTAGCAGCCCTCATGGAACCCAAAACATTCTAGATACCTGAAGTCCTGAGCCTTAAACCGCTAATCCCAGTATAAACCCCAAAACCTCAATTAAAAAGCTAGAATCTTCCAAACAGTCCTGAACTCCTCTTCCAAACAATCCTTAACTCCTTAAACCCTAAGCCCAAAAATCCTAAACCCGAACCCCCCCCAAAGCCCTAAACCCGAAACCCCGAACCCTAAAGCTGATCTTAAGCCCTAAGGCTCCATGTACCCTGTAGTAGATACATAGGCCTTAAAGTACCTAAATAGGTACCCCTTTAAGGCCTCAGTATCTACTATAGGAGCCTTTGGAAAAGTTGCCGTAGACCCTTGAGGTTGGCACATCCGGGCCTCGGAGAACCTGGTGATTTTGAGGCTCCCACGTGACAGGATCATGGGGAAGCGCTCCCTAAGACTCCATGTGCCCATACATTAGAAGCTGCCCCTGCAATTGTGACTATAAGGATTATATTAGGGCCCTACTAAATTCCTATTATACCACTGTTACAGGGTGGGGGCCCCTCCTAACCCATACAGTAGGTACTTTGGCCTTAAAGGGGTCCCTATATAGGTACGTCGAGGCTTAAGTACCTACTACAGGGGTGGTTGTCAAAATTAGGGTCCCTTTTTGGGTCCTTAATATAATACGACACCTAATGTTTAGGGTACCCAAAAACGGACCCTACCCATATGGGTACATGGAGCCTTTGGGATCTTTGGGGTCCCGATACTTTGAACCCTAAAGTATGTTAGGGATTCCGGGCTGGCGAAGATGCTCAAGGTTTTGCTATCGGGAAGCCCAAACCGAGCCTAAACCTGCTAAACCGCAGAGGCTGAAACCAAAGCCAAAACCCTAAACACTCCCGAATTCTCAAACAACACTAAAAGCCTAAACTCCAACACCTAAACACTGGACACACAACCAAACCCCAAAACACCCCAACGCGCAAAACCTTTGTCTGCTTACCGTTTGGGGATTTGGAGATTTGGGCTTAGGGTGTATATGTAGGGCTTAGGGGGCTTCGAGGATACCTGAAGGGTCATACCCTGTCCCTTTCTTTGGGGTACCTTGTTTTGTGGTTGGGATCCGTTATAGGAAAAGGTAGGTAGCCCAGAGAAGGGCTAGGGCACGACTGAGAGTCTCCGGGCTTAGAGTTCAGGCGACAAGATCAACAGCAGCTTTGGTTTCGGATAGTAGGTATGTAGGTTACTATTTGGGAGAGTATATGAATATTAGGTACTTGGACCCTTAGGGTTTGGTTTTGGGGTATACTGTAGGGAGTTTTGCTTTGGGGTATACTGTACTCTAGTAACTACTAGTTAAAATTCTATATCGATGTGAAGGAAAGACGTATTACCGTACTACCTTGTATTTATATAATTACAACGGCCTCGAGGAATTTGTCCACCTGTTAAGGCTTGTACATCACGGTACCGGGTGCAGGTGACCACAAGCAGGCAGAGCTTGTAAGGCAAGTCTTCTTTGTCATAGTTGGGTAACATTTGAGATTTTTATGGGTACTTAAGCACAAGAAGGAAAATGGATTCTGAATCCTATCCCAACCACGAACTATGAAGCCATAGAAATAGTCGCGAGGCCTTAAAGAAGATCTGCGCGCTAGTGGCGAGACTTCACCGTGTGCAGGGCATCAAGGCATGGCGATGGTTGACATTTCGGGGTTCAGCCGTTTTTCCACGAGCCCCAAACGGTCCTAAGTACCTATATGGTAGAATGTACGGTTTCTATATTCCTAAGGGTACCCAATAATCAGGTACATGGGTTTAGGATAGTAGTTGTGTAGCTCAATATTTAAGAGAGTATATGATTATTATATACTTGGACCCGTAGGGTATCAGGAATTACGATTACAGTATGATTTGGGGAAGTATCCCCATAACAGTACCTGCGACCCTTTGGTCTCGCAAGGTTTCTTAGTTTGTTCCGGAAGAAGAGCATAAACAATGCGTTACCCTAAGGGTCCATGTACCCAAATAGTATATAGTTTGGGCCCAATGTAGCCATATAGGAAGTACTTTAAGGCCAATGTATACACTATTTAGGTACATGGACCCTCAGGGTTATAGCGTTTCGGATGTTTAAACTATATAGCATGGGGCCTTTACATTCTGCGTTGTACATTTTCTTCACAAGCATTGCGCATGCCCAGACTTTCCCCGCTGCTGTCACTCTGCAAAGAAGTTGACCCCGAGAGCCCAAGGCCTACCTATAGTCTCCATTGTAGTTCCTTTTTGGGGTTACCTTATAGGATCCTAATTATATATTTGGTTAAACCAAAAAAGGAACTACAATGGATACTATAGGTATATGCCCTTATAACCTTAAAACCCCCAAAACCGAAAACTCTAAGTCCCAAAAGGTACGCCACCAGCGCATCTGACAGCCAAAAGACATCTGAAAGCCAAAAGACCTAAAGCAGCCTACATAGGGCCCTAAAAAAGTAGCAGTATTCCTTTGGGTTCCGGATTGCTACTCTACTACTCTACTCATAACTTACACCGAGACGCTATAATTTTTCTAAGCCCACACTCCCGCACCCACCCCGCGCCCTGCACGAAGAGGCTCCACCCCGAACCCCGCCAGAAGCCTGAGGCACTCTTGTATAGGGGCCTGAATAATTTCGTAATAGTGTTCCTATAAACTCTAAACCCTTTATAGCCTTTAGGGTTTAGGGATTCCATTCCATAGCCCCCCGCCCCCCCGCGCTCCTTGTCCCCCCTCAGCCCCCAAAAGAACAGCAGAAAAAAAGCTGCGTCAGAACCCTACCAGGACCTCCTTGTGAAGTGGTACAGCAAGCTACCGCTGACTGCCACCCGGACCGCACCAAGTGTTAGGGTGTAGGGATTTACGGTTTAGAGTCTATGGTAACCCTACTCAAGCCCGATAGTCAGAATCCTTAACAGAAGTCCTATCAAACTCTCTAGCATTCTCATGCAAAGACCACAAACTCATACAACAACGCAAGACACTCATAGCAACCCCTATCAAACATTTCTACAATTCCATCTGCACCCTGTAGCGTGTAGAGCCCCCCCTTGGAGGCCCATGGGGTACGTAGTAAGTATTGTCATATAAGCACCCTAAAACCCCAGGGATCGAAGGACTCATATATTAAGGCTTTCGGGCCCAAAGACCATACTACATAAGGCTCTTGGGCCATTTTGATCCCCAGAGTTACCCCAATTATTACTCGGCGTAATATAATCGCCTTACTGAGTCCCCTGGGTCTCTAAGTGGGCCCTCTTTCCGAGGTGCTTGAGTCCCGAATTGGACAGGCGCCTGTCAAGAGATCCCAGTGGGTATAGGGTTAAGGGTTCCTTTAAGGGTTCCTGTAAAGGTTCCTTTAAGGGTTCCTTAAAGGGTTCCTGTAAAGGTTCCTTTAAGGGATCCGTCAAGGGTTCGTTTAAGAGTTCCTTTAAGGATTCCCCTTATTGACGGTTTACGCTGCGGGTTTTGCACTGCCCTCACAAGTAGGTGCTGAGCGCTCTGTCCTTAATGATCTCATACCCTAAGCCCTTTAAAGTTCATTTGGGCTCAAGGACTATACGTTCGTGGAGGGTTTAACCAGGATTCTATCTTGGTTTGAAGGACATGAAGTACAAGCTTGTACCGCGCTTTCGGAACCGTAATAGAGGATAGGATTCCATGGTTTCTTGTCGGCACTTGCTGTGGATTTCTCGGCCTTGGTGATGAAGGCTTTCACTTCCTAGGACCCAGAGTAGGCCCTTATTCCCTGTTTTTAGAGTTTAAATGCTAATCCCCTTTAAACCAAAAAGAGCATCCTCTTTATTTCTAGGTTACTCTTAGGTCTAGCTTCACGGGTAAGTGCTTTCAGCAGAAGAGTTGAGAGTCCAAGGTCTATGAAGTCTGGAGTCTGGGTTTGGTTCATGGGCGGGTACCCCAAAGCCTAAACCCCAGTTTTGGGCTTTTTAGAGATCATCCCCAAAAAAGGAACTAGTATTAGTAGCATGGTACATATATTCATGGGGCCCAACTGTCTACTGGTGAAGTACCTACTGTATTGGTACTTGGACGCTTTAGGTCAAGGCTTAGGTTTTTATGTTTTGGAATCCAGGGCTTAAAGAGTCCGGGTTTCGGGCTCGGGGCCGCGATCTTTGAGTTGTACCTACAGTCTCGTCTCCAGTGTAGTTCCCTTTTTGCTCTAACCAGTTTTCTAGTTAGGATCCTAAACGGCAATCAGAAAAAGGAACTACAACGGAGATCATATGTAGCCTTAAGGTCTTGCAGGGATTAGGGTCTAAGGGTTATGGTTGAGGGGTTCAGGCTTAGGGCTCCGATCGGGTGTGGAGTTCAATGGGAATTGCGCGAGTATTCCTGCCGAGCTTACATCCTGCAGTAGAAGGGTATCCCGACATGTTCAAGGTGGTTCAGGTTTCTTAGAGGGGTTGATGTTCGAATGCGGACACCATGCAGAGTTCCAGAATACGGGTTGCATGGTTGCTTCATTCAGACGCGAAGCCCTCAAGCAGAGACGAAGCAGGGCTTCCGGTAAGCCCTGCACCCTGTACCCCGGACATGTATCAGCTATGTCAGATGCATCTTGCCTCATCGCCTAGCTTGAACCCGGGAAGCAAACTGGCAAGGGGCCGGTAGAGATTGAGAGCGGTCGATGCGGGGTTCGATCACAAGAGTGGTGGAATCTTGGAAGAGTGCTCCTTTAAGAAGGGAACGAGGAAGATCACCACCAGAAAGCTCAATACGTTGAGTTCAGGATGCCGTCTGTTACACAGGGCTCCTGTTATGTCGTAAACTGAGTTTCTGTTCTGCGGAATACTGACCCTCAAATTCAATTCCTGCACCTCAAGCCCAATAACAATCCCGCGACACCGTGTCCTAGAAGCCTTTTTGGAACCTTTTGACGTTGCGCTGTTTTCATGCCTCAAGCTTTAGCCACTTCTTACCCCAAGGGTCCAAGTACCCAATAATCATATTCTCCGAAATCCTAACCCTCATAACTACTATCCTAAAACCGAGTACCCAATTGTTGGGTCCTTTGGACCCTTGGGGTTAGCCCCCGTGGGATCCCCCACTTGATCAGCACTTCATTACCCGCTCCCTGAACCCTTCTACTAAGTCCCCTACATGGAGGTTCGTGGGTAGTTACAAGAAGGGTTATAAGTCCCCTAATATGGGTTATAAGTATAGTTACCCTACTTCTAACCCTACTTATAACTACCCCTGGACCTCCCAAAACACCCTAAACCCAAAACCCTAAACGTCCAGAACCTCTATCCCGGAACCCTAAACCCTTAATCCTAAACCCCTGAGTCCCCCCCGCAAGCCTAAGCCCAGCAGGTTCAGCACCCTACACCCCAAACTTTAAAAGTACCTTAACCTTGAACCCCTAAGCCCCCCTGCCACCCCAAAAGACATCTGAACCGAGCAGGTTCAGCAGTTCATTACCCTCTCGCTTCTCGAAGCTCAGGCTGGCGTTGCTGTAGGGCTTTGAGGGTTTCCCAAAGGGCTTAGAGGGTGATTCAAGTTCTTGAGACTCCGTGAAGCGCCTGGGATGTATTAGGGTTTAAGATGTACGGTTCAGGATTTAGTGCTTAGGCTTTTTGTCTACGGTTCTATGGGCTTTTCACATATCCACACGTAGCGTTTGCAGTGTCTACCGCAGTTCTATGTTGGCACCGAGGTGCCCGTTTAGGCTGTCTGCTTTGCTGTGATCGCATCAGGTCTAGAAGCAAACATAGGCAAGGAGACGGAAGCACACACCAAACGTGTGGCAAGCACGTGGTTGCACGCATGAAGCCAGTGGACCATTCACGATGCATACGCACGTTTCGAAGATCCATACTTTCTATAGGGTACAGGGCTTTATACATTTGAGGGCTTGAGTGCTTCGGCGCAACATGGCTGGGGTCCCACGCAAAGCCTCCTAGTGCAGTTCGTCTGGCCGTTTGCGCTCTTTGCCAGCACGGTTGTGATCACCCTAAGGTTCCACACGTTCCACACGCGCGCACATAGTATATACTTTGGCCCGATAAAGGGACTAAATTAAAATTAAGGTCGAAATACAGACTATATGAGTACATAGACCCTCGGGGTCAAGCTGACAGGGAAACGGTAGCTGACAGGGAAACGGTAGCACAAGCACACCCAACCCTAAACTTGTCCCGAACCCTAAACTCTACACCGTAAGCCCTTAACCTACAAGGCTCCCTGTGTGCTTTCCATAGATTCTGCGGCCAGGGGGAAGGCTTCACCGACTTGAACGACGTGATCGCCGCCCTGCCGTGAGATTCTTTTGATGGACGGAGGGCTTGGGAATCTGAATCGGGCTGGGGCTGAGGGGGGAGTTCTGGGTTTTCCGAGGATTTTTTGTCAAACAGTTAGTTTCACAGATACGCACATGTTCGCTTCCTCGACAACCCCCCCACCTCCGCCCCAGCAAGACTATGCAGGCAGGTGTGTCTGCTTCGGGCACTACATCAACTGCTACAGTCACGTAACCATGGCAGTCTTTGCGTCTTGTCCACCACCAGCGGGCACAAGGCTTGTAGGGCATTGGGGGTAGAGTTCAGGATTGAGGGACTGAAAATGTAAGGTTTCATGGGATCGTCAGAGGTTTTTTTTTGTAGCATTGTTATGGGTTTCTTGCACTGTCTGAGTTTGGGGGACTGTATGTCAGATGCCACGTTTATACTCGGTGGCCAGGGTTTGACGCCGAAAATGGCGCCAAGTAGAACCCGCTGGGCGCTCCTCCACGCTGCAAGCTCCCTGCGCCTGTGACTATGCTTCCGTAAACCTCAACAGCCCTATAACTAAGTCCTCTGTAACATACCCGAAGAACAACCCTCGACTCTCCCTGGACCCCCCAAGTGCCCTGTAATGTACTTCAAACACCCCTTATTAAGGGCCATGCTTGGAGGTTCATGTGTGGATATAAGTATGGTTATAAGTATGGCAACTATACTAATACCTCATATTAGGGGACTTATAACTATACTTGTAACTGCCCATGAACCTCCAAGTAAGGACTCTATCACAAGCCCCTTTACAAGGTCCTGGTCCCTCGACCCTAGGAGCCCCCCCTTTAACTTGTTGGCTGTAAGCTCAACTTTTCAACTTTTGGGATTCTTACAAGGTAGTCGATTCTGAAAGTTTCAACTTTTATGTCCTTGCGTTTTGGGCCAGTGAGTTAAGGAACCCCTCAACGAATGCAAGCGACTTCCGCCGACGCCCGCCAGGGAGTAGCGCGCAAAGGTGGTCTTGCGAGGCCGGTGCGAAGACGGGGTTCTTAGGGTTCCTTTAGGGTTTATGGGTTTAGGGTTTAGGGAAATGTCAGTCCTAAAGGGTCCAAGTATCAATATAGTAGGTTCTGAGTAGATGTTTGGGTCCCCAGAGTATACTCTACTCCATACTCTATACTGTTGCTTGAACCCTTCCTTTTGTGGTTCAGCGTTGAGAGTCAGGGTTTCAGGAATCTGGTGTGTCACAGAGTTTTAGGGTCTATGGGTCTGGGCTTGTGGAGCTTGTAGAATTCAGGGTTTGGGGCTTTAGGCTGGTGCTGTCATGGGTTTTGAAAGAAAGGGTTTAGGGCCGGGGGGCGAGCTCATGATTCCAGCTTTACAGATGCTGTGTTCAAGGGTAGATATTTTCCGGCTTTAGGTGTAGCGTCTAGGAACGCTCTCTACAGTCTAAAGACGCGCGCTGAACCCTTGGTATAGCCTTGCTTTTCTCATCAACCTAGCTGTAGCCCAAACACATTCATGAACGATAAGAATGCAAGTCAGCAAGCAAGCAGTTAAGTACGTACGTGAGTAATCAGTCAGCAGATAAACACGTAAGAGATGTGTCCATAAGTGGAATTTGTATATGCGTACATGTATGTATGTATGCATGTATGTAGGTATGTATGTGTACATATGTTTCTATGTGTACATGTATGCATGTATAGATGTGTGTGTGCATTCCATATGTGTGTGTACATGTAAAGGTATATGCATCTGTGTAGGTGTATGTGCATGTCGAGGCATATGCATATGTACATATACATGTGTATATATATATATATATATATATGTGTATGTTCATGTGTATATGTGTGTATATATACACATGTACACATTTAACGTTCATGTTTCTATACATGATGTGTGGGTATATGCATATATGCGCATACGTGCGCATAATGTGTACATGCATACATGCATAAAAGCATGCATGCATGGATGGATGGATGGGTGTCTGGCTGGGTGGATGGGTGGGTGGGTGGATGAATGGATGGATGGATGGGTAGATGTAGCTCTAGATGTAAGATGCAAGCTTAGTCTACAAGCATTCTGACATGTTCAGCCCAAACCTGAGACATGGAGAGCAGTGTTTTGTTCCTTAACCCCAATGGCGTAGATCATGTCCGGGTTGTGCTCCTTTCGTAGGTCTCAGGGTTCTCAAAAAAAAGGCCCCAAACCGTAGGCCGTAGGTGTCTAGTTGAGGAGATCGATGTAGAATGTGTCACCCGGTATGTAACCTCTTCGCCCTAAATCCCAAACTGCGGCTCCACGGAGTATTGAGCCTTCGCAAATGGAGATGTTGTACTGTACGCTGGTGTTCCAGAGTCGGAACTCTGTCACGCATGCTCGAAACCATAAAGAATACTTCACACGCTGGAATGTTTGTTGACATGGCATCGCAAGAGCAGAGCCAAAACATCGCCGAGTTTCCCACATCCACAACTTTTTAACCCTGCTGCAACCCTCAACACCATGCGAGCCCTAAAACGAGAAGAACACCACCCCCCGCCCCCTCCCCCCCGCAAGTAGCGTCTGCAAAAGGTGTTGGGCTTGGGGTGTGGGG
>CAJNDT010002223.1:833133-1105633 GCA_905221615.1 Symbiodinium sp. CCMP2592
AGGGCGGGACTCTCCAGGTTTAGGTGTTAAGGGGTTTAGGGTTTAAGCTTACTGTTCGGGATTATCACAGGGGGGCATCTTGCTTTATGAGACTTCTACACTGGAGGTGATACATGGTATGCGCTTTTCATCCCTCTTCTGAAGTCCTGACTGTGAGCTGCTAGCAAAGAAGGGTGGCACTGTTGAGTTCTGGGGTTTGCGGTTTCACATTTCGGGTTTTGGGCTCTTGGTTTTGGAACATCCACTCTATGGTCACATCCTGGAACGCAGGTCATCTGAAACACCGGCAGCACCACAACCATGCATCTACTAGCCGAGGTACCTCAAACAAAGGGAGGCGAAGGATTTAGAAGCACAGTCCAGGCGTTCATTAATTAGGGTTGCCCTGGGTAGCTCTGGGTAAGCCTAACGCTCGGAAGACTGCTTACCAAAGTGTCTTGGGATGGGAAACAAGCCGCTTTGTTTACCTTTCCCTCATACTGTAACTCGGTTGACAGGTTTAGTACTGTTGTGAGTTTCGGTGCAATTACGCCGCGGGTTATGCCCTCTTTGTCCAATGCGCTCTAGAGTCGATCGCAGTCGGTGACCGACTGTGCGAAACTACGAAGTATACTGCAACAGAGACTTTCAGAAATAGGCGAAGTTTAGGGCGCTTGGCCAGTTTAGGTCGCTTGGGCTGTAGGTTTCTATGTCTTAGAGCTGAGTTTGGAAGTATTAGGATCAAGTTTACTGGCGCATTTGCACTTTCCCATATCAGCCAGCACTACTGTCGATGGACAAAATCCTGCATGACCCTAAGGATTCTAAACTATGGGAACTATGGTATATTCCTTATAAAGGGTAATGCAGGAATTTGTCCATCAGCAGTATGGAAAGGTCCTGGAGATGCAGTACCGTGGGCACTTCTTTGCCAAGGTCGAGGCAAGGGTGTGACTCGAGAGAATACCCGGTTTAGGGCTTAAAGGGCTTTATTGAGTTCTAGTGGTTCTATAGGCCTTCTGGGTTTCATAGGCTTTTAGTGGTTCTAAAGCCTTTAAAAGGCTTAGTAGGCTTAGTAGGCTTTTCGTGGTTCTATAGGCTTGTTAAGTTTTTATTGGTTCTTTTGGCTTTATAGGCTTCAGAGGTTTCATTGTTTTCAGGCTTGTTCAGCTTGCTGGGCTTCAGGGTCACCCCGCGGCTCCGATCGCCTACGTTTTGAGGGTTATCCTGCTGTTCCGAAGTGCTGGCTTTCAAGAGGGTTCTGCTATTCTGCAGGTTTACAGTAGAAGCCAGAAAGTTGGAATACCATTATCGTAAACCCTTTATGGTAAATTGTAAGGTATCCTACCCTGAAACCCCCTAAACCCTAAACCCTAAACCCTAAACCCTGAAACCTAAACCCTAAACCCTAAACCCTAAACCCTAATATTCCAACTTTCTGGAGTTCCAAGCTCTGTGCTTAAAGGGCTTCTCCCTAAATTTTATAACGCTTATCCGTCTCAGTCGAGTCATCGTGCAAGAGTACAGAGTACCTATAGTCTCCATTGTAGTTCCTTCTTGGGGTTACCTTATAGGATCCTTAATATGTAATTGGTTAAAAAAAGGAAGTACAATGGAGACTATAGGTAGAGTATAGTTTGAGGGTGTTTGTGGGCTTGAGATAGCCTTTGCTGTAAAGGAGAAGTAATAAGAAGCCTTGTTAATTCGTAGTGCCTCTCCTTGAGGGCTCCTGTCTGTACTACTTGGCGGCCCAGGGGACTTAGTAAGTAGGTTATAAGTAGGGTTATAATTGGGGTAACTCCTTTTAGGGTACTTATAACCCTACTTATAACCTACTTACTAAGTGCCCTGGGCCTCTAAGTATACTATACCCCCCCAAAAGGTATTCCAAATCCTACAGCCCCTCTCGACATATACAAGCTTATAATTTCAGAAATGGTAAGGTGCTGCTGTCCAGTGGTCCTCGCATGGGCGTTGTTCTGATTCGTGTTGGGCCGTTTTGGTTTCAGACTTGGCGCGGCTGTAGGGTTCAAGCGGCTGAACCCCGAAGCCTAGGTCCAAAACTCTAGACTCTAAACCCGCGGATTGACTGTTCGCGGCTTTGTGCTGTTAAACGGTGCAAGTGGTAGAGTTAATTCGCTGTTACAGACTACAGGTCCGAAATTTAATTAGTCAAGCATTCAAACCAATTAAACATCACCCCAGACCCAATACTGCGCAGAGTATGGCCTGGGGTTCTTGGATTTGGGTTTCAATGTCTTCCTATTAACCCTAGGCCTATAACTAGAGTAGAGGTTTAGGGGTTAGGGTTTGGAGCCCATACCCAAGCCCTACGGTTGATGATATATCGCATCAACCCCTACGCCCTGAACCCCAAACCCCCAAAACCCCTAGACCCCTAAACCCCCAAACCCCTAAACCCCTAAACCCTACCTTAACCCTGAAGAACTTGCATTTTTAAGGACTTATATAAAGAAACCATAATAAGGAACCCTAAAAAGGTAGGTTATTCAGGGTTAAGGTAAACACCTAAACCCTAAACCCTACATCGGTAGTTGTCAATATAAGGGTCCCTTTTTTTGTACTCTAAATAATAAATGCCGTATTGTACTAGGGACCCAAAAAGGGACCTAATTTTGACAACCACCCACACCCTAAACCCTAAACCCTAACCCTAAACCCCCAAACCCCTAAACCCCCAAGCCCCTAAACCCCTAAACCCTAAACCCTAAACCCCACATTTCATCATCCGCTTTTGCTTGCATGGACCCTCGTGAGGATGAGAAGCGCAACGATTTCGGAATCGTCGAGTTTCCCTTCATTCTCACGCCGGTCTCGAAGGCTCCGATCGGTAGATCTCTAAGCAAAAGGTCCCCTTTAGAGCTTATAGGATTTAGGATGACTTAGGGTAGATCTCTAAGCAAAAGGTCCCCTTTAGGGTTTATAGGATTGCTCTGATCGGTAGATCTCTAAGCAAGAGGTCCCCTTACTTTAGGGATCTCAAGACTCATAGATTAGTTCTCTTGGGCCCAAAGACCATACTATATAAGGCTTTTGGGATATTTTGATCCCTAGGGTTAGGGTTGAGGATTTAGGATGATTTAGGGTATCCTTATGCTTTGAGTGGTGTACTCCATGTCGCAAGCCCTGAACCCAAACCGGCCGTGACTTCGAGTACGGTGCACCTGGCTTTGGATAGCCTCAGGCTTTCCTCATGTACCCAAAACCCGCTCTCTTGAAGGACACGTATCATAGTAAGGAGGCCTAGAACAAGGTAGGTAGAAATGGCGGGCTCAGGGCGTCGAGTCTTCGAGGTTGCAGCTTCGCACTTTAGAAAACTGGGCGTTCGGGACCTTGTGGCTACCCATAAGCCCCAAAGTAGTTCCTTCTGAGGGTTCATATGTAGACTCCTATAAGGTAATCCCCAAAAGGAACTACTGTGGGGCCTATGGGTAGGGTCCAGGTGGACCCTAAACATGATGATTCCATTTTGTCAGCTGCAAACCGAAGGATGTGAGTCTGCTGGGAGCTAATGCGGCGGTTATAAGAACTAGTGATATCGTGTCACCTTATAGTTCCTCTGCTATAGTGATGCTCTAAGACTGTAGCCCGGGCCCCCGCGCCCGGTCCCCGCATCCCTAGGCCCTTGTATTAGTGAGGCCGAAGTGCTTTAGGACTTAGGACTATCAGCAACCATGTTTCCGGGGCTCCTTATATTATTGTAAATATCTACTGATGTGCCCCTCAGTCCATGTATTGAGGCTCGTAGTGTGTGTGGACTAGCATTGCTTCAGTCTAGCAAACGGACGGGCAAGATGCTGCAGAGCTAGATTTTTCGCAACTCGACCCTCGTGCATTATCTCGGCTGCAAGGGCCGGAGACAAGCAACAACGTACTTCGACAGTGTCCGCATCACGCAGCAGCCAAAAATAGTTCTCTGTCGCAGCGCTTTTGCAACAAATCGTTTTACTAGTACGGTGTACCCTACCACCCCCGCCACCGACACCACTGACGCCCACCACCACCTCCACTACCACCCTCCTGGCGACGAACGACAAGTACTGCTAGTATCTTCACTACCGACTCAATCCTGGGTACTTCGAGCTGTGAAGAGGTGCGCATGCTGAGCATCGAGTCTTTGCTTCTCCAGCGAGAGGAGGCAGGGTTTAGGGTTTTAGGGTTTAGGGTTTGGGGTTTTAGAACTTAGGGCTTAGGTGTCGGTTTCGAGTCTGGCGCTTCGGGTGTTACGGATGGCTGGCCAGCTGTTCGTAGGTCTTTGCAGGTCTTTGCTGCAACTTTGTGGGTTTTAACCAGTGTTTCCTCACGGAAAACCTTGCATACCTTCTCAGGGCCACGAGCTGACGATTTCCGGCTTCGAGGTTCGGTGTTCGGTTTGACACATTAGCAGTGTTTCGAGTCTAGGATGAGTCGGCATGTTTGGTATCTTGAAGTAACGGAAATGATTTGAATTTGAAGGAACACAATTGACATGGAAGCCTGAATACTTAGTATCACGATTCCTTAGGGTTCCAGGTCATATTACACACAGTAGAATATACCCCGAACCCATACTCTCGCACTCTTCAGTTCTCTTGGCTTCGCTTAAAACCTAAACCTGAAAACCTACACCTTGAGCCTTGAGCCTTAAAGCCTAAAGCAAAACCCTGAGCCCAACGCCCTCGAGCCTGCAGCACGGCCTACTTTCGTGCATTGCAAGCCAAACGTGCAGGTGCGAAACGCGATGGCCCTCTCGGTCGGATCCTCAATATGGAAGCTTCCGAAAATTAGGGGGTACCTTGTTTTGGGGTCCTTATAATAAGGATTCTACTATTTAGGGTAATTACTATATTAGGGTCCCCTATGTTTGGAAACTCCCATATCTTGAAGCACTGGTTTTTCAGTTGAACCTTAAGAGCTTGAAGATTACCGATTTGCTTGGTTGGGGTTTTGGCCTTCAATACGTGCCATCGAGGAAGAAGCAACGGAAACCTAGGTTTCATTCTAGGGTTCATTGAGGAAGCACCGCGAGGTACATTTAGGAAGGTAGGCTACCGATGTCCTAGCTCTTTTTAAGATTCCGCCCCCGCCCCTGTTTCTGGTCCTTCACTCAGTGCAGAAACACCAAACCGCATCTTCTCGAAATCAGGGTTTCGCGTGGATCCGCCAAAGCAAGATTAATTTTCTTATTTTGCTGTCATTCTGCTTAGCAAGAATCGAACTGTGTAGTTTCGTTCAACCAACTTTGGATCCGGTGCTCGGGCTAAGTAGCCAACACACTTCTTCGCTGACCCCAAACCAAAGTTCATCCGGTGCCCCGCCTGGAAACCAAACCCAACAACCCCAGTACTCCAGCCCTGCCTTCCCATACTCAGATGATGCTGCGTGGATCCTTGAATCAGAACCCCTGGCTGGTTCTGAAGGCACATAGGGCCGTAGTTCGGCTTCAGGGCTTTTTGTTATTTGAGTCACTAGGACCCAAATAGGCCCTTATTCCCTTTTTTAGGGTGTAGGTTCCCTTATATAATACCCTTTAAACCAAAAAGGGCACTCTTTTTGTTCCTGGGTTACTCTTACCCCAAAGTTCCAAGTACCTAATAATCATATACTCTCCAAAATCCTAACCTACATAACTACTATCCCAAAACCGAGTACCTAATTATCGGGTCCTTTGGACCCTTGGGGTTAGGTCAAGGTCAAGGGCTTCGGAGTTCAACGGGTCTGGGGCTTCAGAGGCTTTGGACTTACCCTAAGGGTCCATGTAGCCATATAGAGATACATGAGCCCCAAAGTACCTATATAGGGACTACATTAAGGCCAATGTATATACTATATGAGTACATGGACCCTTAGGGTTAATCAGGGGTGCTGGCCTTGACATTGACGGGTTAAAGCTCGTCAGGTTTCACGCTTCGTGGTGCAAGGTTGCAGGGATCTGGTTTCTTTGGTGTTCTTATAGACGAATTTATTCTGAATATATAGCAATTACAACTCCAACCAGTATTATGAAGACCCTAAACCCTAAACCCTAAACACTAGATATTCTGCAATTATGGGCTATTTGGGCACTTATGCTTTATGGCCTCAGGGCTGAAGTGGGTTGGCCAGCTTCGTGCTTGGGTTTAGGGTTTAGGGTTTAGGGTTTTGGGTTTAGGGTTTACTTTTTTTCGAGTTTATGCCGGTTCTATCCCGGGCCCAAGTACCCAAATAGTAGGGTTTCAAGGTCCAAGAACCTTTCGGGGTATGGATTTTGGGACCTATCTGGGTATTTGGACCCTCTGCGATAATTCAGGGCATGGGACTAAGAGTTAGAGTGCCGGAGTTAAGGGCGGTAGGTTCAGGTTTCAGGGGGTTTTCTGGCACTGAAAATGTCGACCTGTCCACGAACATCGGCAGAAGCCGCACGGAACCCTCCTAGAACTCTCAATGACTCTAGACGTCAGGCTGTGGGTACTACACATCCAAAACCCTATACTTTGATTCGTAAGGCCGATACCACATCTCATACCCTTGTATCCACTGTAAGATTCTAGCCCCCCTTTCAGGCACCCCCGACAAGCACACATCGAACAGAGAACCCGCTTTTAGACCAAGACACTAAACCCCTAAATCCCTAAACCCTTCAATGAAACCTTTACAACCCTGAGCCCTAAAACCTGCACCCTAAACCCTTATAAAGCCTGATAACCCAATATAACCATAATCACCCCATTCATACGCCTTAACCATTTCAACCCTTTTAACCCAAAACCCTAAAACCCTAAACCCTTCCACCCTGAACCTTGACAAACCTAAACCCCAAACCCCTGCAGGTCAAAAGAACTTCCATCGTCGAAGACGCCCTTCAGCAGCTGGCAATGCTGGGCCACGGTCCCAGCAATGGGTTTAGCTATGAGTTAAGGGCTTAGGATTTAGGGTTTAAGGTTCAGGATTTAGGGTTGGGGTTTAGGGTTAGGGTTAGGTTTAAGGTTAGGGTTGAGAATGAGGGTCTAGCTATGAGTTTAGGTTTAGGCTTGAGGTTTAAGGTTTCACCATGAGTCTAGGATGTAGGGTTTGGGTTGTTTTTTTGGGGGCTTCGGGTTCAGGGTTTAGAATTTAGGGTCTACTGAATTAGGGCTCAGGATTTAGGGTTTAGGATTCAATCGGGTTTGGGATGTTTAGTTGTCAAGGTTTTGTTTCGCTTTTAGGCTAGGGTTGATGGGGCATTGAGATTTTGCTTGCTTCCTGCAAGCCGTGTTGTTTTCTGATTTGCTCTAGGCTTCATCTGGAGTGGTTTCCCAAAAAAGGCAGAGGTCCATGGGGTCCAAGTAAACCCTCAGCCGTGAATCCCTATACAACAACTTTCAACACCCTGCAGCAATAAACCCTGGGGATCAAAATGGCCCAACAGCCTTACATCCTATGGTCTTTGGGCCCAAAAGCCTTAATATATGAGTCCTTAGATCCCTAGGGAGAACCTAACGAGGTTTTGAGAAGCCTCGACACCCGCAGCGTAAGAAGCCAAAGCCCTAGGCCAAAATCAGCTGAAGAAGCCCTTGAAGATTGTCTTCGATGGAGAGGAAGGCGCTCTCGGTCTCTCTGTAGCCGTTCAAGTTCAGGTGCTTCTGCGGCGGTGTGAAGATTATTAGGGCTTAGGGTCCCTAAGGGTCCAGCCCCAATGTACATATATAGGGACTACTTTAAGGCCAATGTATATACTGTTTAGGTACATGGACCCTTAGGGGGTGTTTTAGGGTTCAGGGTTTAGGGTTGGGGGTTTTGGCATAACAGATATCAGGCTGTAAGTTGTTTTTTGGTTTCGTTGTCGCACCTGCGACATCTGCGAAACGCTTCGAGGACTTGTTTGGGGCTAAGGGCTCTTAAACCCATCATCGAACCCGAAACCCTAACACCCGAAACCTTATAGACCCCACTGTTGAATACTGAACTCAAAGACGACATGCACCGGGATTCCTCCCAGACCCCCCGCGGGGTTGAGCCGCCGCGCCCCATGCAAGAACCCAAGGACGGAAGAGACTTAGGGTTCAGTCCATAAGGGTTTCTTCAAAGGGATCTACAGGATAGAGGGTTTTATAGGGCTCGGTGTTCAGGGTTTCGGGGTTTAGGGTATAAGGTTCCGGGTTTAGGGTTCTAGGGGTTTAGGGTTCAGTGTTCAGGGTTTTGGTGTGTAGGATTTTCGGTTTAATGGTTTTGAGTTTAAGGGTTAAGTTGCGGGTTTGGGGTTTATACCAAGAGTTTCACAGGCCTGCTATGCTTTTTGCGCATTGCCGAATGAAGTCGTTTTGGGCTGGGGGGCTTACCCTATAATTACCCTAAGCCCTAAAACCCCAAAAGCGTTAAGTCCAAAGTTTGACCTCCGGCCTCACAGGCACCCCCCCAAATAAAGAATGAACTCCTGAACGACAGGCTTTGTTAGGTGACGGAGCTTGGGAGACACTTTCATATGGGTGGTTGTCAAAATTATGGTCCCTTTTTGGGTCCCTATTGTAATACGGCACCTAATATTTAGGGTAATGTTGGAGTGGTTTTAATAACCCCCCCCCCCCCCCCCGGAGGTTGTTTTGCGCGGGGGTCTCTTGGGGCAGGGTCTGGGGTCAGGGTGGCAATAGTAAACCTCTGGCCTTCTCCGGGCCTAGTATACTAGTAGTAATAGTAATTAGTAGTAATAGTAGTAATATTAGTAATAGTAGTAATAGTAGTAATAGTAGCAATAGTAGGAATAGTAGTAATAGTAGTAATAGTAGTAATAGTAGTAATAGTAGTAACAATACTAATAGTAGTAATAGTACTAATAGTAGTAATTAATAGTAGTAATAGTAGTAATAGTAGTAATAGTAGTAATAGTAGTAATAGTAGTAATAGTAGTAATAGTAGTAATAGTAGTAGTACGTGAAGTCTCAACCTCTGGCATTCGCAGCACTTTGTGAAATGGCTCCGTTTATATAGAAATGGAATCAGGAACCGACCTCAAGTCTAGCTGCTGCAGTTCCTGGAATCCGGAGTCCCTGGCTTCTTGCCAAAGCCTGCAGCTTTCGAATACCAAAGCCTCTGGCTTCTTGTCCAAAGCCACTGGCTTCATAGCTTTCCCAAAAGCAAGGTTTCCCATCGGGAGCTCCTCCCCCGGATGAGTTTATTATTGCCACCCCGTTTATAATTGCCAGAAGAAGGGCTGCAAAGGGTTACCCTTGCCGGGTTTGTGAAATGGCTCCGTTTATATAGAATTGGAATAAGGAACCGACCTCAAGTTTAGCTACTGCAGTTCCTGGAATCCGGAGTCCCTGGCTTCTTGCCAAAGCCTGCAGCTCTCGAATACCAAAGCCTGTGGCTTCTTGTCCAAACCCACTGGCTTCATAGCTTTCCCAAAAGCAAGGCTTCCCATGGGGAGCCCCTCCCCCGGATGAGTTTATTATTGCCACCCCGTTTATAATTGCCAGAAGACGGGCTGCAAAGGGTTACCCTTGCCGGGTTTGTGAAATGGCTCCGTTTATATAGAATTGGAATAAGGAACCGACCTCAAGTTTAGCTGCTGCAGTTCCTGGAATCCGGAGTCCCTGGCTTCTTGCCAAAGCCTGCAGCTCTCGAATACCAAAGCCTCTGGCTTCTTGTCCAAAGCCACTGGCTTCATAGCTTTCCCAAAAGCAAGGCTTCCCATCGGGAGCCCCTCCCCCGGATGAGTTTATTATTGCCACCCCGTTTATAATTGCCAGAAGAAGGGCTGCAAAGGGTTACCCTTGCCGGGTTTGTGAAATGGCTCCGTTTATATAGAATTGGAATAAGGAACCGACCTCAAGTTTAGCTGCTGCAGTTCCTGGAATCCGGAGTCCGTGGCTTCTTGCCAAAGCCTGCAGCTTTCGAATACCAAAGCCTCTGGCTTCTTGTCCAAAGCCACTGGCTTCATAGCTTTCCCAAAAGCAAGGCTTCTTCCCATTCTGCCACCTAAGGCAGCCTGAGTTCTTCTGTTTCACAGCTCTCTGGATGCCATTGGATCTGCCGAGGGGTGGAGTGAAACAGTCTGGAACTGCACTCTGCGAGCTTTTGGTTCAGTGTCGTCTGTGCCGATTTGCACTCTGCTGGCTGGGTTTAGGGTCCTCTTTGTTTGAGTCTCTGGTAAATACGTAGCCTCGTCTGTAGAATTTTGGGGATTTCTGAGCCCGAATATTTTAATTGTCACCCCGTTTATTATTGCGACTGGAAAATTATGATCAGTCGTTTGGCCAAATCTGCCCTTGCCTTTAAACTCCTCTTGCGCCCGGAAATTCTGGCCCGGGGAATATTTTAATTGTCACCCGGTTTAATAAAGCCACTCTTACATTACCCAAAAAGGGACCCTAATTTTGACAACTACGCATATATGCTTGGCATCATCCTTTGTCCAGGAGAAATCCAGGCCTCCCTCATGTGTGATTCCCCAAGGATCCAAAGGATCCAATAATTAGGGTTCCTTTAAAGGGTTCTACAAGGTTCTTTTAAGGGCTACTCGAAGGGTTCTGTTATATGGGCCTTAATAGTTAGGTACTCGGCTGTAGGATAGTAGTTATGTAGGTCAGGATTTTGGAGAGTGTATGATTATTAGGTACTTGGACCCTTGGGGATTCTGCTTGCCTAGCATTCTGAGGGCTATAGGCTTAAATGTAGGTTTACGCGAAGTAAAGGCTCAGGTGCTACCATCTCCGGGGCTTGGAGTCGGTCTAGTGCTGCATCGTCCTAGGCTAGTGCCACTCCGACACATATGTTGCAGCACCTCAGCCGGTCATGCATGCTCCTCCAGTTGAACCAGGGTTCAATATCGGCAGCCCGGTCGATGCTGTTTGAAGCAGATCTCTGTGTCGGCTGCTCCTTGGTGCCATTGCCTGTGTCTTCTGAGCTGGCCATGCGGAACATCCAACTTGGAGTTTGGGCTTACAAGCCTTGGCAACCGGTCCTGAGGGTTCCGAACCAAGAATGCTGGTCGAGCCATGTCCAGGAAAGCAAGCACTCCTACTCCTGCTTACGCGCCAGTGTAAGAGTTGGAGGCTGCAAGTACGCCTAAGACTGAAAAGTTTTTTCGGGGCACTAGAATCTGCAACTCTGACCCCTCATGTAACCTATAGACCCCACAACCTACACGGGGGGTCTTATCTGCTTCGAAGCCACGGCCTGACAGCCGGCGCTTAGGGTTGGAATAGTTTCTGGCTTTTGGGTTTCGGATGTATTTCTGATTTTTGAACACCTTGGACACCGTAGTCCTAAACCCTACAGCCTACACGGTTTGCTATACCCCAGAATTCCGAGTCGGTTTCTTTGATCCTACACGTGCTACCTATAGGGTCATACCCTACCTGTACCCCTTCTTTAAGGTACCTACTTTTCTATATAAGAGAACCTAACCCCTACAAAAGGGGTAGGGTATGACCCTCTAGGTAAACTTTGAACCCAAGCAGGTGTGGACGAAGGCGGCGTGCAAAAGGCGCGACGATGGGTTCAGCCCGCACGCAGCAATTTAGCGTTCATGTAGGGGTTAAGGGCAGGAGCCCTGCGATGCCTTTCCTCTGGGTATAGTAGCATGGAGGATAGTTCTTGGTTTCCCACATATGTGTACATACATCAAGTGTTCAAAAAGCCGCATGGGCCACTCCCGGCCCCGTTGAGTTCGCTTACCCTAGGGATCTAAGGACTCATACATTAACGCTCTTGGGCCCAACGACCATACCATATAAGGCTCTTGGGCGATCTTGATCCCTAGGGTTAGTTGCTGCAGCAGGTCGGTTTTGGTCTTTCTGGAAGCTTGCACCCCAAATCCGCCAGCCAGACTTCGAAGTGAAGATGATCCCTTAATTAGTGCCTCGGCCTCTAATGTGGTACCTGTGACGTAGACCCCTGAATAATCAAACCAGCTCTACTCTACAACGGATTAAATGGGGTGCTCAATGCTCAATCATGGGGGATACAGTACTCTTACAATGGCCCACGAAGCACAAACCCGCAGTGTTGCTGCCATCTCGCAGCCCAATACCTGTCCATCAGACTCTTTAGAGCGCAGAGCGTGCAGCTTGCACCCGAACCGTATACACCACCGGCATCCGAATCCCTATAAACCCCAAACCAACGAAATCAAAACTTGAGAGGAATTCTTCCAGCTTCTTGTGGAGGAACTGTACAATGAGGCACAGCGCAGCTCCGAGGGATCTCAAAGTAAAGCGCTCGTGGATTTTGGATGTAAGGGCTTCTGGCTTTTTCTGTCTTGTTGGGTTCAATGCTAATGAAGCAGTAGGGGTTTACGGTTTAGTTTGTTTGAGTTTGAGAAGGGTGGGGTTCTAGGTTTCACATGAACTCTGTGTTTTAGGGTAAGGTTTCTTTTCGGGGTATGAGAGTTTATGGTTTTTAGGGTTGCGGGTGCAGCCGGAAGGCATTGGCAAGAGTATCCAAACGGTGATGTTCGTGTGATTGTAGAGGGTCTCTACATGGGCTCCATGTATCCATATAGTAGAGGTTTTGGCCTTGAAGTCACCGTAGTGGAACCACTTGACGCCTAAGTATCTCCTATATCGGTGAGCCCTTCGAGTCCTTCGAGTGCCGTACTAGACAGTCAGCATTCTTCCATAGGGCCCGAATAAACACTAGTGCATATTAGCATACTATTCCGCAGGGTTCCTCACTCCCCTTCCAGTGTAATCTATACCCGAAAACACTTATGTATTGAATTGCAGTCACGAAGGCCCTTATGAGAAAACCGATGAAAGATCTAGTCTAGACACACGATTAGAACCTGTGAAGGAAGTTGGTTTCAATTGCTAAGGCCCCTGATATAGGAGTGACCCTCGCAGTGACAGATGGCTTTCAGGAGCGATACTTCTTGCTGGACACCAACTTGGCATTGGGTGGGAATGTAGATCAAACGATCATTGGCAAGGGTTTGGAGTCTGTGCGGCAAGCGTGCTTTCTTCGAGGGATGGAATGCCCCCAGACGCTTGCGTGTGCATGCAGACAACGCCACAGGTGAGGTTCGCAACCAGTCGAGCTTGAAGTTCGGAGCTTTCCTTGTTCATTGCGGAATTCTTTCATACTGCCATCTCAGCTTCTTCCGGGCAGGCCATTTGCACGGCCTGCCAGACCAGCGGTTCCCAGAAGTCAGACATGAGCCTTTCACGGACAGAATTCTTGAAGATCCGGAGCACTTCGAGGAGGCCATCCGACGTGTCATGCCCAGAGGCCCAGAGATGGCCGTTCTCTCGAGGTGGAACTTAGAAGAGGGTTTGGGGGGTAGTACAATGATAGTCAAGGAACCCCCGAAAACCTTGTTCTAATTATTAAGACCCCTACGTTGTCTTCCCTTAGAATCTCCGAGCTGGCCTAGAAGGAGGGGGCTGTAGGTTTCGGGTGGCCCTTACCGAACCCTAAACCACCTACAATAAGGCTGCATGTATCTATACAGTCTAATAGGCCTTACGGGGGCTCCTATATAAGCATTGAAAGGCTTACAAGCATACAGAATTTTGGGGCATGGAGCCTCAGGATCTATCATAAGATAGACTCCACTTCGTATTCTTGAGGCCCCTTTTGCGGGGTGCAGGGTTTATGGTTGAGCCCTGCATTTCCGATCCAACCCATAAGCCTAATATTCCGTGCTTCCTTGCGGCTGGTGGGAATGGATGAAGAAAGCACCGAAACAGTCTTAGTGAGAGTATCTCCTATAGTCAGTGTATCATTATGCTGTTGCACACCCCAACAGCCCAACACTAACTGATGCAGCGGTTTCTGTTATACCCCTGTTCTACCTTGGAGGTTTGTTGGAACCCTACCTGGCCTCCTTCTAATTGCTTCGTTGTTCATACTTTGGGGCTCCAAGCCTCCATTTTGCCAGGACTTCGGCATGTTTGAGAGGATTGATGAGATGCTCGGCAGCATGAGAATGAATCTGCGAACTGATGCTATATAGGTTCAGCGTGGGTTTAGGATTTTGGGGGGCTTGGGGCTAACCACCGGGATATGTTGTTCTTAATCTTCGGGTCTAATTGCTCTAGCACCTGCGAGGGTTTAAGCTTACAAGCAGTGTCAGGCTTTAGTGTTTAGAGCATCACGGTTTCATGGCTTACCGGAGGATATCCAAACGGACATTCGCAGTGCAACTTCCGGCGAAGGGCCTTGATGGTTATTTCATATGGAGTCTTGAGGAATACGTTAGGTATAACTCTGCAAGCTCCTACATTACACGCAGCTGATGTTGACATTTCAGATTCAGGGTTTAGGGATTTACCCTACGGGTCCATGTGCCCAGCTAGTATATACTTGGGCCTTAAAGTACTCCCTATATAGATACATTGAGGCCAAAGCATATACTATTTGGGCACATGGACCCGTAGGGTTAGGGACCTTGATAAATCCTCAACTCTAAGCCCTAAACCCCTATAGAAGCCCTAGAGATCCCTTTAAACCCTTAACCCTACCTTAAGCCTGAACAACCTACCTTTCTGGGGATCCTTACTATGATTTCTTTATATAAGTCCTGAAAAAGGTAGGTTATTCCGGGTTAAGGTAGGGCCCTAGGGTTTAGGCCCCTATAAAGGGAACTCCAGAAAGTTGGAATATGGATTAATGGTAGGATCCCCTATAATTTACTTTAAAGGTGTTACGATCATGATATTCCAACTTTCTGGCTTCTACACCTTAAGCCGGAATAACCTACCTTTTTAACGACTTATATAAGCAAATCATAATAAGGGATCCTCAAAAGGTAGGTTATTCCGGCTTAAGGTAGGGTTGGTATCAGATTCTGGGTTCGGGGTTGTAGGGTTTTGTTGCAGGCCCAGTTCCTCCGTCTGTCCTACACGTCCGAGCCCTGCGGGCAGGTATCCCCTTACCCAGAAAGCACAATACCCCTAATTAAGGAATACCTAGGGTTCCTTAAAGGGCTCCTTAAAGGGATCTATAGGGTTTCTATAAGGGTATCAAGGAATATGGCTTAAACTGTATAGGGCTTCATATTATGATTTAAGCTATCTTGCTTAACTAAGGGGTGTTGGGTGCTCTGGGTAACAAGGCTCCATTATGCGCGCATTCAGTACATAAGACTTGCGCCTTAGGGTTTCTTCGATAGATACGAAAGGGCTTAAGGGGTTTAGAATACACAATATAGGTATTAATTAATTACATGCAGCTTTAGGCTAGGCCTGAGGGTGCTGGATTTAGGGTTTGCAGCTCTGGCCTGAGGGCTTGCGCTTGCAGTTTAGGGTTTATGGGTTTAAGGTTGCAGTGATGCCGAGAAAGTCGGAACACATGTAACTGACTACCTTGGGTTTGACCAAAAAGTAGAGAGACTCCAGCTCAAAACACACTACCTCAAAAGGGCTTATAAGGAGATGCTACTACCAGGGCCCTCAAAGAAGCTCTGTTTGTAAATCAAGGGGTCCCATGTTCCGTGGAGTTTTGCAGGGGATTTGCAACACTAGAGATGTCAAGGTGGTGCTGCGAGGGGCCACGATAATTGAAGAACAAACATATATATATATATATATATGTTCGCGTGTGTGCGCCTTTTTGTTCGGAGGCGGGAGGGGTTGCTTTTTAGGGTTTCGGGCGAAGGCTAAACCTTGGGCACCAAGTCTGACACGTATGGTCCAGGACTTAGTTTTTTAGGGTATACCAGGACCCTCCAAGACCCCTTTCATAGAGTCCTTATTGCCGTTAATAGTGGGTATTTGGGGTATCCTTCAGCACCGCCTATAGGCCTCATAGTAGTTCTTCTGTGGGATTACCTTATAGGATTCTACACTGAGCCCCCAAAAGGAACTACTACGGGGCCTATGGGTAAAGCCCTACACATCCTCCAAACTCGAAGCTCGAGATCCATGTATAGCATCAGGGCCGCAATGCTGAGAACAGGGCTCCTTTAAAGGGACCCTTAAACGGTTGCTGTAAGGGTCTATAAGAAGGGTTCTATAATGTAGGGCAACAATTAGAATAGGATTTCTGGGGTATGTTCTGATCTAGTACTCGTAACAGGGCGTGCGGGTGGATACTGTCATTTTTCTTCCGACTTCTATACTAAGCCGTTAAAGTCTTTAAGAGCTGACGACTTTGAAGCCCTAGCTGAACAGCTACGCTATAAGCCCGTGCTCACCCAGAACTGTAGCAACAGTTTTTTGAAGCTAACCCAAACCCTTAAACCGTCAACCCTTATATAAGCCCGCATCGGAGCTTGGGTACTGCCCCCACTCAGCAACAGTTGGATAGTATTCATAATATAGATATGTTAGGACCTTACTTGTATCCGTACTACAGACTGTTGCTGTATAGGGAGGCAGTACCCAAATGGAAGTAGTACCCGAAATAGTAGGATCCTAAAAATCGGAAACTCCCAAATCAGAGCTGAGGAGTCGAAACTTCTGGTTCAACAAAAATTCATTCGAGGTCCACGGGAGCATGAGCGGCAGGGTACAAAGTTGAGGGTACCCATAGGCCCCATAGTAGTTCCTTTCCCAGTAGTAGAATAAGTAACCGTTAGCCTCTTTTGGGTAGTGTAGTCCCTATGTAATCCCTATATAACCAAAAAGGTTAACATTTAGTTCCCCATGATACCCGACAAGCAGGTTTTTGGGGTTTCATATTTAGAGTCCCGTAAGGTCATCCTGAAAAGGAACTACTTTGGGGCTTAGGGGTAGTGGTATTCACCTATAGAGCAGCCTAAACCCTAAACCCTAAACGGTAAACCCTAAACCCTAAACCAATATAGAACATACACTCAGGCCTTGTAAAGATTCAGTATCTTTGCCACCAAAGTGCTAGGGTTTTTGGCTTTCGTGGTGTAGGGTTTTATGGCATTAGGGGTTTTCGGAGTTTAGGGTTTTAGGGCTTGTAGGGTTTTAGGGCTTACAGGGTCTTAGGATTCAGGGTTTAGGGGGGAAGCCGAGCGTAGCTGAGAACAAATTTACGAGAACTCGGAGATGTCCGTAATGCTTTCGAGAACGACGAGGAGGAGTTCCACCGGTAGCCCCCCTTTGGTTGGAGCCCTCTGAGGCCTTGAGTTAGGCTGCTGGTTCATGTCCGACCAATCTAGTAAGTAGATGAGTATTCAGGCAGACCCGCATTCGGGTCATTCCAAGTACCCTTCTTGTGGATCTACTTGCTCTGACCCCAGCCCTTAAGCCCCACGAGTTAACGACCTGACTCCTGACGTCCACGATTCACTACAGCAATTCAATCCCTGAACACGCAACTCTAAACCCTAAAGCCTATGCCATCTACCAATTTGAGTTGCCTAATTACCCAGAGGGTCCAAGTATCATTATGGTATATACTTAGACCCCTAAATACCTATAAGTATATACTATAATGATACTTGGACCCTTTGGGTTACGTCTCCCAGTGTGACCCTTGGAGCTAAACCCGCAACTCTGACCTAAAAGCCTGTCCCGGTCACCGTAAACCGTCAGTCAGCCTCCCGCCGCAGACCTCAGGGTTTAGGGTTTGGGGTTCAGGGTTTAGGGTTTAGGGTGCGCTTAATCGCACTGCTTCAATGGTCTATTCAGCCACCGAAAGAAGCACCTTGAGTCCAACCCCCCCGAAGCTCTCTTTCCTAAACCTTCTACCCGAGAACTCTGAACCCTAGCCTCTCACTTTCAAATCCCAAACACTCCTCTGCTTTAGCGCCCAATCTGACCCAAAGCCTTGAGGCCAAACCCCATAACTGCAAATCTACCTAAACCCTAAAGCCCTAAACCCCCAAACATTTTTAAACCCTAAACAAAGAGGCAAGCCTGCAGTTTGAACTCTTTGGTACTGTGCTCGGGCTGGCGATCTACAACCAGGCTCCTTTTTTCTCGGGGCTTACGGTTTATACTTGGAGAGTCGGGGGACTTAGTAAGTAGTTATTTTAGGGACTTATAAGTACCATAACCCAAATTAGGGTAGCTTTTAGGGTACTTATAAGTCTACTTACTACCTACTTACTAAGTCCCCCGACCCTCCAAGTACGGTTTATAGGGTTTCTAGGGATTGTCGGCTCTTAGGGTTTGGGGGTTCGGGGTTTAGGGTTTAGGATTTAGGTGTTTTGGGTTTAGGATTTAGGGTTCAGGGCTTGGGGTTTAAAGGTTAATCTAAGGGTCCAAGTACCCAAATAGTAGGGTTTCAAGGTCCCAAAACCATTCAGAGTATGGATTTTGGGACCCAAACCCCTACCATTTGGGTACTTGGACCCTGTGGGTTAGGGTATAGGGTTTAGGGTTTAGGGTAGGGTTGCTAATCCACCTAGGGCTGTCGACATCTTGGGTTTTTCGCCTCCTATGGCCCCAGAAGATCTCTTTTTTTGTTTACGAGACGCGTTTCGAAGGCTTGAAAGAGAGAACGTAATGTTCCTGCACCTTCCCATATAAGAGCCTACAAGACTGAAGTTCTAGACCCGAAGTTTTTTTGAGATCCTGGGGATCGTTTTCGCCGATAGATGTGAACATATGTCGCAGAGGCTCATCTTTAGAGTGGACGCCAAATTAGCATCATAGGGGTCCCTAGACGTGTGATGAGTGGGTTTGGTCAGGCCCGGTGTTGTCAGACTGAGAAGCCCAGAGACTCCAATATCCCTTAATTAAGGAATATACCTTAAATCATATTAGGGCCCCTTACTATAATTTAAGGAATATTCCTTAATTAAGGGATATTGGAGTCTCTGGGAGGAGGGGCAAGGGTTTGTGGGGAAGGCCCTCCGCTATCCCCGTTCCATCCCCCAAGCGCCGGACAAATTTATGTAAGCTTCTCGGCCCCGTGTTCTCTGGAAGATATTCGAAAGACTCCCGGGGCCCGGGTTCTGGATGATTTCAAAAGGTTTTGGGCATTGCGATTTCCTATACCAAGTAAGCCTAAGGAAAATGAGCCCTGTAGACCCTGATAGACCGCATTTCAAGTTTTGTAGCCCTCCCTAAACTCCAACCCCTAAACCCTAAAAACCCAAAAGCCTTAGCCCCAGCCGTTTGCTGTCCGGTCCAGGTCATCCTCGATGTGCATTTTCCCATGGCCATCTACAAGGCAGCCCGGTTTAGTATCCAGGGTTTGCATAATGCCGCCCAGTTCGACTAGTGACTAGTACAGGGGCCTCCAATATATTTGTAGTAGAATGTGCCCCGAAACCTTGTTTAGTTGTTCAGGCCCATATGTTGGAGTTTTGATGCTTTATACCAAAAAGCACCCATCAAGGAAAAGCAGGATTGTCATTGCCGATCCTTTCGGCCACTGTTGTAGGGTTCCGAGTCCCACAAAAACGGGCCTGCGGTAAGTTTTATTCCCTAAATGCCAGGGGCCGGAGGTAGGCTCCGTGGAATAGCAAGACCCCCAATCAGTTCGAGAACACTCCACTCTGCACCTGAATGCTACGGTTTGGATTTCAGGCAAGTGGCCGGTTGTGAGATGTGCCAAGGGCCAATCCCTATGGGTCCATGTACCTAAATAGTATATACATTGGCCTTAAAGTAGTCCCTATATAGGTACATTGGGGCCCAAGTATATACTGTTTGGGTACATGGACCCTTAGGGCAATGGTGAGCTTACTGGACTTGTGCGGTCTTTTGGCTCCGTCAAGATGCGGGGGTGTTCAGAAGATGACGGAACCGTCACTGGTTCTGCAGAGCAATAAGCGGCTGCCGCTACTCTCCCGTTATCCAGGGGTCCTGATGTCCGGGATCCGACTACTCAATTATGAGATCTGTATTGACTGCATTGGGCTGTCCTCTTCATCTGCAGCTCCCATGTAGCCAGCTCGTTGTCTATGCTGACATGAGAATCGGCAACCCTCCACGTCGAAGTGGCCCCGCTCTGCAAACAGCCTCAGATCGAAACAACTTGGAGGTTCATGGGTAGTTATAAGTAGGGTTATAATTAGGGTAACTATACTAATAAGTCATCTTAGGGGACTTTTAACTATGCTTATAGCTACCCCTGAACCTCCAAGAAGTGATCGGGAGGAGGTCAGGATTCGACGGACTGGCCGAGATATGCTCCTCCTTCTCGGCAGGAGCCGAGGATCAAAGGAGAAAAGGAGGGACCCTTAATGGGACCCCTACCCTATAATGGGCTATGTAATGGGTATGTAATAGCTGTATCATGGGTATATATCTAGGGGTCCTTATTAAGGGTCCCTCCTTTAACCCTTGGAGAGGACGTTTCTTTGACCACGCAATGCTTCGTCGTCTCCCGGCCCAGGAGTTGCGCCATGCCATCACCGACTCTCGGAAGTAGGAACCTAGAGGCTCCACATATATATATATATATGTATATATGTATATGTATATATATATATATATAGTACCATTATGGAATTAGGTCCCAAAAGACCATCCATGTCATGGCGTTTGGGACTTAAACTCTACCTCGACGTGCTGGACTGATATTACGCACAGATGATGGCATGGTTTGGCACGCGGCGGCCCGTCGATCATGTTCAAGGCCCTGATTTCTGGTGTTTAATTTCAGGGCGTTGTGTCTCGGGGTCCGGTTGGGGCTCTAGATGTTCACTAAGTAGTCGTAGTAGTAGTAGTAGTAGTAGTAGTAGTAGTAGTAGTAGTAGTAGTAGTAGTTGCAGATAGTTCGGAACAGGCCGGCGAAGCACGCCACGTGGCCATGCAAGCATTCTGCCCTGCAGCTGTGCAAAGTTTCCCTGTCCACCAAATGTTGAAATCCCCAGGCCGTAATTGGGGTTAGGGGTTTAGGGCTGCAGGTCTGAATTCTGGACCCCGGATTGCCTATTCGCTGGTTATAAGATCGGAACCATAGAATACCCTATGGATCCTTGTGCCCAAATAGTATATAAATACTTTGGCCCCATGTACCTATATAGGTTTTACTTCAATGCCAAGGTATATACTTCGGGTGCATGAACCCTGCCAGCAGCTTCATAGAACCCGTAACTGACCATTTTAGTTAGATTTGTCTCACTTGACCCCTGAAGGAACTCCAATGAAGCCGGAAATAGGTCCCTATTGTAGCACCGTGAAAGAAACCACAGCAAGGCACCCCAAGCAGCCCTCCACAAACCTAAAACCCTGAGCCCTTGACTACAGCCCCAAACCCCTAAAGCTTATGCCCTTCAAATTACCCATTGTATCCCAAGGCCCTCAACCTTAAGCCCGTAAACTGACCTTTAGTAACACAATGCCCTGTATTCACCCGGAATCCTTAAACCCTGCAGAACCTCTAAAGAACCCTGGTAAAACCCCAGTCGAGTCCTTGTAGAAACCCAATGGATCCCTTGTAGATTCCTCTAAAGCCTTTTAGTTCCCCGACCCGGGCATAACACTTAGAACACCCTAAACCCCTCAAAGGAAACTTTGGTAACCTAGCACCCTAAACCCTGAACTACCCGCAGGAATCATGAGTTTCTAAACATGAGACCATAGTACCACTAGATCCTAAACCCTAAACCCTAAACCGACCACTAAATCGTGGTTTCATTATCCTGGGCTCAGAAACTGATGCTCGGCACCCGCGCAGAGTTGGGACTGTCTCTCGACTGCCTGCAGAGAAGTTTCATTTTTTGCAGTGTTATAAGGGTTCTTGGAGCTGTAAGGGTTACTAATATACCGCATGTGCGAATTGCAGAATGCTGGGAAGACAGTATGTTAATACATGGCTTTCACAGTTGCGGTTTGAGGCCGTATACAAATCCGAAGCCCTAAGCCCCAAACTCTAGTTGAGGGGCACGGCTTAGAGCCTAATATAGGGGTCTGAATGATTAGAATGGAGTTGGGGGAAATACTATACTAGACCCTAAACCCCTAAACCCTAAACCCTATAACAGGGAGCCCTCTCCACCCTATTCAAATTATTAAGGCCCCTACATGACCAAAAGGGTCCAAGTACCTAATTATCATATGCTCTCCCAAATAGTAACCTGCATGGCTACTGTCCTAAACCTAAGTACCTAATTCTTGGGTCCGTTGGACCCTTAGGATTAACTATATATGAACCCTAAACCTTAAATAGAACCCTTCTAGATCTCTTTCGGGAACCCTTTTTATTATAGATCCCTTTAAGGAAACTAGGGTCTTGGCCGACCTCCTGCATACAAGTTCGCCGTTTTCTAGGAGAGCCAGGGTCGTGTTACCGTAGGACTCATACATTAAGGATTTTAGGGTTCCTCTAAAGGGATCTAAAAAGGGCCAGGGGCCAGGGGTCCTTTAAAGGGATCACCCGGGTTTAGGCATCTAAGGACTCATATATTCAGGCTTTTGGGCCCAAAGACCATACTATATTAGTCTTTTAGGCTATTTTGATCCCCAGGGTTAGAGGGAGCTATTAATTTTGGGGACCCAAAAGCACATAAGCATCAGCATTTTATCGGGATATCCCTACCTCATTGGGCTTCATTATAAGGGGTTTTGTATGGGGTATCCCTATATATTTGCATATGTATGTAGAGGTGATATAGTATAGAGATATGGATATAAGGGTTCTACCATCTATGGTATAGGGGTGCAGAACCCAAGAGTTAGTACCTGGGTTTAGGGCCTTAGGATGGGAGTAGCCCAGGTGGTGTTTAGGGTGTTCGGGTGTGCTACAGGGGTTGGGCTAATCGGTATTAGTATCCCCTTTGTGCAGTCTTCATACCAGTTGTAATTACCAGTTAGGTTAAAAATGATAGAATATAGTCAAAAGCACGAGTCTATTTGTTAAGGCCCCTGTACAGTAGCTCTGGGGAAGCTTCATGTTGTGAAGCTCTAGGGTGCGGTCGGAGGCTCAGGTCCGGTGGCCGGGTAGTTGTCAAGATTAAGGTCCCTTCTTGGGTACCCTAAAAATTAGGTGCCGTACTATAGTAGGGACTCGAAAAGGGACCATAATTTTGACAATCAATCATATGACAGCCTTGAGCCCTACTGTAAACCCTCTGCAAACCCTAAAGCACCTACCTAACATCTACCCTAAATCCAGACCTTTTGGACAGAACCAAGGAGTCTCAGCCTCTGGGCTTTACGTCCTGAACCCTAGATCCGAAACCAGGATTCTCACCCCAGTTCCCTTTCCGGCTGAGAGTCCAGAGCATGAGGTTTTGGGCTTCAGGGTTTAGGGTTTAGGTGGTAGACTTCTGGGGACAACACCCACCAGCTCAACCCTACACCCTGCAAACCCTAAACCCTAAATGTCAATATTGCATACCCGACCCTAAACGTTCGGCCCTCAACTCTCAAAAAAATCTCCTTTGACCGTCAATTGTTGGAAAGTGCGAGAAGCCAGCCCACTCCCCAGCCCAGCCCAGCCAGCCCCGCCCAGAGGCCAAGCCCCACATTCAGCCCAGCCCGCTCGCTGGAAAAGTGCAGAAGCACTTCAGCAGGTGCCCCAGCCAGCCGCAGACCAGCCCCCCAGCCCAGCCCCGAAATCAACGTTTGTCATCAGCCGCCAGCACCCGGAACAAAAAATGGAGAGCCAACTCCAGGCACTCAGCCACAACGTCAGCCCCGGCCCCAGCCCCAAACTCCCACACTCGGGTCGGGTGCACAGCCCAGCCCCAACCTCGGCGTCGCAGCCTGCAGCCCAGCCCAGCCCAGCTCCAAATTCGAAATCATGGTCGGAGTCGGTTTAGGGTTCAGGGTTAGGGTTAGGGTTTAAGCTTAGGGTTTAGGGTTCAAAACGTTTCGGTCAAAACTGCAGTACCCAAACCCTTAGCAGTTTAATTTCTGTAGCCCGAATCATGTCCCGAGGTCCTACGAGCTGAATAATACAGGGGCCTCAATAATTACCAATACACATTCTTAGGGTTCCTTGCTATAGTTATAGCAGTTGTAGCATATGTGTCCCCCAAACTTTCATTCTAACTATTCATTAATTAGGCCGCTACATTAACTTAAAGATCCTGCAAGGCCCATGGACGTCATGATCTGCTTCCTTCGTCCTCTGAGCAATGATGTAGAGCAAGGATGACCCGCAATGCCACACGACCAGGCACCCCCAAATTTAATGAACTCCTCCAAGCGTCTGAGTTCGGCCATGAGCAATGGCCATCTACGATCTCCATCATGACTTCTGTGTATCTGGAGCAACCACTGCACCTTTTCAACGGGGGGTCTGTCTTTGTATACATATGTATATATATATATATATATATTGCGAAACAGAACAATATCCTCGCTGCAGCATCCTTATCATAAGGACCCCGCAAGACACAAAGCAACTTCTCATTGCAACACGCTCGCCGTTAGAAAGCCACTCCCGCACTCCGAATCTGTTCTTGGGGATTTCCCGCTAGCCGCTAGCCCAAATCACACATTCCCAAATCCTCCGTTTGTAGATACAAACACCAGGAGCTTAGCATCAGGAGTCCTGATATGTAGGTTTTGAAAGTAAGCCGTCAAATCTGAATCTTAGGGTAGGATCCTTGAATCTATGAGCATCTAAGGAACTTCGAGACTTAAGACCCTACCCTGAAGTATAACTTATATCCCAACGCCCTAAACCCAATGGACCCTCAGATATAAACCTGGGGTTGGCAAGGCGAACACAAGGCAGCCAGCAATACCTACTGTTGCTCCTATTGAAAGAGGAACAGCACCATCCCTGGCACAAAACAACAGGCAGGCCAATCAGAGTTGCGCGGTTGAACAAACTTGAGCATCAAGATTCGGCAGGTCCATGGGTAAGATAGTTTCATCCATATCCTGGTCCCGCAGGGCCACCTGCAAACGGTTCAAAAGCTTAAACTGCCCGGACCCCTCGGATGTTCTGAAATTCCTCGGTGCTGCTCTCATGTGCAAAGCCTTCCGCACCCAGACATGGAAGCATCCCTGCAAACATCCCAGTATCTGGCATTCTTCATGCACGGCCACCGGAAGGAGCTTAGTTGACATGCCTCTCATTCATGGGTCTTAGTTTTACCTGAAGGCGGAGGGCATCCGGCACATGTTCATGACTATTCCGTCAGCAAGGCTTGGTCGTTGTGGCATTTCCCTCCACTTCCCTCCACTGCTGTTTACAAAAGGTTCGTTTTTCAGTGGACTTCATTGGCTATGTATTCGGGAACTGTAGCAGAGCCGCAACCTCATCCCATTTTCCATACATGTGACCTCGGAAAAAGAAATGAGCTGAGGTTGTATCGTGACGAACCACAAAGTCCACTAGAAATGCCAAGGTTCGAATCCCGGAACGCTAGGCCAAAGGCGTCAAACGCCAGTGCACGGACCACTCTTTAATCTTCAACGCTATTCCAAAAACGTTCAGCGTGAAACTTGAGGCAAGATTTGCTGGACTTTCAGCCTTCGTTGGCGCAGGCGACGCGGGCAGAGACAACGAGGTTTATGTTTATGTTGTCGGTTTTCGTGCATTCACACAGGGATTACGTGCGGGATTGTTAGTGTTGGTTCCAACCTTTATGTCATTCCCTCTGCAATTAGCCCTTGTTAAAGCACACGACATTCCACCCGAAACCATCGGCTCTGCCTTGTTCCTTGTTGCTTCAAACTGGATCCAAGCCGAACAGACTCTCCTCCCTGCCCCGGTGTGACCAATCAAAGACATAAGCGTCAACATGAACCCATGTACCCGTACAATATTTGGGCCGAAAGTTTCGCAGGGTTGTTACACAGCATTTTTTGGTTCAATATGTCTTGTATAGGCACATGAATCCTCAGGATTCTTCTTCTTGCTATCGGAAAAAGCATGAACGAGTGACACTACTTACTGCTATCCTGGACGCACATCTGCGGGACCCGAACTTCGGTGCCCAAATCCACGCCCCAAGCTCATTGAGGTCAATGGAATAATTGGGGTTCAATGTTCGTGGTTTCGCGGGTTCCGGGCTGAGCCCTGTGTCGTGTGTCTAGAACTCAGGGTTAGAGTTTAATAAAGCCTGTTCACGTACCGTACTTTTGTTTGCTGTGGATTTGTATGTATCCATAACAGGAAGAGAACAGTTTAATGTGGCAGGCAGGGTCCGGGATCGCTACAGCGTCAGCGCTTAAAAGCGGATTGGAAATCCCGGCAATATTGATATTATGATTGGGACACCAAGCAGACTCATTTCTTCCGGAAATGTTCAAATCCTATGATCAGGTCACCAGGCAGGTTCAGTTGTTGTGTTCACCTTTCCTTGTTTCTCTTGTGTTTCATGATACCTTGCGGACCAGTCTAAGACACAATGTATCCAGTTAGCATCCTGAACGATCCAAAATGCAAGCCCAAATCACGCCAAAAAACACGTGGGGGGTCCTGCAACACTTACGCGTCTCTGAAAACCATAAATTCCAAATCCTTTCCCCAAGCCCCACAAAAATGCTTCAGAATACTTGTCACACCCACCGTTAAACCCCCTTCAAAATACCATGACACGCTTCTGAAACACTCTAAAATAATCCGTCAGTTCCTGGTAAAGCCCCTTACAACACCAAGAGCAACACCAATGACAACACCAAGAACATTACCACCACCAAAAACCCCGCCGCAGCCACCACCACCATCACCGCCGCCACCGCCTCCACCAGCACCAGCAGCAGCAGCAGCAGCAACAATGATCATAATCGTCACCAGAGCAGCAACGCCAGCGACAACGACAACCACAACATTATTACCCTATTAGTCTTATGATTGTTACTACTTTAATTTTACGTATTTTTAGTAGTACTAATAGTAGGTAGCCACGACGGAGCGGCTCATGATAACTGACTGTTTAACTCTGTTAATTCATTGCCCTGCAAAGTTGACCCAAAGTCGCGGATGGTGCACCGCTCACTCATTTGTTTTCCAAGCGAACCTAACATGAACATGCCCAGAGCGCGAAGCTCGACAATAATCTGTGTGTTGCAGGGCCTCATTGCGCTGTTGGAGCATGAAGACAGCAGCACGTTTCAAGAGGCCTGGGTGCAGGACATCCGGGGTAAGGTCCAAATTGGGTCGAAATCACGCGCTTCAGGTTCACTTCCCATGAGAAGAAAAGTACATTCCCATATCCCTGGGGCTCAAAATAGCTCAAAAGCCTTGCGCATTATGGTCTTTTGGGCCCAAAAGCCTTAATATATGAGTCCTTAAAGCCCTAGGGTATCGCACTGATGCAAGATTCCGGCAGATCGTGTAAGATCCAAACTCCGAACACCTGGCCGCCCATGTCGTCGAAGTGAAGCCCCGAGCTGAAGCACTGAACGGCCCCAAATAGTATATACTTTGGCCTGAAGTCCAGGGTTCATTCTTGTATGAGAGACTTATGGTTGTCTAGAGTCTAGCGTAAGTGAGACTTAGTATGCGAGAGGTTTTACGGAGCTGTACCTCAGTACATCAGGCCCCTACATGAGTTAGGAGCTTCATGGTCAGACCTACGGTTTAGGGGTTTTAGGCTTCCTTTTGAAAGTGAAAGTTAAAGGACAGAGAGTAGCCGGAGAGCTGCAGACACTTCATTCCGGAACCTATTCGTGCCTGAATTCTTCATGTAGCCTGGACGCTTGGGTGCTTAGCAGGGTCAGTAATGACAGGCCAATGCTCAATGAGTCGTCAGTTGCAGCTAGCCGCCAAAGGTGGCAAGGGAAAGCCAGACCTCCCGAACACCTAGCTGAGCTGGTTGGCATGGACCACCAACAGTGTCAGTCCATTTTGCTCTGGGTGCTTGTAGGAGCATGAAGACCCGACACCCGAACCCCTTAGAGACTAAGCCCCTTGCCCTTAACCCTAAATCCTCTCAGGCTGCGAACCGAGATTTCTGTGGTATCTTCGTTGACACAAAGCGCGAAACCTGAGCGACACGGCAGTCTTTCACAACCATGGAACTCCGCATCATAAGGCCTTACTGTAAACCCTCAAACTTAGACCCTAAACGGAAATCCGGCAGATGATCCGAACCAGATACAAACAACGCAAATCGATATCAATGGAAAGACCCCAAACCTCAACCCTAGTTCGTAAACCCTCAATCCTAGTGTCGCAACCCTAAACCCTCCACCCGAAACCCTAAGCTCAACCGCAGAGCCCCTCTAGTAACCCTAAGCCCTAAACCGCTAAACCCCCGAGCCCTAACCTCTAAACCCCTAAGCCCTAAACCCTAAACCCTACACCCCTAAATTCGTCAGCAGGCGGCTTTTCGAGCAGCCCTTGGGTTTTGGGCCGCATCACGAGTGGTGCCGTGCATCGGATCGTCCAGGCGGACGAACTTCGATCCAAGCTTACGGCGTACACTGAGGTGCTCTTTCTCTTCAAGATCCGTGCTGGGATGCTACTGAAGGCGGACGAGCTGCGGTCTTACTGCGAGGCACTCTTGATGGACAACATCCGCCTCCGGCAAAAGCCAATGCACGTCATCCTCCGATGGTGTAGTCGAGGTCGTGGCTTCCCTGGGAAAGCGCACCAGCACACGCAAGCACGCGCTGTTTTGGAAGTAACAACTAAAAGAACCCACCCTGAAGTATGGGAGCCGGACCACACCGCGCGAAACCCACATCATAAGTACGTAGTCATATCAAGAGAGTTGTGGAAATCGTCTTTTCAGATGGCGCCAAAGCCCGCACGCAGTTCGCGCGCAGGACCATATATAGTGACCATATAGAATATACTTTAGGATATTATAACCTACTATATTGGTACTTGGACCCTTTGGGAAAGAACCTTGCCAGAGATTCTTTTAAGAAAACCATACCCCTTGATTAAGGAATCTACCTGAAATTATGAGGGGGCGCATAATATGATTTAGGCTATATTCCTAAATTAAATTGGGCTCTCTGGGTCCTTTAAGGGACGCTGTAAACCCCTAAACTCTAAGCCCTAACTTTAAACCCTAAACCCTAAACCCCTAAACCCTAAATCCCTAAACCCCTTTAAGAGAACCCTTCGGCCAGACGTTCGGTCCACTTCGCTTTGCTGTGGCCTTCGAGTGCTTTGGCTCCCTACAGGAGGTCGGCAACGGGGGGTTCCTCTAAAGGGATCTCTAGGGATCTATAGGGGTTCCTTTAAAGGGATTTCTAGGGATCTATAGGGGTTGCTTTAAAGGGATCTATAGGGGGTTCCTGGTTCCTTTAAAGGGAGGTTTAGGGGTTTAGGGGTTTAGGGTTTGGTGTTTAGGTTGTACTTGGAATCCTGGTTGTTTTATAAGTGGTTAACATAGTTATGTGGAGTTGTACCCTAGTTATTAAACTGTTATAAGTGAGTGTTAACCGTCTATTAAGTGATTACATGTTCCTATAATACTTATATCTTTTATGTTATGTTACTAAAGTTAATATTTTGTTAGCTAAGTAACATAATTAACTTAACCTTTTATAAAAGTTAGGGTGAGTTACATGGAGTTATGGATGTTGAAATATAGGCTTTAAGAATACGAAATTCATACATGGAGATGTAATATTTCAATGACATGTATTCTGATTTGTGGTGCATAATTCGTCGAGTGCACTGAAGGTATAAGATAAGAAATCATGGGTTTTAGAATGGAATCGAAGTTTTTGCTGAATGTTATCATTGATTTTGAAGATTATAGTATGGACTGCCAGAGATATATGTTGTTTGCTTTTAGCAAATAATTTATCAGAGTTGTTGTTCGATTTTTTGTATTTGGCATTGCATGTGTGTGATCATGGGAGCCAGACGGCCATAGCAGTGTGCTCATGTCTTTGTATTGCATGGTATGTTTGCTGCAGCCACCCGGCCATAGCGAGTGCCAGCTACAGCTTTCCACGTCCACCATAGCTTCCAAGCATGGTGGAAATTCGTGCGGCCATCCAGATAAAGTACGAGTCGGAGAGGCCAATCCTCATCCCCAAGGATCTGGTGAAGCTGTCCAAGGACAAACAGTGGCTCCAACTTCGCCCCACTTCCCAACCCATAATTGAGTTGCTCACAGGCCAGAGACCCGACAAGAATGCCAGTCTGTCGGGTTCTACGGCCATGGCCAATCTCATCAAGAAGAGGAACCAGAGCTTCGACCAACCAGCAACACCAGCAGAGCAACTTTTCGATGCTCCAGAGCCAGGCTCAGGAAAGAAGTCGACCAGAAAGAGGTCTCTTCCAGACAACCAAGAAGAAGAAGTTGCCATGGACATCAATGGTTCCAAAGTCACCTGCTTGATGAGTGGCAAGAGGCCAAGGAGGTGCGATCTCACCATCCAACTCGAACAGCACCAGATCGAGACCATCATCAAGACCATTCGCAATGATGAGGATACGGCCCAAGTCCTCGGCCAGGCCAAAAGAAGCTACAAGAAGAAAGCCAGGTAGTAGCCACGACCAGTCCAGGAGTGACTCTTCCAGACTCTGCCAGGCCTTCGCAGGAAAAGGCTTGCTGCAGAACAGTTTTGCAAGTGTCAAGTGTTGAAGGGATGCATACAGTTTTGTTTGCTTTATCGTCTGCCTGCAGCCAGTATAGGCCATCCATGCATATCCATGGTCGCAGAACCATGCCACTGTTGAACCCGACAGATATATATGCAGGTGGTTAGAATCCAGCAGTTCCAGACGAGCAGAAAGAAGTTGCCCGGCACAGCCACACTTGAATTCCAGATAGGATATACCAGACAAGGCCACAGCCGCACAGAAGCCAGAAGCCATGGCTGTCCCTCCAGCTGTGGTCCAAGAGGTGGAGGCCATTGTGAATGGCCGCGAGCCAGTGAACACCAGAGTCACCAAGGTCTTGCAGGTGCTGGAGCACCATGGCCTCTGCCAGCAGCAGACCTTGGTTCCAAGCCAAGTTCTTTGCCACCCCTCCAACCGGGGAGGGCAGATGGTGTCCCACTTTGACGTTTGGGCCAAGGGACACCAACTCTTGGCAGTTGGCCTGCAAGTGCATCTGCTCCAAGGGTCCATTTGTCTCCAGATGTCCACGGACCCCCAAAAGCGCCAGCAGCAGGTTTGGAGGAACCAGCAGCTGGTCCAGGAGAGCAAGGGCTCCCTGGCCCCAGTCAGTGGAGCAGAGGGCCACTCAGATGACACATAGAATTGGTTTCCTTTTCTCTATATATCCAATCCATTTACAATTTGCGGATAAATGTATATTGTAGACATACATTGGCCACTGAGGATACCTATCCCTTGCCAGCAGCCACACCACGGCATTCTTGAGATGCCTGGAGCATGGGACCACGGATCCCAGTGGCAAAGCCATCTCCGTGCCCAAGACAGACCCAGTCTGGTCCGCCATCCAGACCGGGTGGCGGTGGCATGTGGTGGCCTCCAGTGTGGAAGAAGCCATGCCAAGCCTTCCACAGTTCTTCCAAGTCGGAGCCAACTCTGGCAATGCCATTGGCAGAGCCACCAGCGAGTTGGAAGCAGCCTGCCAAATAGCCATTCAAGTGCAAATGGGAGCCAGTCTGGAGTCGGCAATCCAGTCCGTTGCCAGCGGCGAAGTTGCCTGCAGGCAGAGCCTCCCAGCCATAGGGCATTATGTCTCGAGATACTCTGGAGGCACAAGCTTTCCATTGCTGAAATTCCTTTCCCACTTCTCCTCCACCTACGGCACCACGTGCATGATGGGCCAGGATTTCATGGAGGCGTTGTCGCACACCACCTTCCCAGACCCTGGCAACCTTTACCCATTGCTCCGCACAGCTCTATGGGCAACCCAGTGCACATCCACCAAACAGCAAGACGGCTTCGCACGACTCCTCACCAGAGCCGACGTCCAGAGACTGTCGTCGCCACAGAACATGGAGTCCGTCAGGACGGCGGAGTCCATGCTTTCGGATTCCTGGAAACTGGTCCAGAGCCAGCTTCCAGAAGGCACCAGCACCAATGCCGGCAGCAACCATCTCTACAAGTGTTTCGGCAAGTTTTGCGTCAGAGCCATCTTGTTTCTGACCAAAAAGGAAAAGCTTGGCCCTGATGCCCAGCAGAAGCTGGAGTCCCTGGCCCAGATTCTCGACCTTTTCACCCAGGACGTTTCCAAGGTCAAGCAGGCCACCCCAGCTGCAGAGGCAAAGACCATCAAGGATGCAGTCTCTGCCCAGCCATGGGAAGCCACCTTGCTCCAGAACACCCACATCAAGGTGGGCGACCAGTGCCCATGATTGCACATAGGAGTTTTGCTGTTTTAATGTCTGTTCCCTCATAAGATTCTGCTGTAGATACATTCCATACACAAACCAAGGTACACCTTGCCAAAGGAGCACGGAGCCAAGGTCTACCAGCTCCTGCAAATCAACAACGAGGGTGGGACCCTGGAGCACAGGCCAGTGCTCCAGGCACCGGAGACAGTCCATGTGCCGCTGGCGGGGCTGGGGAAGTGGCGGGTCTCCCGCCACTCCATGCCAGCCATCGGCCCAGCCGACATCATAACCAGGGGACTCCCATCCAGCCATGCCATGGCCCAGGAGGACTTCCAAAAGGCAGCTGTGGTCACGGCACTCCACCAATGCTACCAGGAGCAGTCGGTCGAGGACTTGGAACTCCTTTGCATGGCTTCCAGTCCCCAGGCACTGTATGCCAAGAAAGCCATTGCCAGCAAAAAGCTCAAGCTGGTTCCATTGGGTTCCATCAGCAAAGTGAAGACAGGCCAGAAGCCGCCCAAGCTGGCCATTCAGGCCTTCGGCCATGACTGGGCCATTGGAAGCTGGAAGCAGGACCTCCAGTTCCAGGCAGAGGGCACCATCGTGCCATTTTTCTGGTGCAGGACAGCAGAGGGCGAGGATGAGGGCAACATGGTCTTGACTACGATCAAGCAGGGGCCATGCACCGTGCCCATCCTCCATAACCCTGCGAAGATCCAAGCCAATGAGCAAATCTTGCAGAAGGTCGAGGAGGAAGCAGCCACGTCGGCTTCAGCCAAGAAAAAGCCCAGGAAGGGCTGACCCAGCCTCTATGGGCCATGCACATGGGATCCATCCTTGCACCATGCAGAGCTGCAGGAGTTTTGAGGGTTCCAAGTTTTGCAGAGCTGCAGGGACCAGGCTGTTGCGGCAAAAAGAAGCACCTTCTTGGATCCAGGTGACTTGAGCAAGCCTCCTGTGGCTGTCCCAGCACCGATTCTGCTTTCTAGCCTGCCACCATGGCTATACCATGTCTGTAATTGTCTGCTTGATCCAGCCACTTCTTCCCAAGAGCTTCCTCCGCCTGCACCATGCCCAAAGCCATGGTCTTCAAGAAGCCTGCTGCCCCCATGAAAGCCATGAAGGTGGTCCACAAGGCAGCTGCCCAGAGCAGGAAGGCGAAGGCCAAGAAGAAGCCAGCACCTGTGTGCAAGGCGAAAGCCCAGAAGAAGCCAGCAGCCAACTCCAAGACCGAGAAGCCAGATCTTCCGCCTCTAGAACCCTGGGAGTACGGCCGTGGCTGGGAGGAGTGGCAGATGATGTGGGCGGACCCCAACTACGAGCCATGGGGTGGCCAATGTGCTCTGCCCAAGGATTTCCATAGAAGGTACCGCACCAGTTGATGCAGACTTCCATGCACTCTGCTTGTTTGCGAGGAAAAGTACATGTAGCAGGACTCTCCTGGAGCAAGTGAGCCTTCAGGGGCCATGTCATGCTTGCTTTGTTATACTTCATGCCAAGTTCGACGAGTGCATGCACATCCCAGCCTGCATGGCCATGCCAGGGATTTGTCGTGATTGCTAAAGCCAAACATGGCCATCACAGGCCCAGGCTCTTCAAGACGGACCGCATATGTGAGGTCAATGCAGGCCACATGAACTCGCTGCACAGCAGCCAGAGTTGCAGGCCCAGAGCAGAAAATCCAGAGCTTTGTCCTGTTTCTATATACGAGGGACATGTAGCCACTGTGGCCATGCCAGGCAAGTTGCTGTGTTGTGCGAAAGCCAAGTGTACATAGGACCATGCCATGCCGTCACGTCTCAGCATTTTGGGTTTAGGGTCGGAAATAGAAGTGGAAATGCATAGTGCAGTTTGACCTTAAGAGACTCTAAACCCTGGACCCTAAACCCACAAGAATATACCCTTACATCCCAAAGCATAACCTCCCAAACCCGAGAGCTCGAAGCGCCATTTCTAAGCCAGGCCCTGAAGCAAAGCCAACACCATCCAAGTCCTCCAACCGCCAACTTTCTTCTAGAACCCCCAAGCTTCGTAGGGTGAAGCCAAGCCTTTGCAGGGAGCCAAGTGGCCATGCCAGACTGTTTGCACTTCCATTCTAGGGAGCCAAATGGCCATACCAGACTGTGTGCAGAGCCATGCAAGGCAGGTCCATGCTGCAGGAGCACAGCTTTTGCCAAAACACAGACCATTCGCAGCAACAGCAGCTGCCAAGCCACCAGGTATCTCCACGGCAGCATTGCTGAGGGTGCCATCAAGACCAAGAAGACCAAGAAGACCACGAAGGCTGCCGGAAACCCAAGCACAGCAGCTGTGCACCAGCGGCCAAAAAAAACGCCTCCAGTTTCGATTGCCTGAGCCGTTGTGGCCATGCCAGGCCATTGAGTTTGTTGTTTGAAAGCCAAGTGGCCAGGCATGCCATGGCACACATGTTCGTCTCTCTTTTTCGTTCCGCTGCAGCCTCTTTTGGCCATATAGCGAGCTGCCCACAGCTAGCCAAAGCCTCCACTCCAGTGCCGCCATGGTCAAAGGAGTCAAAAAGCCAGCGGCTGCCAAGGAGGCCACGACCAGGACCAAGCCCAGGGCCAAGAAGCCGGCAGCAAAGCACGACTCCACGGACTCCACGGCCGTCTCTTCCAAGCCCGTCCAGCCTCCACCACAGGGGACAGTGACGGCCCTCCCAAGCAGTGCCATGCTTCCACCAGAGGAGCCCATCGGGCCGCACGTAATGCTGCGGTGTGTGGTATGCCACCGCTCCACTATCTTTCTTTGGAAGCTCTATCACAATGCCAAGTGCACCCAGTGTGATTCCCCATGGATCACCAGCTTGGCGGGAGGAGCAGGCCTCGTCTACAGGTGGTGAGGGGCCACCCACCACCAGCAACCAGGCACCATGGGCCACTTTCTTCCATGCCACCAGGGCCTCTCTCCAGACGGCCCAGGTCGGCCATGGCTGCAAAGGTATGGAGGCCATTGGTTTTTTTGAAGGACCCAGCCTGCACCATGCAGGCCAGCAGCAGCATCTCCAAGCCGTGCCAAAAAAAGGGTGCTTGAACTCCAGAAGCCTTCCATGGCCATACCAGCAGCAGGTTGTCACATGCCAAGCCACAAAGGCCATCACATGTGTTATTTTTTTGTCGGTTATATATTTATATCTGCACAGATGTATGCTTTTTTCTATATGTTCAGAAGACCATTTGGGTGAACATCCATGGAAGGACACATACATGTTTTGTACAGATATAGAGACATATATAGAAATGATTTGTCTGGAGTAACTTGTTTGTATATTAGATTCTGATTGTAATGAAGATATCTTTGTAAGCCATGTATCATATACTCAGCACCAACAGAAACAGGCAGAAGAAGAACAGCAGCATGAGCAGTCACAACCAGAGCAAGCAGCAGCTGCACACTGGAAGACCAAGAAGGACAGCTGGCCACGGCCACAGCAGCAGCAACAGGGGCACCAAGCTTGAGACCAGCATCCATTCCGATAGGGGTCTATAAGCTTCATGGTTTAGGGTCTGAAATAGAAGTGGAGATCCATAGTGCCGGTTCACTTCAGTAGACCCCAAACCCCAGACCCCATATAAACCCAGAACGATGTACCCATGAACCCCAAAGCCGAAACCTGCGAAACCCGAGAGCTCCAAGCGCCATTCCTATGCCAGGCCCTGAAGCAAAAGCCACCAAATCCAACTCCTGAAACAGCCAACTTTCTGCAAGAACACCCAAGCTTCGTAGCAGCAAGCCAAGCCATTGTAGGGAGCCATGTGGCCATGCCAGACTGTTTGCACCACCATTGTAGGGAGCCAATTGGCCATACACACCGTCCCTTTTGTCAGCCCAGGTAGGTACGTGACCACAGTTGTTGCCAGAATCTTTGCTCTTCGGAGCAGCCCAGAGTGCTCGAACCACTGTAGGAAGCCACAGACAGAAGTTTTGTATGTCACCATACTGCCAAAGTAAGAAATACAGTAGAATCAGAATCTGAATCTAATTCACAGATTCTGGCAGTTAGATTCAAATTTTGAATCTACTACCAGATATCCGCATTTAGATTCAAATTCTGAATCTAGCCATTTTACATACATAACAGCCACCATATAAACATCATCAAATATTTCCACATAAATTCAGTCGTCCTCCAGAGTGCCAGCCATGGCCACGTCGCCGACGGAGCTGCCAACGAGCCCCAGCGAGCACCCCACCGAGGTGCCCACAGAGGAGCTGGCCGACCCAACCTTGCCAGAAGAAGGCCCACCAGGGCAACCAACGGTCCAGATCCCCCTGCGATGCCCATCCCCGGAGGCTCCCACCGAAGCCAGCCCCACACCGCCAGGAGCCCCGCCATCACCCGTCACACCTTTCGACGAGCAGACCACAGCCCAACCTCCGCCCAAACTCAAACCCCCCATGGCCCAACCCGTCCCCCCAATGCCATGGCCCTTCCACGTCCCAATCCCCAACCCATGCCCAATCCCCAACCCATGCACTGGCTATGCTCGGCCCAGGCCACTTGTGCCAGCACTGGCACAGACCTGCCTTGAGGCCACCGCCACACTGCCCATGGCATCCACAGCACCCATAGCACCATGCACCTGGCCAACACCAGCTCCCATGTGCATGCCTCTTCTCCCCACCACCAATCCACTCCTACCAAGGATCCCCTTCCACCCCCCCGCCACTTCGCCCGCAACATGGCCAATCCCCGCTTGCCATGCTGCCACCGCACCCACAGCACCCAAACCACCAGTCCAGTGTCCCGCCAGCAGTGGCCTCCCAGTGTCCTTTGCCCCACAGCAGCTTCAACCAACCGCCCAATGTGGCCCAGACATGGGCCCCAAGCTGCCGTCCAAAGCGCCACCCACACACCAGCAGAGCCCCTCCCACACACTCCACCGCACCACGGCCATGACACCGCCACCAGGCAGCACCACACCCAACACACCGGCACCAGACGGCACCACACCCGGCACACCGCCGCCAGACGGCACCACACCCATCACACCGCCAGCAGGCAGCACCACCATCACACCCAAACCCAAGCTCAAATACCCACCCACCCGAAGGCCACAGACAGTGCATGAGGAGGTTCCAATAACACCACCCCCAGCCAAGTCCACCATTTCCACCCCTTTCAGCACCCCTCCAACCCCAATCCCACAACCCAAGACACCACCCACACCACCGCCGCCAACAACCCCACCAGTGGGAGGGATCAACCTGCTCCAACGAGCCCAAACCCCACCAAGATCACCGCCACAATCAGAGGCCAGGTCCAGCTCCAGTGCACCAAAAGCCAAACCTCTCATGCTGCGACCAAAGTGGGCCATCCCACAACCCAAGACACCACCAGCAGAGCCAGTTCCGTGGAGCCAAGGCATTTCAGGAACCAGCCACAGCAAGACCAAGAGCACGGGCTGGAAACATAAGGTTGGCTGGCTAGCCATCTTGCTCCACAACCAGAGATGGACCAGGGCCCAAGAGCTGGCCAGTGTTTTCATCCAAGAGGCCAACGAGCAAGTCGCCACCGGGGCAACCCAACTGGAGGCTGCCAGTGGTTCGCCAACATGGTGCCAGAAGTGCCTTTGGCTTTCCAGAGCCATTGCCAAGGACGACCATGGACGAGCCCAGAGACAAATCCAGTGGCAGCTCGACCAGATATAGATTCCATAGTTTTCATTCTACAATAACAATAACAGCATGCAGCATAGGCTTGATCCGGAAACCTCCCAATCTTTTTTGTTGCCATTTAAGCCATTCAGTGGTAAAGCCTGCCAACCACTTGGCCCAAGGTACATGGGGGAGCCCAAGTTCGGGGCCTGGGTCCAGGACCAACTGGACCAGATGGAGAGATCTGGGGCCACCACTCCAACGGCCATGCCAGATCGCTACAGAAGTCTCCAGTGACCACAAGGCCAGTGTGTCCATTCACAAAGATGACCCATGCAGTTTGCTCCTGCCAGGACCAAGGACGACCATGGCTTCTTCCAGACAAACCACGTGAAACCACAGCTGCCACAGTGGTCGCTGCCAAAAAGAAAGCTTTCAGTGCTCTGCCATGATCTGCATGCAAGCCAATCGGCCATACCATGCTTTGCGAGCCATGTGGCCAGCACCCTATTTTTCGAAGCAGCCAACTGGCCATGAACACATATTTATACTATATATATATATATCTCTCTCTGAACTTCATTTCAAGTCGCATTCCTTTGTGTTTGTTTCCCATGCTTTCTTCATTGCAGCCTTTTAGGCCATTCAGCCCGACCAGGCCAGTGTGAGCAGCCAGTGCTTCTCAGGGCCATGCAGCGGTACGGGTGCCAAGACTTCGTCGAGGAGATTGCTCATCTCCAGAAGCTGGCCGAGATGCTGCCAGACTCACCAGTCACCGAGAGCATGGCCAACACCTTCATGGCTAAGATCCAGGGATTCCAGTCCTGGTCCTCGGAGAGCATCTGCCAAATGCTTGCCAAGGCCGGCGAAGCTTCCAAACTGCCAGAGGCCATGAAAGCAAAGATTCTGGACACCATCCAGAATTTGTCCATGAACACCGGCTCCCAGCTCAAGTTGGTGAACACTGGCCAGTCCGTCCAGCGGCTGTGTCCATACTTGACCAGGCCAGACTGGGTCGCTTTGTCCACCCTCACGAGCCAAACGGACCAGCTGGAGCTCTTAGCCAAAAGACTCCGAGCCATGGGACTGCATTCTTTAAAAGAATGCACCAAGGGCCAAGCGGTCGCCATTGTCTTGATGGTGCAAGCTTCGCAAGGCAAGCCAAGCCTTTCGGCAGCTGCCATCAACTCGGCAGTCCAGGACTTCGGAATCATCTTCCAGTCCCTGCCAAGCAGCAATTGCCCCGGCGCCAGCAGATATCCAGACCATCCATCAGAGATGGGCCAGCTTTGGCTCTCCAAGGCCTATGGTCCAGGCGACCAGCCAGATCTGCAGGACCCATGCCTGGCTCCATTTTTGAAGAAAGCCCCTTGGTTGCATAACTTGGATCTGTTCCGTGTTGCATTTGTTTCTTGCATGCATGTAGACATTTCTACGTCTTCGTCCCCGAGGTGCCTCTTCGAAGCACCCATGCTTCATTGGCCGGCGGCACCAGGTGCAGGTCCAAGCGGCCTCCAGCGACACCTCAGGGCTCCACCTTAAGCTTCGACCAGGAGCTGGAAATGCTGAAGCTGCGGCATGGCAGGCCCACCGCCGCAGCAACAGCAGTGTTGCCTTGGCTGTCGCCGCGAAGCATGGTCCAGTCCCACAGCCAGAGTGCTGCCAGCACAACTGCCCCTGGCCAGGTCTTTGGCCAGAGCACAGCATCTGCCGCTGCTTTGCCACTTCCTCCGGCAAGCCCGCCTCCTGAAGCCACGACCAGAGTCGAAGCAGCTCCCACGGAGACGACTGCCAAGGAAGACAGTGCCAAGCAGGACACGTGTATATTTTTGTTTAGTTTCCTTCCATACTGCTTATTCGGGGTTGTTCTGCAGCATTTCACCCTGCAAGGACGCCAAGACATTGCAGGAGTACGAGCAGGAGCAGTTCCAGAAGCTGCTGGATGCCAAGGCCGACAAGAAGAAGAAGGCCAAGGAGGACGGCCAGGCCGACCAGAAGCCCAAGAAACAGCATATGAAGCGGCCAGCAGCAGCCATGTCTACCCGACAAAGCTCGGCGAACCAGGGCACCACCTGCAACGGCCATGAGGCTGGCAAAGGTGCCACCGCCGCCAAAGGCGGCAGCACAAAGATCCTCTACGGATGTATCCGCTGTCGTGGTAATGTTAAGGGATGCTCCAGTTGTTGGGACCCAAACTTTCGGGGCACCCGTCTCCACGGCCGCCAAGCTTGGAGGGAGTACATCGAGGCCCACAAAGCCAACAAGGCCATGAAGAAGGCTCCCAAGAAGTAGTGCCAGGCATGGTTCCAGGCAGTTTGTTTTCTTGCAGGGCAGCACCAAGGGGCCCAGGTGCAGGGTAGCAAGAAGCCACAACAGCCCAGGCAGGGTGCACCGTGCCGACACGAGCAAAAAGACCGCCTGCATGTCTTTGGACAAAGTGATTCTTTGAAGCCATGCCGTGGCCATCCTGCAGCATGCTGTTTCTGTGTATATATGCACTTCCGAGGTCTTTGTTGACGCACTGTGCCCGCCATCGCTTCAGCAACGAAGGTTCCAGACTTCTCCCACGAAGAGGTCCATGCATGTGAGTCTGACATCCACAGCCTATATAGACAGGGATGCAGCCTTCATCCATATAGCACACATACCATTGATTCCCATGTGAAGCAAAGCACATTGCCACTGCCCTTGCCCCCAAACCCACTCTCAGCCATTTTTGGCCATGGAACCTCCACAGAAGAAGAGCAAACTGCAGCAGCTGCTGACCTTCAAAGCTGCTTTGCCAGGTCACTCCCAAAGTGCACTGGCTGCTTTTGTGGAAGTCGCCAAGGAACAAGGCCTCCCAGAGAAGAGCTCTTCCAATGACCAGCGGAAAGCCAGGGAGGAGCTTCTACAGAGCTGCCATGGTGGGCTACTGGGTCCTTTGATCCAAGAAGCAGAGGTCACCACCGATGATGGTGCCAAAGTCACCATGTACTTTGCCAACCTCTTGGTTTACCTGGCCAGTCTTTTCCAGATGGGTGGAAGCTTCCATGATCTGATCCAAAGGAAGCACCGAGCCAACCCATCATCCGTCTCCAAGCCATGGCAACTTATACTTTATGCAGATGAGGTGATACCAGGAAACGTCTTAGGACCTGCCCAACGTAAATTTTGGGCCATTTATGCCAGCTTCAGGGAGATGGACCAATTCCTCCACCACGAGGACCTCTGGCTGACCATCTCTCTTGAAAGGTCCAACTTCGTGAGCCATGTCCAGGGCGGCATCTGCCAGATCATGTCCAAGATCTTGGAAACCATTTTCGCCAATGCCCACGTGGAACCATTGGCAGGGTTTGTGTTGAAATCCCCACATGGCCCAGGTTCCGATGTCCGGCTCCATTTCCGGTGGGCCATATGTCTGGCAGACGGCGGTGCCCATAAGCAGATTTGGTCTTCCAAAGGTGATTCTGGTACCAAATTTTGCATATTATGCGCCAACATCCACTCAGGACCACCCACAGGCGACAACCACGACATCATGGACCACCGCACGACCAAATACAGCCAATTGGTTTTGACCACTGATGAAGACGTCATCCAGTCCTACCGCAGATTAGACGAAAGGCGAGCCACGTGCAGGACCAAAGCAGAATTCTCGCAATGGCAACAAGCCACCGGTTGGACCTGGAATCCCCAGGCCTTGCTCCTGAACCAGACTTTGTTGGCGAAGAACCAAGTGAAGCCAGTCAGCCAGTTCTGCCATGACTGGATGCACGGCATTCTGCAAGGAACGGCCCCAGTCGTGCTGTTCCAGAGCTTCCAAGCCATCTCCGAGCACTACAACATTTGGGAGGCCATGGGCCCATACATAAGGATGTGGAACTTTCCAGGTGCTTCCAAGGCCGGTCACTTGGCTGGTTTGTTCGACACAAGCAAGGTCGCCAAGTACAAGAGCAGCCAGAAGTTCAGTTGCCAAGCTTCGGACCTCCTAGGGCTTTATCCAATCATTCGCCATTTTTTGCATTCTGTTGTTGTGTCAAGCGGAATCTGCCCAGAGGCTTGCCAAGCTTTCTTGAGCCAGGCCTGCTTGATCGACCAGGTTCACCAAGGGGTCATGTATGGAGCCACCACCAGAGCCAGCCTTCTCAGGGCTGCGGAAGAATCCATCGAGACCTTCCAACAGGCCAACTTCGACGTGCCACTGATGCGGAAGTGGCACTGGCTGCTCCACTTGCCTGATATTCTCCAACGGCATGGGTGCCTGCCATCGACATTTACGAGCGAACGAAAGCACAAAACCATATCTGCTTTCGCCACAAGGCTCCAGAAAACAGCCGCCTTCGAGATCCACTTGCTCAACCAGGTGCTCGCCACCGAGATCACCACTTTGACACAGGCCGGGCTGTTTCCAGACTCCTGCCAGTTGGTGAAGCCAAAGAAGCCCAACAAGCACCAGCTGCAATTCCTCAACCAGTTTGTGGATTGCTCAGCAACTGAAGCCATGGTTGCCTCTATCGCGAGGCTCGCAAGGGGTGGTGCCATCCATGCCAACGACGTCGTGGTGTTCCACCAGGAAGACGGAAGATGGGACATGGGCCAAGTGCTTTTCCATTTGGAGCTTGGAGGCGACAAAGCCACACTCGTCCAACGTTGGAGGCCAACAGAGACACAGAAGACAAAGCAGTTCGCCAAGTGCTCCATCACCAACGAGCAAGGCTTCGTGTCCATGGACTCCTTGCTGTACCCAATGGTGTACAGCAAGACCACAGAGAGGGAGGCCACTGTGCTGCTACCGTACCAGCTGTACCACAGGCTTTGAAAAACAGTGCTTCTCAATCCGCCACAAGGCTGTACCACATGCACATGACATTTTTAGCCATAGGCCATGCACGACAGCCTGTCCATGCAGGCCATTGACATGTATTTTTGCTTTAAATTTGTTTGACAAGCTACATGTTTTATATATTTCATTTCCGATACCAGTGTTTATGCTCCATGAAGTGTCTTCTCATATCAGAGTCCCTAGCCTAAACCTCAATGCCAAAACACACAAGTTACTTCTACAATTTTGATGTCTATAACATAAGCTAACTCCACCTAACTTTTTAGCTAACTAACATAACTATGTTAACCACTTATAAAACAACCAGGATTCCAAGTAGGGTAGTGTCGAAGGGGGGGGTTGGGGGGGTGGTGAATCATGTGAGTCAAAGGGTGGTCTTTGGGGCCATAAAGGGTTTCGTGGCAGATTGCAAACAGTTCGCGCCGCTGAAAGCGGAAATCCCAGAAGCCGCCACAGACCCTATCAGGAGTGGTATTTACGTGCCTATGCATGGTTTTGGCCGCTTACTTGGCTTTTCCAGGTTCGGGTGCGTGAGCGGGTTGGGGGGATGATGACCGCACATGAACCGGTTTCCGAGTAAGAGGTGCAGTCTCCATTGCTAGGGATCAAAATATCCCAAAGGCCCTATAATATATAGTATGGTCTTTGGGCCCAAAACCCTTAATATATGAGTCCTTAGATTCGTAGGGCTTGTCTTCTCACGACTTCTGATCAACACACGGCCGTTTCGGTTTTGGAGACGAAACTGGCAAGCAGCGCTTGCATTGACTGCTGGCTGTGCACCTTGCAGGCCATGCAACTGCAGACTCACACTCCCCTATAGAACGGGTTTAGGGTTTAGGGGACGTCCCGCGCACTCATGTGCTTACGCTGCCAAGAAATTGGGCGCCATCTCCCTTTTGCCTCGTAGCGGCCCCGGTTTAGAGAGAATCGCATAACCGCGCAGGAGGTACTGCAGATCATCCAGACCTCCGACAAACAGCGCTTCGAAGCCTGCCGCAAAGACGGGAGACTCGAGAAGATTGGGGTTTAGGGTTTAGGGGTTTAGGGTTTAGGGTTAAGGTCCTTGTTTTCGCTTTGGGGATATGGGACCATCGTCTGGCAGGACGGCTGGAAGGGATGCCTTCCTCAGCGCCGGAAACTATGAGGCCCTGATCAGATGGACCTTGCCTATAGGGTCATACCCTACCCTACCCTTTTTAAGCTACCTACTTTTCTATATAAGAGCACCTAACAACCATAACACTAGGTGCCCGAAAAAAGGGGTAGGGTATGACCCTCTATAGGTGACGGAGGAGTGGATAGCAGCCAAAGGCGGGCAAAAGTGGCGAACGCGCCCTTGCCCATCAAAGCCGACAACTGGTTCCTGCAGGGGAAAAGGTCCGGCGAGGACTTATGAGGGTTTTTAGAGCATTGGGTGTAGAATTTAGGATGGTTCAGGGTTTTAGGGTGTCGGGTTACCCCAAAATTTCAGACCGTACTAAAGCTGAATGCTAAAGCCGTCCTAAGACTGAAACCCGTGTACGAGGTTGCCTATAGTCTCCATTGTAGTTCCTTTTTGGGGTTACTTTTTGGGATCCTATTTATATAAGTGGTTAAACCAAAAAAGGAACTACAATGGAGACTATAGGTACTATATGTTTATCATTGGCTGAGCCACAACGGGCATGTGTCTACTCGACTGCGGAATGTGAACAAGACACCCCCGAACATGTTCATGATGATGTAGTATTTCGTCGCCCCTACAGACAAACGGTATAACCGGTCAGGCCCCTATATTCTGAACTCGTAAAGACTTGCGGCCTTGCAAAAAAAGACAAGAGCCCGCTGTGGAATTGCAATTGCAACAGAACCCTAAACCCCTAAAGCCCTAAGGCCCTACAAACCCCCCTAATCCCTGTAGCCCCAGAGCCCTAAGCCCTAAGCCAGCCCCAAGACGATCCGCCAGGCTGAGCTGAAAGAGGGTGGCAAGGATATCGAAGTGACCTTCGAGAACCGCGAGGAGTATGTTCGAAGGCCACAGTGAGTGAGAGGGGGCGCAAGTGGTGTAGGGTTTAAGCTTTAGGGATCTAGTGTTTAAAATGGGAGGGGGATGCGGGGGGGGGGGGGGGGGGCAAGGCAAGGGTTTGGGTTAAAGCTTGTTGGGTTTTGGGGTGGCTTCACAATTTTTTGGAAGATGGTATCGTTTTTTGGAGAGTTGTTTTGGTTTGGGTTGGGGCTTCAAGATCCGGGCTGGGGAGTATGTAGTCAGGTGGTTCATGGGGCTGTGTGCAAGTCCATCTTGCCTTTGGGGTGCTGGGTCCCAAAACCCGAAGCCCTGAAGGCCTCAAGCTCCCATACGCATCAACCTTATACCCTGAGACCCCAACCCTGCCCCTTTACACGCGTAAACCCTAATGCCTTCAACACTATAAACCCCTAATAAGCCCTCAACCCTAACCCTCCAACTCTTACCCCTAAACCCCAAACCCTCAACCCTTGAACCTTTGAACCCAAACTCCAATCCGTACCAGCCAGGTACTGCGACTACACCTTCAACTCCTCCATAGAGCGCCCGTCAGCCAGAATTGCGCTCCAGGTTTTCAAAGGGTTGGAGGGTTGAGGGTCCAGGGTTTTCGGAAAGTTAGGGTTGAGGACCGTTTCGCGGTTTAGGGTTAAATGGTTTATCGTCCAGGGGTTTGGGGTTAATACCCTAGCTAGCGATCATTTGAAACGTAGGTTCGGAGTAAAACTAAGGCTATAAGGGAGTTTCCGGAAATTTGCGGATACCGTATTGGGGGTCCTGAGAATGGGGATCTTACTATTTAGGGTACTACATTAGGGTCCCCTGCTTTCGGAAACTCCCATAAGGTTCCTAAAACCTCAAAGTAATTCAGTTTAGGCTCGGTAGGTTGAGGGATTTTCGGATTTCAAGGTCTGGCTTCAGAGTTTGGGTGTAACGTGCGACTAGAAGAGGGTTTATATAGGGTCGAACTTTTCGGGTTTATGAAGTTGAGCCTAAGACCTGATTAAAGCATTGAGGCCGCTATGTTAGTTTCAGTCCTTTTTTGAAGTGTCAGCTACTGAAATTCTTGACGTGACATCACAAAAAGCCGTACAGCTTAGGCTTTCAATTGCACCTAGGCTGCAGAGCTCCCTTGAGAGTTCAACTACTCGGTAGCAGCAGTTCGAGAAGAACCTCGACGGAAATGTGAGTTTCCGAAAATCGGGGACCCTAATATAGTACCCAATTTTTAGGATCTTTACTATAAGGACCCCTAATATAGGGCACCCCAATTTTCGGAAACTCCCAAATCGGAAAGCCGTGAATTGCACAATCCATTCAAAGCGGCAGGCATCTCGTTGAACTTCATGTCTGCCGCTCTCCGGCTTTGTGGGAAAAAAAACTAGGATTTTCGGGTTTAGGGTTTGGGGTTTAGGGTTTAGGGTTTGGGGTTTAGGGTTTAGGGTTAACTAGGATGCCCAGTAAAGTACCCTTACTCCCTTTTTGTAGTCCTAGGTTTCCTATAAAGAGGGTTTAGGGTTTAGGGACTCTAAAGTTACCCAAGTGCCAAGGAGGGAGCCTTTTTTCCTACGGTTGATGATATAAATCCTGCATGACCTTAAGGACCCTAAACTATGGGAATTATGGTATATTTCCTATTATGGGTCATGCAGGATTTATATCATCAACCGTAGTTTACTGGGCATCCTAGAAAACAGGTGGCCTTCACGGCCAAGCTGCTCCTGACAAGCCATGCGAAGCGGGGTCAGACCTGAAACAACCAACACTTCGCATGCTCGCTACAGCAGCATGAAAGTCACTGCCCAACGGTCGAGTTGGGTGCACTTCCCAGTTCTAGCATAGTAAGTGTTGGTGATGTATTTGTACTTGTTAGTCTAAGTACGCCTGATGGCGTTGCGACAGCACGCGGTACCAACACCGTCGCCACAGGAGCAGCTTGCCTTATTGAGGGCTGACTGAAAATGCATGCAGGAAAAGGCGTGCGCCAGCTGAAGCAATTGAGACAAAGCAACTGCGGGACGGGTGGTTCAAGGAGATCCGGCAGCGCGCCCAGGGTGACCGTTACACCATGTACACAAACAGAGATGGGCGGTGAGTGCCGAGCCGGAAACTGTTGGAGAAGGCGGGCGGGTTCGATAGCTCGCCAGACAAGAGGCCTGGGCATTACATGTGTTGGCTCCAAAGTAGCTATATAGGAACCCCTTAATGACTTAAGTTTTAAAGTAGATGCTACATGGGTGCATGGTCCTTCCGGATAGTGCAGCCTTCAAGCACGAACAAAATCTTAGCCGTATCCCCTCATAGTCTTTGCAATATAGCTATACGCTGGCATAACCCCACACCTTATGTTGATCGCTATTTCGGCCACTTCATTGTCCTCAAAACAAGGAGTATGATTAAATATGATATTCTGGAACCCTGAACCCTACCCATAGGCCCCATAGTAGTTCCTTTTTGGGAATACCCTAAAGGATTCTGAATATGAATCCCAAGAAGGAACTACTATGGGGCCTATGGGTAAACCCTATGCCAGCAGCCCTGTGAAGGCCACCGTCCAAACCTCGACCCTACACCGTAAATAGCTCATAGTCTACGTTGAGCTACCATGAACTACGAAAACCTACTTATGGAGTTTGGGTTTAGGGGCTTAGGGTTTGGGTTTGGGCAATCTCCGCCCTGGAAAACCTTTCATGAGCCCCGTATGAAGCCTAGCCTATAACCCTAATCCGAAACCCAAAAGCCCAGACGCCCAGGCCAGTACAACGCCTTCCGGAAAGGCTTTGATCAGTGCGTCAGCGGCACGCTCTTCAGGCTCCCCGTGAGCCTTAAGTTTCGAGGGCTTTTTTGTAAGGGGATCCTAAAGGGTTTTATAATGAGTTCTTTTTCAAGGCCCGGGATAGGGCCTACGCTTTATGCTAAGGGTTCAGATATTTATGGTTTTTTGTTTCCCAAGAGACCATACTTGGAGGCCCAGGGGACTTAGTAAGTAGGTTATAAGTACGGTTATAAGCACCCTAAATGGAGTTACCCCAAAGAAAACCCTACTTATAACCTACTTACCAAGTCCCCTGGGCCTCCAAGTACATATAGTAAGGTGCACTTGGACGCTTAGAGTTAGGGTTCGCAGGCTCGCAGGGTTTACTTACCTTTGCTTAGTAGGGAATGGAAGAATGGTCTTAGTAGTAGTAGTAGTAGTCGTCGTCGTCGTAGTAGTAGTAGCAGTAGTAGTAGTAGTAGTAGTAGTAGTAGTAGTAGTAGTAGTAGTAGTAGTAGTAGTAATTATACACCATTCCTCCATTCCCTACTAACAAAAGGTAAGTTTAGGGTTCAGGTTTTGTCCTGTTTTTTCTCCTTTGTTGGTCTAGATGAATTAGGGTCGTGGTTGTGTGCCTTTCGTTCGGTGTAAAGTTTAGAGGGGGTTCGGTGTTTATGTATGCGGAATTTCCCGTTTTAACACTCGTGCTACCTGTCCGGTTCCTTATCGTACCCTAAACCCTAAACCCTACATACCGTCGCCCGAAACCCCATTCTGACCATGAGGGCGGGTATACTAACCCGTAAAAGTATCCTTTGCAGACGCCCTTGCCCATAGGCCCCAAAGTAGTTCCTTTTTGGGGCTAATATTTAGAATCCTATAAGGTACTCCCAAAAGGAACTACTATGGGGCCTATGGGTATGCAACCCGTTTTTGAAGAAACTCCGTGCATGGAATCCCAGTCCAGGTATTCAGGCCCATGTGCTCTGGAACTGTGTTGAATCAAAGGGGAAAAGGAGGGACCCTTAATGGGGACCCCTACCCGATAATGGGCTATATAATGAGTATATAATAGCTATATTAAGGGTATATACCTAGGGGTCCTTATTAAGGGTCCCTCCTTTTACCCTTGGATTGAAGCTTCCGGAACTCTCCCTTGTGTAAGGGTTTAGGGCTCAAGGTTTAGATTTCCTGCGCGGCTTCGACGGGTTTGGGTATGGTGTTGAGTTGCGTTGGGCATTGTTCCTTGATTAAGGGATCTTCGCTGTCTTATTTTGCAGACCTTATGAGAGGAGTAGAGCTAGTGAAGGAAGATCCCTCAGCTTCTATGAGCGGTTTTGGGCTTTTGGGGTATATAGGGTGTTGGGATATTCGCTTCGAGGGATATGTGCACGGCTGTGACCCGCTGTACCTTGAAGATATTCTCTACGAGGGATAAGCGTGCACGGCTGTGAGGTCCTCTGTCAGGCGACCGGGTGGCCTTTCTTTTAACACCTAAACCCAGAACCCAAAGCCCAAAACCCTAAAGGATTGAGTCCGGAGCGCTGAACTTTATTGTCCCACATAGGTTCCAATACTGGGCTCTCGGCCTCGGGGGCTTTATTCCCCTTTTCAAGATGTGTCGTTGTGACTGTTTGCAGATAATTGCCCACTCTGTTTGTCTTCACTATTTGGCTCTGTTTATTTACGTGGTCTCTTGACATCGTCCTCTGTGCGCGCATACCTTCAGGAATCCGAACTCATTGAGCGTCCTCATCTGAACAGTAGTGTGTCCAAGCAAGGTAAAGGTGCTTCTCTGTCTGCACGCATGTTCGCACAGAATCTTATCGCAAGGTCAAGTTGCTGCTCTGTCTGCACATATGGTCGCACAGCATGCCAGCGAAAGAAACTACCAGCGGCATTGCAGTGCCCAGAGAGCCCAATACCCTTTAATTAAGGAATATCGCCTAAATTATATAGGGCTTCATATTATGATTTAAGCTATATTCCTTATTTAAGGGGTATTGGAATCCCCTAAGCCCTGAACCCTATAGATCCCCAAAAGATCCCTTTAAGGGACCCTAAATATTCCTTAATTAAGGGGTGTTGGGCTCTCTGGCTGTGATAGGTCGTTACATTCCCCACCCAAGTTTCCAGCCCTGCAAAGCATGCTCTGCTTCAGACAGGGGCCTATAGGATGGCCTAAACCCTAAACCCCCAAACCCTAAACCCCTAAACTGCCCTAAACCCGTAAACCCTAAACCCCCAAACCCTAAACCCCTAAACGCGTAAACCCTAAACCCCCAAACCCTAAACCCCTAAATCCCTAAACCCCAAACCCTAAATGTTCCCCGGGGTCCCGTCGCCTGGAACTGCGGTCCCAGTTAGCCCAAAACGGTACGCCAGTTATTGAGGCCCATGTGGTACCTTCCAAAGAGTCCACTTAGAGGCCCAAGGGATCCAGTAAAGTAGGTCATAAGTAGAGATATAAGTATCGTTACTCCAATTCTAACCATACTTATGACCGGCTTGCTCAGTCTTTCTGCTTTTAATTATCTGTCATAACTCAAATAACAAGTACCTCAAGGTGATCCGCCAAACCCTTCATATAGTTGGTCTTACTGTCTCCGCTCCTCATTTAAATCAGTCCGGCCCCTTTAGGTTCCTTACAGGCGCCCTGATCGGGATTGAAATTAGCCATTGAACAACTTTGTCGCAGGCAGCTCTTTAGATATGACGAGCTGGAGCTGCTAATATGCGGCGCAGGCCTCAGTTGCCCTACTTGCTGCAAACACCTGCAAGGCTTGAAAGTCCTGTGGAACCGCATGCCCACATCTAAACCCTGACCGACCAATTCGAGTCTCATCCAAACTGCTCTGCCCCTGAACACGAAGGCCTAAGATCCTTGACAACAGCCAAAAAGCCTTGTGATTTGTGGTCCAAGGCGCGCCAAGACACTAAAATCCCTAAACCCTATAAGGCTTAAGCCCCCAACTCTCCCAGAGCGCTTGTATTAGGGTTTAGGGTTTAGGGAACTATATAACTCATAATACCCCGTATAGCAACTGACGGCCAAGGCTCCAAAGAGTTGGATTTCCGTGCACTCGAGACGGCCGCGACATATCAGGACGGCCGAGATCCTATTGTAGGGTATAGGGTTTAGTTAGGGTTTAAGATTCAGTGTGCAGGGTTTAGGATTTAAGATGTAGGGTTTAGGGTCTGGGGTTTAAGATTCAGGGTTTAGCCGCCCCCACCCAGAGCCTCCAAAACCCCTTAATTAAGGAATATACCTTAAAGTATAGTAGGATTCATAATATGATTTAAGGTATATTCCTTAATTAAGGGGTTTTGGAGGCTCTGGGTATTACATCTGGCCACAAGGATGCTTCCTGGGTACTCTCAATCACCCCCCCAAAACCGCAAAGCCCCAAACAGAACTAGTAGCTATCGAAGCTTCAATCTAACCCCAAGGGTCCAAAGCACCCGATAATTAGGTACTCGGTTTTAGGATAGTAGTTATGTAGGTTAGTAGTTTGGAGAGTATATGATTATTGAGTACTTGGACCCCTGGGGTAAGTTTTAACCCCGATACACTCTGAACCCTAAAGTCTGGCCCATAGGCCTTGACGGATGTCGTCCGACTAGGTTGGGTTTGAGGGTTTAGGGGATTAGGGTTTGGGGTTCAGCCTTACGTACACTGCATCTCGATAGCAGTTCGTCGCACTTTAAGTTCGCTTTCAGAGGGGCCCGCGCCAAAGAACCCTCAAAACGTCACATTGGCATTTCAGCGCTTAGCCGACTTCAGGGCTAAAACTCAAGTCCCAGAGTGTCGAAGGGCAGTGGGCAGTCGCAAAACCCTGAACCATCAACCCTAAGTCCCATTCCCCAAGTTTAGGAAATAGCCCTAAACTCTAAACCCCTAAACCCCCTTAAATCCCTAAATCCCTCAACGCCCTCGAACCCCTAAACCCCTCGACCGCAGGGGCCGGCCATAGCCCTAAAATCCTTCAGAGGACGGCTTCACATCCAGCTCCGATCCGGTGCGCTGGTTCTGGGAGGCTCACGAGACCCCCTTGTTCATCTTTACTGCTTTTAGGAATTACGTCTTAATTTTCTTTTGACCTATAAGTTAAGGGGGTGAATCTGAATAATATTATGTTTGATTTTTTGATAATATGACTTAAGGGGTTATTATGAATATTATTATGTTTGTTTTCTTATAATAGGTTAATATGAATAATATTGTTTTATTCCGGTTCGAAGGGCGGCTAACTCATGAGACATAGAGTAACCAATGTACGGTGAAAGCAGGGATATGACTGTCAAAACATGGTATAGTTAACCTTTTGAAGGTACCTTGGTTACTCTGGGGATATCTTAAACTCGTGCGGATTTACAAGCTAATTATTTCTGACAGGGTTCTGTAGGTCCGGAATTGAGAAACCAGCTTAAACTAAGCAAAAAGGGGTTCCTACTATTCTGATCTAAGGCTTGTTGTTTCGGGCCTGTGCAACCCCATATACAACCTTATGAAACTCATGAACATGCGGTTTCTGAGTTGCTTGAGTTGCGACTCTGAATTCAACAGAGTCTTCATGAGCGCTTTATACGGGCACCAGCAGGGTGTGGGATTTTGGGCTCTGGGGATTGGGGCTTTCAAGGGGTTATAGAGCTTTGCAAGGGAGAAGCAGTTGAGGTTATGGAAGTATTTAGGACTGACTGTTCAGAGGCCGAGGAAGACGCGTGAGCGGATCCAGGGCATGGTTAAGGCTTGGGTTCAGGTTAAGGGAGGGGTTCAGACTTTAAGGTGTGCGGCTTCATCTGATTAATCTAGGGGCTTGTGTTTGGCTTGCGGCTTAGGGGTCAATGCCGCCGGGTGTTGGGCTTTGTTTTTGGGTGTTGAGCTCTGGGTCAAAGACTTTGGGTTTAGGGCTCAGGGCTTATAATTTAGGAGTCACGGAATCTGAGATCATGACAACCAACCAACTCACCTACCGCTGGACTCAGGACGCCATACAGAGTTCTGGACGACACTTTTGGTTTAGATGCCCTGTTGTCATCAGAACAGTTGACTACGTCGTAGCTGTGATTTGTTGGTTTCGATCGGACGACCCATACGAAGTTACGGGAACAGGGAATGCCATCGAAAGCCATCTTCTACGAGGTGTTTGCTTCTGTATGCCACGGTTTAGTTTTCGGTGCGTACGGGGTACCTGTGTATGTATATATGTGGAGAGAGAGTTACCTTGCTTGTAACCTGCAACTTGTAGCCAAAACTTTCCGTCTCGTGGTCCCTTTACTAGATCCAGGTCCTAAACCCTAAACCCTAACTCTTAAACCCTAAAGCCTAAACCCTAAACCTAAAACCTAAACCCTAAACCTAAACCCTAAACCCTAAACCAGGTGGTTCACGACCTGAGCCCCGACGAGAAGAAGAGTCTGCTGCAGCGGTGGCCCTAAAAGGTCCTGTTTAGGGGGGTTTCGGATTTGGAAATTGGGTTTGGGGTTTGGAGATTACCTGGACCCCAAAAGTATGTATAAAAATGCCCCTTCATGGGTATTGGGCCATTTATTCCTACTTTGGTAGGTTTAGGTAGGGTTTAGGGCCGGGTTTAGGGCGTTTAGGGTTCAGGGATTATATAGGGTTTAGGGTTTCAGATGTGGGGTGTTGGGTAAAGTGCAGTGTGGGCTGTGTTCCATTGCATTTGGAAGGGTTCTTGAGGGCTCACTTAGTCGTGACGACTTTTGATGCCTCGATCTTGCATTGGGCTTTTCGAGAGTTTTGAGTTTTACGTTGTTGGGTGTTGGGCTCTGGAAACCCCAAACCCTAAACCCTAACCCCTAAACCCTTAAAGCCTAAACTATTAAACCCTAGAAGCTGCCCCCACCCTGTAATAGTGGTATAATAGGAATATAATAGGGCCCTAATATAATACTATATAATCCTTATGGTCACTATTACAGGGTGGGGGCCCCTTCTAAATTAAACCCTATAAAGGTGCAAACGACAGGGCCCTTCGTTACAGGACCTGGGGAGCCCCTGCCCGAAGAGCTTTAACCCGTTTAGGGTTTAGGGTTTAGGGCCGAAGCCCTAAACCCCGAGGCTCTTAAACCTCTCAACTTGGTAGTTGAGTAGATAACTTAGAGAACCTTTAACCTCTTGGGGTTCATATACGCCTACCCTAGTTGAAACAGTTGACAGTTTCGTGCTAGGGTTGATGATATAAACCCTGCATTACCCATAATAGGGCATATACCATAATTCCCCTAGTTTAGGGTCCTTAATGTAATGCAGGATTTATATCATCAACCGTAGGGTACTCAGCCCCTGGGTCCACACTAAACCCTACCGATGCCAATGTTTAAAAACTGAGCAAACCCTAAGCCCTCAGAGAGGGTTTAGGGTGTACCTAAACCACCAATAGTAGGTGAGATAATGGCCCAAAACCTATAAAAGGGCGATGATTCTACATACTTTTGGGGTTCAGGTAGGGGTTAGGGTTTAGGGTTTTTCCCAGGACTACTGGCTGTGGCCGCCCCGGCACGCAAAGATGCGAGGCCGGTTGGGCTCCGCGAGGGCAACAGCAGCTGCTGCTGCTAGCGCTGCGGGACTCTCGGGAGGAGGGGCAGCTGAGTCGGCCACCAAGGCGGCGGCGAAAGCGGCGGAGTCCGCCAGGCAGGCGCGGAAAGCCCTTCGGGAGGTCGAGGAAGCCAAGGCAACGCTTAGACCTGCCAACCTACTTCCCGTACAACACGGAGATGCGACCACGCTTTGACTATGTCGCCATCAAAGGGTGCCACGCCACTTCCGCCCGTCAGAGAACCGGGGGCTTCCGAGACAGATTCCCCATAGGGCTCATAGTCAGTAAGCAGGGAAGACTGGTTTTCGCCCAAAGTACGTATTTGTCTTAGACGCCAGTGACAGACCCCGAAGCAGGTACCATTTCTATACTTGGAGTCGTTGGGGAAACGGTAGGCCTTGAACACATCTCTGGGGTTAAGGGCTTACGGCCTAATGAAGGTTTAAGGTTGAGGATTTTTTAGTATTCGATGCCGTGGCCTGACAAAGTACATGCAACATTTAGGAAATGACTGGTCAAGCACCAAACCTCCCAAAACCGCAAATCCCTGAACACACTAAACTCTACACCCTAGACCACCTCTATCTGACCCCCAACTGCACAGGTTGCTTGCCAGCAGAATCCTAAACCGCCCGCGCACTTTCTCAAAGGGTCCAAAGTACATATTTGTAGAATGTAGGGTTTCGGTATTAGGAATAACTGGTCTATGATTTGGCACAGTCTCCCCCATCACAGGACCTAGGGCACTTTGGGCTTCAAAGCCTGGATCATTTGCTGAAGCCTCGTCGTTCTCCAACAAATCCACAACTGTCTGGCTCTTAGTAGGGCATGGGGGAATGGATCCGTATAGTAGTCCCTACATAATCCGCAGAAGTCCATTCCCCACCTGGAACAAGACAGGGACTATAGATACCCTAAGACCCCTTTTAGAACCCTTCTAGTAGAACCCTTCTAGTAGAACCCTTGTAGGACCCTTTAAAGGAACCCTTAGAGGAACCCTATTCCCTACTAGGAACCAAGCGGACAAAGGTTCTGCACGGGCTGTGATCGAGCGCCTGTCGGAGGGCTAGGCAGAAGCAGGGTTTAGGTCTTTTGTTTAGGGTTTAGGGTGTAGGGTTTAGGGGTTTAGGATTTAGGGGTTTAGGGTTTAGGGTTTAGGGTTTAGGGGTTTAGGATTTAGGGGTTTAGGGTTTAGGGTTTAGGGGTTTAGGATTTAGGGGTTTAGGGTTTAGGGTTTAGGGGTTTAGGGTTTAGGGGTTTAGGGTTTAGGGTTTAGGGGTTTAGGGTTTAGGGTTTGGGGTTTCCCGAGAAACCAGTACCAGTATGACTTCAGGAGCAATTAAGCGGTCATCTTGCTTCCCGAGTCGTGTTTATCGACATCTGGTGCAAGCTAGACGGGGATCTGTTGGATTTGCAGCATTTGTTACCCTAAACCTTATCAATCATAAACAGTTACACCCTGAACCCTGGGATCAGTTGGATATGCAGAATCTGTTGCCCTAAGCCTTAAATCCTAAACCCCCCAGATCCTGAACCCTATGGTTGCCAGTCGGACTTCACCCACTGGTTGAGAGTTAGCATGCAAGAGTTTATAGATAACAAACCCTACCCTATCCCTTCAAGGACCTCATGGTTAGGGCCCTAGACCCCTTAAGGACCCCATAGTAAGGTCCCTGGAGGCATAGGGCTAAACCCTAAACAACATGGGATCCTAGCATAGGCCCAGGGCCTGAACAGCTTTACTACGGTTCCTGAAAAGGGAGGCCCAGGAGCTCTCGTAAGTCAGAAATGAAGCCATATGGGTGGTTGTCAAAACTATGGTCCCTTTTTGGGTATCCATTAGGTGCCGTATTATAATAAGGACCCAAAAAGGGACCCTAATTTTGACAACCACCCATATGTGGAGTTCTTATTAAGCCCTGAGTAGTACCCGTTTGCCCTTTTCAGGGTCCCCTTATTAAAGCCGAAAAGTAGGGAAAGGGGCACACTTATTGTAAAGGGGCTACTCAGGAACCTAGCATATAAATAAGGCAAGCACCTGTAGCCTGTGGGAAGTTGTGGCAGGCAGACTGCAGCTCATTCTGTCGCGGGCAGGCAGGAGAGATCCAGGGTGTTTCCAGGCTACAGGTCCTAAGCAATTCGATGTTCAGCCCTTTGCCCTTGGCTAGGATGCCCAGTTGTACCCTTATTCCCTTTTTGTAATTAGTCCTTATAAAGTTACCAAAAAGAGAGGCCTTCTTATTCTTAGGTTACTGGGTATCCTAGTTGGAGAGCTTGACATGTTCGACTTCGTTGTTGCGATTTCCATACACATAGTCCTCAAAAAGCCAGATTCGCCCGGGGCGTTGGCAAACCCAACGCCAACCTAGCAGTGAGTCAAACCTGTGCAGCTAGGAGGGCCGTTAGGTGTATTGCTCAGGGACACTCCAAATTTGCTACAATACGGCGTTGATGTGACAAACAGAATTAAGAGTCTATGCCCGCTATAAGCAGAATTTGTTCGACTTCTATCGTACATAGCCCCCTCCCCCCACCAAAAGCCTTAATATATGAGTCCTTAGATCCCTAGGGAAAGCGCCACAATAGAAGCGTGGTTTAGGATTTAGGGTATTAAGTTTTATGTGATACACGGGACGGACAGCACCAGCAGCTGCCGAAGCTAACCGGATTCGAGCTTGGTTCACCTTAGTAACCCTCGGGATCTAAAGACTCGTATATTAAGGCTGTTGGGCCCAAAGACCATGCTATATAGGGCTTCTGTGCTATTTTGATCCCCATAGGGTAAGGCCCCGATCATGCTAGTATCGAAACATCCTTAGTGGTGCTCGCCGAAGCCGATAAGTCGCTAAACCTCAGACCCAAAGCCCCACACCCTATACCCTACCTGGACCCTAAGGAACCTACCTTTTTTAGGGTTCCCTAATATGATTTCTTGATATTATAAGTCCTGAAAAACGTAGGCTATTTGGGGTTATAGTAGAAGCCAGAAAGTTGGAACATGGCTTTAGAAGGATTCGTGCTAGGATCCCTTTTGATTTACCTTAAGGGCATGAGGAGAATGATGTTCCAACTTTCTGGCTTCTACTATAAGGTAAACCCTCAAACTCTAGACCCCTAAACCCTGAACCCGATGCCCTCCTAAAAATGCTGAACTCGGGACCCCAAACCGTCCTCAAAATGCTGAAGTGGGGATTCCCACAGTCAATCATAGAAAGGTCCCGACAGCGATGTGCTGCCGACAGACCGGATCTTGGTTCGGGGGCTTCCGTGCAGTTTAGGGTTTAAGGTTTAGGGTTTAGGCTGTGTAGGGCTTATGTTGGGGATGTGGTGAGTATAGACAGTGACAGTAAACCTTCCGAGTGCGTATTCTGGGCGTTGTTACCCACAGGGTCCATATTATATTCATATTTACCATTATGGAATTAGGTCCCCAAAAAACCATAAATAGGTTGGTCTTTTGGTGCCAAATTGGATAATGGTAGTGTAGATGGACGCTCTTGGTTATTGAGACAATTGCCCCAAGGGTCCAAAGGACCCTATAATTAGGATAGTAGTTATGTAGGTTAGGATTATGGAGAGTATATGATTATCGGGTACTTGGACCCTTGGGGTTACAGTACATGATAAAGCCCTTGCTAAGCTTTCTGGGGGTTTGGGGTTTCAGGGTTCAGGCTCCAAAGCTTTCTAAGCTTACCTGAAGTCTGAATAAGGTACCCTTTGAGGGATCCTTATTATGATTTCCTTGTAGGTTATGCCGGGTTAAGGTGCTAGGGTTGAGGACTTAGTCGTCTACGCTATTCCCACGATCTCCTTGATTCAGATACGGATGGGCTTGCAAGTTGCAGTTACTTCGGTGTCCTCAGCAGGGCTCTGCTTTACAATAAGAGAAAAGCTCGCATGATAACGGTAAACATTGATTCGCTTGGTATCCAAGCAATACTTTGAGTTTCGCCGGCCCTCGTGGTTGCACATTGCTGTGGGATCCCCTGATCAGGCTAGTTCATCCGTTTGGTTTTGCTATGGCCCCATGCTTCCATCATAGGGATCCTTAGGGGTGTAGGGGGGGGGTAGGGGGCCTTAAGGCCCATAATAAGGACTCATAAGGCCTATTTAAGGAAATATAGTCCCCTACACCCCTCCCCCCTACACCCCTAAGGATCCCCATGCTTCCACGGAGCAGTCTGCCTCCCAGGACCTCACAGGTCGTGTGGCGAAGTTTCGGCCTGGAGTGGCCACACTACTGTTGATGGACAAAATCCGGCATTACCCATTATAGGGAATATCCCATATTTCCCATAGTTTAGAGTCCTTAGGGTCATGCAGGATTTTGTCCATCAGCCGTAGTACAAGTAGGTTTGCGAATGTTATTTCTAATGCTATTGCCACCTAGGCGATTCCCATTCCTATTCCTATTCCAAGCATAATGCAACTGCCAGTACCACTACCAGTGCTTTTACGAAATTGGTTCGAAACTATCACGATTGCTATTACTATGCCTGGTCTTCTTGTTACTATACTACAGACCGATAGTACTTCTTGAGGGAGGCCGGACAAAGCATGGAGCAGCATGTCACTTGTTAGTGCGGATCATGCTGAGCACTCCACAACATAACGTAGGAACTTTGCAATCTGACCCTTCGCACCCTAAACCCAAAACCCTAAACCTAAAACTAGACCCTGCAGCCCGGAAAAAGCACTGCACTGTTGAGGTGCATGCCCTACACCTTGAAACCTAACTCTAAACCTAGCAACTTTGAGGTGCATACATGCTTCAACCACCTCCTGCTGCCTGACTACAAGTCGAAGGTGGATCTTGGGTGTAGGGTTTTCGGGTTTGGGGTATAGGCTTTGGGGGTTCTGGGATTTCAAGGGTCACGAGGGCGTTTGAGGGTACTTGGTTTAGGTTGCATGCAGCCGTTGCAATATTCATAACTCGAAGGCTGAGGTGAGTGAGCGAGTCATGGTTACGCGGCATGCGGTATGAAACCCGGCAGTCTTTGCTGTTCCCAAATGGCTCCATGTACACACATAGTAGGTACTTAGGCCCCAAAGTACCCCTCAACCCTAAACCTATGTAGGGGCCCCTTCAAAGGCAAAGTACCTAAGTACTATATGGGCACATGGAGTCTTAGGGGTCGTTGCTGCAACTTGAAGCTACGGACACCGGATTCGCCTTGCGATGGGTCGTACCCATAGGCCCCGCAGTAGCTCCTTTTTGGGATTGCCTTATATGGGAATCTACATATGAACCCCAACGACCACGAAAGGCCGCAGAGAGAGTAAGCATCACGCTGGGTCAAACACTGTATATACCCTAGCCAAACCCCATGCAATGCGGTACCCTTGACTCTAAGCCCGTAAATCCTGTACCAAATGTGCCATGCTAAACCCTAAACCCTAAACCCTAAACCCTAAACCCTAAACCCTAAACCCTAAACCCTAAACCCTAAACCCTAAACCCTAAACCCTAAACCTAAACCCTGAAGCTTCTGTTGATGATATAAATCCCCCAGGGTTCCTTTAAAGGGATCTCTAGGGGGAACCTTTTAGGGCTTAAGGGATCTAGAGGGCTTAGGGCTGATGATATAAATCCTGCATTACCTTAAAGACCCTAAACTCTGGGGAATTATGGTATATTCCGTATTATGGGGTAATGCAGGATTTATACCATCAGCCGCTTGCACTCGTTTGACCCATGAAAGCCTTAGCCCTCAAACCTTCAACCGTAGAGCCCTGTAACGCCCTCAAGACTCAACTATACTAACTTAGATCCCCAATACCTAACCTTGAAACTTTGTGGGTCCTTATAGTTTAGTAGGAGTCGGAAAGTTTAACCTTCGACTTTTGTGGCTTATTGGGGGAGTAAGCTAAACTCCTACTGTAGAAGCTCAACCTAGACCCTCCAACACCCTCTACTCTAGCCCTGAAGTAACCGCTGTTCAGGACCATAAGGGCTCCTAAACCCTAAACCTCGTACCCTGATCCCTAAACCTTGTACCCTAAAGCTTAAACTTTGGACCATATCCTAGCGGTAGAGTAGGTAACCTTTAACCTTTTTTGGGTAGTATAGCCCCTATATAATCCCTATATCACCAAACAGGTCAACCTATAGTTCCCTATGATACCCGACAAGTATGATATAAGCCCTAAATTGCTTTCAATCAAAAGAGCAGCATTGAGGGGGGTCTTAGAGGGCCCTTGGGGGGTACCGGAAACCCCGAATACAGAGGCCTTATCAATTACCTATACTATTTTGGGGGCTCCCTATATGTTATAGTACAGTGGGCCCCCGAAACCCTATTAAATCGCTTAAAGACTCCTTCAAAAGGAGCCCTTTAAAGGAATCCCTATTCCAAGGCCCCTATATTAAGCATGGACCTTCGCAGCGTTTGGCTCAAGCAGCCGCCGGACTGCGGGGGGCTGCAGGCAAGCATCTGTCGCAGACCCCCCCCCGTTGCACGAGGGCCCTTTTTTTGTGGTTTAGTGTTGAGGGTTTAGGCTATTTTAGTGTTTAGAGTTTAGGGTTTAGGGTACGTTCATGTAGTTTTGCCAAGCCTCAGCCCTGAACTCTGAACTCAACGCCCTACACCCAAATACCTGAACCCTAGCCAAAGCCCAACAGACCCAAACCCTAGTCTACAGGCTTTCGTGTTTAAGCTTGACATACACGCTTCCTTTTGGCGTTCTCTGCGCTGCTTCTCCTTGAGCCCGAGACCAGGCTAATTCTTCGGATAGGCTGCCAAAGCCCTAGTTTAGGGTTTAGGGTATCTCTAAACCCTAAACCCCAAAAACCTGATAAATTCGGGTGTCGGGTCTTCAGAGTTTACGGAGAAGGGGATAACTCCTGGTAGCATCGCCTTGCAATCCCTATTGATGTTATTGTTACTTTATTTATTCTTGGCTTTATTGCTTGTAAGATGTTGATTTCTCTCACCATTAATCAATATTGGTATGATTGATAGTATTAAAGTTGCTATTGTTAGTATGGTTATATAGAACATATGATACCGCCTGAGTCAATTCGAATCACGCCCCAATAGTACCCCATGAAGCTTGCATAGACAGCCCATGGAAATCCGGATGTCTGCAGGGCCTCCAAACATAAACAGGAAACCCAGCCTGTATTACTGTTGATGGTATACATCCTGCATTACCCAGAATAAGGAATATACCATAATTCCCATAGTTCAGGGTCCTTAAGGTAATGCAGGGTTTATATCATCAACCGTAGTTAACTATTATTTTCAGCCTGACAGAGAAATGTTTTTCAATACCTCAGGATTCCTTAGTACAATTACAGCACAATAGTCGACCTCCTCAAGAACAAATCTGTTCTAGCTGTTTGGGAGAGCTTAGGTATTTGGAACCTTGGGGTAAGATTGAGGATTGGCTGCAGAAATTTGGGGTTCAGGGCTTTCGGGGTTCAGGGTTCAGGGACACAACCCAACACCCTAAAACTTAGACCCTTAAGGTTCAGGGCTCTCATTTCATGGCCGCCTGAAAAATTACCTATATCTTGTCCCGGGGCTTCGGTGTTATAGTACAGCATGCATTCTAAATGCTATTCCAAGTTTTAAGGCCCATGTGTTTTGTTTTAGTTTTGGGGCTGGAGGTTCAGTGTTTAGGGCTCTAGCTTTTCAGGGTTCAGGACTTCGGTGCTTGGGGTTCAGAGTTTATAGGGGCTTAGGAGTTTAGGATGTGGTCTATCGGGGTTTGGTCAAGTTTGAGGATTTCGGGCGTCAGGGTGCCAATGGATTGACAGCTTTGGGGAGACTCTTGGGTTTCAGGGTTAGGGTTTAGGGTTTAGGGACTACTGATATGAAGGTTTAGGGTTTAGGGATATGGGGGTCTCTTGAAACTGGTGGGTTTAGTATTGGGTGCTTGGGACTCATCGATTTCAGGCTCAGGGGGTTTCTAGGGTTTTGAAGTTGACGGTTCAGGTTTTAGGGTGTAGTTCCCAAATCGGATCGTTTTTGAAGTTAGGTTTACGAGCAGGGTAGTATAGAAGCAGAAATAGCTCATGCATTGTTAATATTATTCAGACTCCGTAGATTTCCTCCTTATACAATAGTTACAGTACTGCATGTATTCAGTTCGCCTGTTAACCCTAAACCCTAAACCCTGAACCCTAAACCCTAAACCCTGAACCCTGAACCCTAAACCCTAAACCCTGAACCCTAAACCCTAAACCGTAAACCCTGAACCCTAAACCCTAAACCCTGAACCCGATACTTCCCATGCTGGTTGGGAGTTTGCTGCTTGGGGTTCCAAAGGCGTCTAGGGCCCCCGGGCCCCGATACCCAGCATGAACGCCCGAAGCCGTAGGTTCCTAGCCCTACCTGGACCCTAAGGAACCTAGCTTTGTTAGGGTTCCCCAATCTGATTTCTTTATATAAGTCCTTAAAAAGGTAGGTTATTTGGGGTTAAGGTAAACCTCAAACCCTGAAACCCAAGACCCTATAGTCCTTATCGCACCTGGGAGAAGCCGTGCACTGCTTCAAATGCTGTAGCAGCAAGCTTGCCGCCAGTGCCTCCCAGTGTTGCCGACCGGCCTTACCCCTAAAATCCTGTAGCCCCAAACTCGGAAACCCTTAACCCTAAACTCCAAGACAGAAACCCCCAAGAGCCCTGCCGAAGCTGTGGGAGACGCTGGTCTCAAGAAGTCTGCTTCTGGAGTAGGGAAGAGGCAGAAACACCGGCTCAACAGTATTCACCAGTCCCTTCAAGTCAACTTTGGGGTTTCGCTTTATGGAGTTTCCGTTGGGTTTAGGGTCTAATTACACTTCCGGGGGTTGGGATTTTCACCGAAAGCCAAGCCCTCCAGATTTTCAAGTATCCCTCCATTGAGGAATGTCCCTTGAATTATGGTAGGATCCCTACTTACTGCTTCCCCGTAAGGGCGAGCCTGAAACAGAAACTTTTAGGTGTTCAGAGTGCCTCAAGCCTGAAAACCTCAACCCTCCTAAGCCCTAAACCCTAACCCCCCTAAACCTTAAACTCTAAACCCCCGCTAAACCCTAAACCGGAAACCCTAAACCCGAAACCACGACTCAGGGCTCACGGCCTGAACCCCCGCCAACTCCTCAAGCCGGTGTTTCTGGGGTTTAGGGTTTAGGGGCGGCTCGCAGAAAGAGAGAGACTTCCGGGTGTAGAACTTACCCAAGAAGTTGGATCTGCCAAGATCCTGGGTGGACTCTACAGAGCCTTCCTTTTTAGGGTTCCCTACTAATTCAGATTTTCATATATATATGTATATATATATATATATATATATGTATGTATGTATGTATGTATGTATGTGTATATATATATATATGTATATATATACATATATATATATATATAGATACATCCCTAAAAGCATAGTGTATTTGGGGGTTGAGGTAGGGGTTTACTACTCGAAGGCCCAGGGCATTTTAGAAATTCGGTTGTACGTAGGATTGAAATTATGTCGGCTAATTCCATTTGGGGCACTTATACTAAACCTCTACGCCTAACCTACTTACTATGTACCCTGGGCCTCGAAGTAGATTCCCCAGTAATGCCCTCTTGTCTTTCCCAGTAATGCCCTTTTGTCTTTTTTGGCGCTGGCTGATATGGTTAAAACCAAACCGTAGGGCTACTGGGGAACCTGGTTCAGGGTTTAGGGGTTTAGGGTTAGGGTTTACAGGGTCCGAGTAGTACTGTAGTATACACGCTTGAAGCGCAAAATACATACTGTTACTAAGTACCTACCAAGGGTCCAAAGGACCCCAGACTTTTGTACTCGTTTTTAGGATAGATATGTAGGGTAGGTTTTTGGAGAGTATATGATTATTGGGTACTTGGACCCTTGGGATACTGCCGTGGTACTAGGAACCTTAGGGTTCCTAGGACGCCCAGTAGTACCCTTCTTACCTTTTTGTAGTCCTACGGCTGATGATATAAATCCTGCATTACCTTAAGGACCCTATGCTATGGGAACAATGGTATATTCCGTATTGTGGGTAATGCAGGATTTATATCGTCAGCCGTAGGTTACTTATAAAGGTACCCAATGCCAAAAACTGGGTTACTGGGCATCCTAGGTTTACAGTGGAAGCCGGAAAGTTGGAACGTCATTATCCCCATGCCCTAGTCCTCCTAAATCCATGTTCCAACTTTCTGGGGTTCACCATAGGATGTTTTACCTATACCCGAAGAGCCCCCTCTGGAGCTCCAAATCGGGGCTTTTGGGCTTAACTTCCGGCATCTAAGGGTTCTGGGTTTACTTGTACCCGGAGACAGACTTTTTGTAGAAGCCTGAATAAGTGCCAGTACTACTTTGGGGTTTCTTCTACTCCTGAGTGATTATGCCATGATTGTGCCCTAGTCTAGATCTTAAGGCCCTACTTAAACCCTAAACCCTAAACCCCTAAACCCTAACCCTAAACCTACACTACTTGGATCTTTCGTGTTTTAAGAGCCGACCAGCCCATGAACTTCGAGCTTAGGCAAGGTGAAGAGTGTGGGTTTAGGGTCTATAGGGGCTTAGGGAAAAGGGGAGTATAGGGTTCAGGGGTTTGGGGATTTAGGGGTTGGAGGTTTAGGGATTTAGGGTTTAGAGTGTAGGGGTTTAGGATCTATAGAGTTTAACAACAACACTCTCTTTCTTAGAAGTGACTGTCGCTTCGAAGCCTACTCCCCAAACCTACAATTCTGATCAAGCCAATGAAAATCTACTTTCGACCTTGACCCCTAAGCCCGTAAACCCCGAACTCATATAAAAGTTTGTGGAAAACCTTATAGGATCCCCCCCAACTCCCTCGACAAACCCTAAACCCTAAACCCTAACCCATGAAGCCCTAAACCATAAACCCAAATCCCTGAAGCCCTAAACCCTCCTATTTCCCTTTCGAGTGGAAGTCCTCTCTCGCGGATGATGCCCGTGAGTCCCAGTGTTTCACCCCCCGAACCTGGTGGAGAGAACGACTCTCCGCAGAAGCCGACCGCGTGCTGCGGGCAGGACAGCCTTAGGTTTAGGGTTCAGGGGTTCAGGGTTCAGGAGGCTCATAACGGGATAGCAGGGTTCCATACAAGGGTTTAGGGGTTTCTATAAGAAGGGTTTAGGGTTTTAGGGCTCCTCTAGGGGGCCTTGAACCATGAACCCTAAACCGGTTCATTTACGTACAGGGCTTGTCAAATCAATGTTAGGCTGTGGTTGTGGGGCCGGCCAAGATTGCTGTGTTCTGGCGTTTGGGTTGGGGATGTCCCATGCAGGGTTTTCGGCCGGGTTGGCTCAGGGTCATTAGGGGTTTACAGACCCGCTTTGGTTTGTATTTTGTGCAGAGGGGGAGGGGGGTCACCTGCGGAGCTGAGGGACAATAAAGACTAGGTGTAATTTTGAATTCACCCTAAGGCTCCTAAGAGCGTCTTGGGCTTTCTGCGGGAGGGTTTCGGCTTTGGGAGCTAGGTAGGGTTCAGGAGCCTCTTAAGGGAGAGTTCCTATTAGGGTGCTAGGTCGAAGGCGTATCGGAGGGCTCAGGGTTCATACCAAGTTGTCTTGCCGAGTGGCTATGTTGCTACCAGTAGCACGTACCAAGACTAACGTGAATAAAGCTGCTACTACAAACCGGTATGCATCTAATCCAATAACCCAAAAGCCTTATATAGTATGGTATTTGGGCCCACAAGCCTTAATATATGAGTCCTTAGATCCCTAGGGTAAGGTGTGGCTTGAAGTAGCTTACGGCGACCTTGAGCTCCAAGAGCGTGTCGAGGGGCCTTCAATGCCTGCTTAACGAGATCTTCAGAGACTTACTTGGAGTCCCCCCCTAAACCCCCAAACCAGGAAACCCTAAACCACCAACCCCCGAAACCCTAAACCCCTAAACCCCCAACCCCCGAAACCTAAACCCCCAAACCAGGAAACCCTAAACCCCCAACCCCCGAAACCCTAAACCCCTAAACCCCAACCCCCGAAACCCTAAACCCCCAAACCCCCAAACCGAGAAACCCTCAACCCACAAACCCCGAAACCCTAAACTCTAAACCCTAAACCCCCAAACCCCGAAACGCTAAACCCCCAAACCCTAAACCCCCAAACCCCTAAACCCTAAACCCCCAAACCCCGAAACCCAAAACCCAAAACCCCCAAACCCCGAAACCCTAAAGCCTTAACCGCTACCGAAAGAAAGCCTGTCAAGAATGATGCTGTTTCACCCAGATACATCGCGATGTTGAAAGAGACAGTATGTTGCAATATGTTGATGTTCGGAATAGTTGTCCCCAACCTGTAATCCCCAAGTAAGGTCTGCAGCGCCGCATGGGAGTGCTTGGTTTTCCTTTCCGACATCAAAGGGGAGTGAGGAACGCAGACGCAGAATGGCCTAGACCCACTTTTTCCCAGCCTGATTTCACAGATGTGTATCACAGCTACTTACCCGCGCACTCGATTTCCTTCCTCCTCATGCTTAAGTCTGAGATACGGGAGCCCCAAGTGTCCAAAGCACCGGATAATGAGGTACTCGGTTTCAGGATAGCAGTTATGTAGATTAGGATTTTGGAGAGTATATGATTATTGGGTACTTGGACCTGGGATTGGATGGGGCAGCCCAGGTGGGCTTCCGAAGCCGAAGTCCTTTTCATGGCGAATGTCGTCGTGGAGACCGTTGAAGTTTACGAAAGGTCCAACCTGCCGGCAGAGAACGGCCGCAGGCTGCTACCGACGGTGTGGACTGCCAAATCGATTCTTGAGAGCAGCAGAGGCAGCAACAAAAACAGCTCTTCAACCTTGAGAGCGGGAGCTGGCCTGGAAATCTGAGGGCTGCAGGATCCCTAGGGTTTAGGGTTTATAGGGGTATAGGGGTTTAGGATTTAGGGTGTAGGGGTTGAGGGGTTTACCGTTTAGGGTGAACCTCACTCCAGATGGCCGGGGACCTGCAGATGATCCGCAAGAAGACTTGGAGGTGTTCAGAGATCACCTGTTCTGACTGGGTTGTGCTTTGGGATAATGTTTAATTTCCCTTATTTCCTTATAAAGGGAACCTGTTCAGAAATAATTTTAAAGGGTTTAAAGCACAACCCAGCTGAGGGATCAGGCACCTGATGATTGAAGACTTCCAGCACTGTAAGGGTACCGCCTAAGTGCTGTCTTCCAAGGTTGGAAATCAGTGTGGCTCTCAGCCACTTCATGCGCTTGGGGCTCACACCTTGTGACTGTTGCCCAAACAAGGTATACGGGTTTAGGGTTTGGAGGTTTGGGGGTTTAGGATTTAGGGTTTAAGGGTTTAGGGTTATAGGGGTTTAGGGTTTATAAGGGTTTCGGGGTTTTAGGGTTTTATGGTTTCGGGGTTTGGGGGTTGAGGGTTTAGGGTGTAGGGTTTCGGGGTTTGGGGTTTAGGATTCAGGGTTTAGGGTCTTAGGGGTTCAGGGTTTAGGGTTGATAAGGGTTAAGGATTGAGGATGTAGGGTTTAGGGCTCCTAGTTAGTTCGTGGAAACATGCCCATAACATGCCCGATATTGTTTGCTAGGTCTGGCACATCCTACAACAGAAGCGCCGCCCTTTTTTTCTGCAGGATATCAGTTGGTCTTGCAGATTCGTGGCTGCACCAGTGCAATGGCGCGTGAACCTTGCCAGCACATCCTCCTCGGTTCGGTTCGGATGTTGTCTTCTTCTTCACGGCTTCCTTATGTACGTAGCATAGACAGAGAGAGCTCAGTAGAAGCAGTGTTCTTCTTAACGTGCATGTTAAAGTTGCAGACAAAGGTATCACAACATACCGCCCCTCAAAAAAGCCCTAACTTGCAGTCGGTCACTCCCCGGCCTCTGAAACTATTAAACCAAGTGTGTGGTTTGGGTTTACGGTCTAGGTTTCAGATTTTAGGGTTGGGGTTATGACTCATGCTGTAATGTAGGTCCACATACTAAGTAATTGTGATTACAGCCACAAAGAAGTTTAACTGCGGCAATACACCAACCTGCAACTACTTTACCATCCTAAGCCCAAATGATGAGGTACTTTGGACCCTTTGGGTGGGGTGGTTGGCTTGTTTGTATGGGTTCCTGTAAGGGTCCGCTGCGGTTCAGGTATTTGGGGTTTAGTGCGTCGGGGCCTGAACGGGAACTGCTCTTTTGAAGCCCGCAATGATCTCAAGGCACATCATTCAGGCGCCTACCATATAATACAATCCTACCGCAATTCCCTTAACCCGCCCTTAGCCCGCACCCCCCGCCTAAAAGAAACAAACTCAACCCTAAACCCTGTAAACCCTGAACCATAAACCGAAATCCCCCAGCTCTCAAAGCCTTTCTGGCCTTGGATCTCAGCAACTAGGAGTGGGACTAGGGCAGGCTGTTTGTACACGATACCTAAAGACTTAGTAAGTATATAGGTAGGTTAGAAGCAGAGTTATATGTACCTTAAATGCAGTTAAAGTAATCTTTACCATCGTTGCAATCGACTTACTAAGTCCTCCAAGCCTCCGAGTAGGGCCTCATGATATCAATCTTTGGTTCTAAACATCAAGGCTTCCTGAACGAATATACTTCCAATCGTAATTATATAAGGTTCCATAACACGTAAGCCCTGAGCCCCAATTTCAGCTGTAGCAGTGGCAAGCGGGTTGAGGTGCGGAAATACATATATGGGGTTTAGTTTTTAGGGTTTATGATCCAGGAGTTCTTACGTCGTTCTTGCTTTTGGTGTTTAGGGTGTGGCGCAGTGTTTGCCCTCAGGCTCTAACGACGTATGCGGTAGAGTGTTTGAGCGCTCCATCAGTCCAAAGTATTCACACACGGCGCAACTGAGATCCCCAATACCTACCTTAAGCCGGAATAACCTACCTTTTTAAAGACTTATACAAGGAAATCCTAATAAGGGATCCTAAAAAGGTAAGTTATTCCGGCTTAAGGTAACCTTTAAACTTTTTGGGTTCGTATAGTTCAGTAGGAGTCGGAAAGTTTAAGCTTCGACTTTTGTGGCTTATTGGGGGGGTTAGCTAATAAGCCCCTGTACAGACCCGACAGATCCCGAATAACTCCGAGTAGAGCGCTACACGACTCAGGGAGCCCTTAAAAGGTTGCCCAGGTGTAGGCTGTAGGATCTACGGCTCACACCTGGGCGCCTCTGCTAAGGGGCACCTTACTGAGACTGCGCGCGCACCGCGGCCTCAACATGGAGGGCCGAAACATCCACTAACGACTCTAAACCCTATACCCTAAACCCTAAACCCTAAACCCAGACTCAGGGTTCAGGGCCTCCCAAGACCCCCCAGGCCCCTTTAATAGAGTCCTTATGGCCCTCAATGGTGAGCCTGGGTTTGGAGTACCATACTTGAATACTTTTTGGGGGTACCTGTTCTTTAAAGGAACAATTTTGAAATCAAGGTCTATACTTTTTTCTCCTGGCTACTTCAAAGTCCAGTGAGTATTTGGGGTATATTAGAGGGTAGTTGGCGGGTCTAGGTCGAGCTACTTGATTAAGAATACCGTACACCCGAAAGCCTGAACTCTACTAAACCCGCCTGAAGCTTGAACCAAGAAAACGCTGAGCACTACCTGCAAGCCCGAGGGTTTAGTCTTAGATAGCGAACGGGGGGGGCACCTTTAAAGTTTTTGGCCTTGGATCATTAGCTCTATCTTCGAAAGGTTTAACTTTTTGGGGCCCGGTTGTTGAAGAAGAGAGTAGTGTTCAAAGGGTGGTTGAAGGAGTTCCGGACTTCGAAACCGAGAGCCGAAGTTCTTTGGGCACATGTTGTCGGAGAGCCTACTTGGAGGGTCGGGGGACTTAGTAAGTGGGTAGTAAGTAGACTTATAAGTAGCCTAAAAGGGACCCTAATTGGGGTTGTGGTACTTATAAGTCCCTAAAGTAACTACTTAATAAGTCCCCCGACCCTCCAAGTAGAAGCCTAGCACATACCCTACCCAACGGCTCCATGTAATTACCCATACAGTAGGAATTTAGGCATCAAAGTACCGAGATAGGGACCCCTTTAAGGCCAAAGTACCTACTATCTGGGCACATGGAGTCAGAGGGCTATAAGGGTCATAGCGTTTGGGTTTAGGGTCTAGGGTTCATTTGGGGGTAGAAGGTGACGACACATAGGGTTTAGGGTTTAGGGTTTAGGGTTTATGAACAGATTTGAGACACCCCTGGACCCTATCAAACCTTCCTGCTCGGGGTTCCCTGTTATGATTTCCTCATATAAGTCCTTAAAGAGGTAGGTTATTGGGAGTTAGGGTAAGCCCCAAACCAGTTACCCAGAGAGCCCAATACCCCTTACTTAAGGAATATAGCCTAAATCAGAATATGAAGTCCTATATATTTTGAGCCATATTCCTTAATTGAGGGGTATTGGGCTCTCTGTGTACTAGAGAAGAGTACAAGGACTCCGGGGGGCAGGGCTAGGCCGGGGAGCTCTTGGATATCACGAGTTGAGTCTTTGGGGCTTAGAGATGTTGAGTCTTTGGGGCTTTAGATTAATTTATATATATATATATAACGGTTTCCGAAAATGAGGGTTACCTCATTGGTGTCCTTATAGGAAGAATCCTACTATTTAAGGTACTATATTAGGGTCCTCTAAACTCCCATATGAGGGTTTAGAGCGTTGGGGGGTTTGCTGTGCACCAAGATATCCCACAAACACGAACTGATTGATCCAGGGCCTCGTTTTGGATTTAGGGCCAGGGGTTTGTAGGGTTCAGGATCCAACAACCTAAAGATTTTTCAAAGGATTAGGCTCCTTGAGGCTCTCTTACTGCACAATTTCAGAGTCCTTAGAAGCCTTTTCGCTTGTGTGACTGGACACCGCATGTACGCCTGTTATAACCAGGTGCATGTTTTTGTGCCTTATTCTGTTCATCTGTTTACGGCCTTTTATTCTACTAGTAACTATAGTCCTCTGTCTGTTAGCTTGTCAAGGAAATGTTCTATACATATGCACATACATACATATATATATATATAGATATAGACATATGTACCCGCCGTATGTGTCGCTTACCATTGAGAGTCCGTGTTCTAACACTGCGGGGTGCTATTAAGTGCACATGTTTAGGTTTACATGACTAAGCGGACCTTTTTTGGGCACCCTAAACCCTAAACCCATAAACCCGGAACCCTAATTTAAACCCATTAGTGGCTCGGCAGTTCGATGTAGAGGCCGGGATAGTCGGTTGCGGAACCCCCATCAACACACCCCCCCAACTCCCAACAGTACTCTGATTGTTTCGGCACCTATATACTACATGCACGACCACCATATATAAAGCCTGAAGCTTCAAACCCAGCAGCGCTAAGTAGCCACCTACCTGCCCGCCCCTCGCTTCACTCTCAAGAACGCAGTAAACCAAGGCTCGCGCTTTGCGTCTCCGCCCTTGCAGTGACCCTTTTTCTCGGCCTGCAAGTATCCAGGCCCTGGGTGACTCAGCAGAAAGGCTTGTGCTTAGGCTCGGGGGCCTTTACTACAGAGGTTAGCACAAAGAGTAATCGTACCCCTGTACTCTCTCTCTCTCTCTCTCTCTCTCTCTCTCTCTGTCTCTCTCTCTCTCTCTCTCTCTCTCTCTGTCTCTCTCTCTCTCTCTCTCTCTCTCTCTTTCTCTCTCGCTGTACCTGTATATATATATATATATTTAGATACATATATATGCATACAAATCTATATGTTTGTTTACTTGCATGCAAATGTACACGCGTGTGTACATACGTATATATATATGGTATTTATATATATATATATATATCCAGTTTGGGTTTGGATTTGGAGATCTGCGGCATGCTGGTGTCTACCGTGTGCAAACAACCCAAACGCTCAAAATCCCAGGAGAAGCTCATAGAGAATCGATATAGTAATCTTACATACATTAATGCTGACAGAAACCCTTCTGGAAGCCTTTATACTAAACTTCCAGTCAGAATTTTTGTGATTAGTATTTAGTAGTATTATCCTCTATGGTCACTTTTAACAGTTATACTGTACAAAACATCCTGCAAACCCCTATTGTAATTGATAAGGCCGCTTTACTACAATCATTCAAGACAGGCCTGGGAAAATTCCTTCGAACCCTAATGGCATGCTTATGCAGTAAGTCCAGCTCAAACCTTGACACTCTAAAACCTTAGGTCGCGATCCCTGTTGTCCAACCCTGAGCCCCACCCCCTCAAGCAACCCTCAAATCCTGAACCCTCAAGCCTAAGCTCTAGAATTTACAATCTCAGGTAGAACTCCTAAACATAAAGCTTTGCAGGATCCTGTAATTAAGCAGAACCCTGCTCTAAATATTAAGGCCTAACATGCTAGGTAGAGCAGCAGCCCAAAAGTGACCACATGGAAACTGTAAAGGATCCGTTAAATCCTATCCTAAACTCGAAGCCCTAGAAAGCCACGGAAACCCTATCAGAGTCCTTTAAAAGAACCCTTACTTCTATAGTTCTTACAGGCCTAAGCCCTAAACCCTTAAAGGCCTAAACATCCGAGGTAGAACTCCGTGAAAAAATAGAAACCCACATAGAACCCTTTATAAGAACCACTGCCTCCCTTAACGGCCTCAAGTAGAACCCTTACCTCTAGTTCTTATAGGCCTAGCTAGACCCTAAATCCTAAACCCTTTCTTAAAGCCTTAAACCATCCTAAACCCTATATAAACCCTGTCTAATACAAAGCCTTAAACCATCCTAAACACTTAACTCTAAACCCTTTCTTAAAACTTTAAACCATACTAAACCCTGAACCCTTTCTTAAAAGCTGAAAACATCCTAAACCCTAAACCCTTTCTTAAAGCCTTAAAGCATCCCAGGTAGAACTCCGTGATCTTTTCATCGCATGTCGCGGATTAGCCATCCTGGCCGCCCTAGCAGGCGCCTGGCTCCTCGGCAGTCGAATCTTTAAATCAGGAGCCAAAGAAGCACCCAAACTTAAACTTTCGGGTGGGATATCCCTATCTTATTGGCTTTATTAACGAGGGGATTCTGGGATATCACAACCTTATGCTTTTTGTTTAGGTCCTTGGCCGGGCACCTATTACAGGGGTTTTAGGGGGGTGTTGGGGGGGTTTTGGGTGGTGAATTAGGGGGTTTAGGGGGTTTAGGGTTTCGATAGTAGGCCCCCAAAATGTGGAAAAAGGATTAAGGACAATTAGTGCCGGGAAATTGTACCCTACACCATAAGCCACAGGGGTTCAGGGTATCAGGGTGTAGGCTTTATAGATGCTTAGGGCTTTAGGGTTTTAGGGTAGAGTCTTTGCCCAGAGGTCCCAATACCCCTTGATTTAGGAATATACTTTTTCCCCCATAATATGAAGGCCCCTATCCCTATAATTTAAGGTAGATTCCTTAATTAAGGGGTATTGGGATCTCTGAGTGCACCTATAGTACCCTTATGCCCCGCCCGCAGCGAAGCATCGGTGCAGCCCAAAGCCGACTTCATCGCCGGAGTTTGGCGTTGGCCGCAAAGTTTGTGCAGCTTCGACGGTTTTGAGCGGGATAAACCCTAAATGCTACACCCTAAACCCCTAAATCCCAAACCCCGAAGCCCTAAACCCTAAACCCCTCAACCCTAAACCCGTAAACCCCTAAGCCCCTAAGCCCCTAAACCCGAAATCCTAACCCCTAAACCCCTGAGACTTTCCAAGATCCTTAAAGGAGGCCCAAGGCCAGGGCTTAGGGTTAAGGGTTCAGGGCTCCTTTAAGGTTCCCTTCAAGGCTTCCCCAGACCTTCCAAGAAAGACCCCTACACTCAGGACTTCGAATAGACCTCAAATCATACTAGGGATCCTACCATAGTTTGCGGTGCATTCCTTAGTTAAGGGTTCTGGGTGCTGCCTCAGAGGGCTGATCAAGCTAAATGGCTTGCATGTTTCTTTAAAGGGAGAACGAACCTGTCAAACTCAGGCAACCCTGAACCTTGTGTATACGATGTTTTCACATCATACACACATACACAAGCAAACGTACACACATACATCAGTGCAAACCTACATATATATATATATATACATCTACAGATACATCTGCACCTGCATCTGTATTACCATCTACATGAGCGTGTACATGTGTATATATATATATATATATATATGCGTGCATGCACGCAGACATGCATACATGCATACACACCTGTATTTCAGTCTCTCTCTCTCTCTATCCCTCTCTGTCTTTCTCTCTCTCTCTCTCTCTCTCTCTCTCTCTCTCTCTCTCTCTCTCTCTCTCTCTCTCTCTCTCTCTCTCTCTCTCTCTCTCTCTCTCTCTCTCTATCTCAGTATATATATATATATATATGTATATACACATTATACATATACATGTACTTACATACAAATCACTTGAGGCTGGTGATCCGCACGCAAGAGTTGCCGCGAGTTTCGGAGAATATTTGTTTCATATGCTGCCACTTGCATGCATTGGTTCGGGCTTGGTAGCTAGGGTCGTAGACCTCAACAGGCCGGCCGGCAGTTACTGTAGTTGGAGGAGGCTTGTATACTCGTCAGCGTAGCTTGCAGTTGCTAGTGCTGTCATCCGGCGTACATCATGTCGTCCTATTGATGATTGCAATTTGACCTGCGGTACCGGAGGTGATGGTAACCGTGTCTCGTTCTTGTTTACGAGTGTTGTGGCTAGGATGCCCAGTAGTACCCTTATTCCCTTTTTGTAGTCCTAGGTTCCTTATAAAGATACCCAATACCAAAAAGAGAGGCCTTTTTATTCTTAGGTTACTGGGTATCCTAGGTGGCTGTACCTTTGGACATCTTACGCCTGAAAGGTTGAAGTCGGGAACCTGAGACTAGGACTACTCGGAGGCCCAGGGGACTTAGTAAGTCGGTTATAAGTAGGGCTATAGTTGGCGGTAACTCCATTTGGGGTAATTAGTCATAACTCTACTTATAACCTACTTACTAAGTCCCCTGGGCCTCTAAGTAGCACTCGACGCACTAGGGCCTCGGGTTTAGGGTTGGATTTGTCACAGGCCGCCTACAGAAATGGAGTTGTCGTACACCCAAGACAGACGCATAGGATCGGCGTGGTTGTAGTGTAGTTATAGCGTAGTTAGGCTGGTCCTAAACCATGCATGGTATTTGGGGGTAGATGCTACCCTAAACCCTAAACCCTAAACCCTAAACCCCTAAACCCTAAACCCCTAAACCCCTAAACACCCTAAACCCCTAAACCCCTAAACCCTAAACCCTTTGAATCATGGAGCCTCTGCGGGCCTATTCACATTTGGAGACCCTACCTGGACCCTACGGAACCTACCCTTTTTTAGGGTTCCCTAATATGACTTCTTTATATAAGTCCTTAAAAAGGTAGGTTACGTGGGGTTAAGGTAAGCCATAACCCCAGCTAAACCCTGCACTCGACGACCTGTAAGCTCGAAAGCCCCAAGCTTGCGCTTGGATTCCAAGCTTATGAAGCTTAAAACCTGAAACCGCTGAAGCTTAAAACCCCTACGCCCGAAAAGCCCTAAACCGCTAAACCCCTACACCCCTAAAACAACTGAAACCCCTAAAGCAACCCCCAGAAGTCCGTAAACTTGCACAAGGCTTGTTGTTCATGGTCGGGGTGGTGATCTCGGCCACGGACGTGCCAGAGGAGGCCATCTTATGTAGCCTGGGGTGTAGTATGATATTTCCTTGTTTGTGTAGTGTTTAGGGGCTAGTAGGGGTTAGGGGGAAAGCTTTGGGTCGGAGATTGCGTTTGTAGCTTGTCCCATGTGCCTTGAGTTTACATTCCTGAAGGAACCCTAAGGGTCCATGTACCCTAATAGTATATACTTTGGCCCCAATGTACCTGTACAGGGACTACTTTAAGGCCAACGTATACACTATTTAGGTACATGGACCCTTAGGGGAAGAGAAGCACAGCGACATTGAAGCATACCCTCGCTTCGGGATCGAGCCAATGTTCAGTCCCAGCCGAAAATCTCCCACTGCCCGTAAGGTTAAGGGTTCAGGGTTTAGGGTTGCAGTGTCAAAGGTTAAGGGTCTAGGGTTTAAGGTTTCGGGTTTATGGTTTACCTAAACCACCATTTGGCCCAAAACCTACAAAGGGCTATTATTCTACATACTTTTGGGGTCCAGATAGGGTGTAAGGTTTATGAGATTTAGGGTTCTCGGGGCTTTCCGAGAACCTCCAGACAGGATGCATCTCGAAATTGAAAGTTCCTGATTTGTAGTAATATAGCAAAGACCTAGAGTAGGCCCTTATTCCCTTTTTAAGGGTTCAGGTTCCCTTATAAGCCCCTTTAACCCAAAAAGGGCACCCTTTTTATTCCTAGGCTACTCTTGGGTCTAGATAGTGTAGGAACCTGATTCACAAACCTTGGCCCTTCAATTGGGGTTCCTTTATAAAAGGGGTCTGTAAGGGATACTGTAAGGAATCTATAAGGGTACCATAGCAATGTAGGAACCTGATTAAGAAACCTTGGGCCTTTATTAGGGTTCCTGAAATGAATCCTACCATTTGGGGGTTATAGGCCTGGGATTTCTTAATCAGGCTCCTACATTAACATGCCCCAAAACCCTGTGACACACCCTGTGCCAACCTTTTCAAAGCGCCCACATTAGAGTTTAGGGTACAGCCCCCACTCAGTAACAGTATATTATACATAATACAGATATATTAGGACCTTCATAGTAGCCCTATCATAAGGCTCTTACTGTATGGGGGCAGTACCTAAAGTTTACAGCATGAGGACGGAGTCTGGGCCCGCAATACAAGCAATCAGCATCACCGCACGGCTCAAAGGCGCGAAAGGCGTGCCCAAGAGCTTCAATCTGCCATGTGGGAGTTTCCGAAAAGTAGGGGTAGGATTCCTTTAAAGGCCACTGTACGGGTTCCTTAAAGGGATCTATAGGAGCTATATACAGGGTTTAGAGTTTCAGAAAAGTAGGGGGGTACCTTATTTTGGGGTCCTTATCATAAGGATCCTATTGTTGAGTACTATAAGGGTCCCCTATTTTCGGAAACTCCCCCGTTGCACTTGCTTAAACGCATAGAATGCCGAAACCCCTAGATGCACTAAACGCTAAGCCCTAAACTTTGGTTGACTCTAATCCAGGTTCGACCGTCGAACAGCACCAGGACCGGACCATAGTTTCTTACTGTGCTTGTCTAGCCTGGGCAGTCTAGGGGTGGTCGGCTATCAGGGCTTCTTTTTTTGTGCGGGTGTCTGTAGGGTTCGGGGCGATCTTGATCAACAGGCTGAGTTACAAATTCCCAACTTGTGCAAGTTTTCTACTACACCAGCCATGCTCTCAATCTTCAACCTTGTAATGTCTTGGGACATCGGGGAAGTACAGTAAACCCCATAAAGTTGGACACCTGATTAAGGCCGAATAGTGCTGGGATGCCCTATACATATCTCTTAAGGATTGAGGCTATTGGGTTCCAACTTTTTGGCTTCTACCGTAGGTAGAGAGCTTCCCCTAAATATTCTGAATCGTGGGGCTCCGCTGTCAGACAGGGCATCTTCCTACTGAGCCAACTTCCAAACTATGTCCCCAGCCATGAAGCCCAAATCCTAAAATTTCGACCCCAAGCCCTAAACACCCCAAGCGCCTACCAATCACAAAACCGTAAGACATACCTAGTAGTAGAGTAGGTAACCTTTAATTAACTTTCTTGGGGTAGTATAGTCCCTATAAAACCCCTATACGACCAAAAGGTTAACCTTTAGTTCCCAATTTACCCGACAAGTAGGCATAACACTTTCGACATGGGGGTTTCCGAAAATAGGGGACCCTAATATGGTACCCTAAACAGTAAGTCCGTACTATAAGGGCCCCAAAAAAACTGGTATCCCCTGTCTTCGGAAACTCTACTGAAGTCCTAGGTTCGCTATAAAGTTACCCAATACCAAAAGGGAGCCCTTTTTATTCCTAGGTTACTGGGCATCCTACAGTGGTATTCATCCCTGAACACAATAAAACCCTGAGCCTGCCTTAACCCCATAAGCCCTAAACCTACCCTCAACCCTAAACTCACAAATTCTCCCACATAACACTTTCAGGACTTATACCCTGCTTTGCTTTGGGAGCATCTTCCTTGGGTTCGATCCACTTTGTCGCCTGGCGTTCAGCAGAATACGGACAGCTGGGGTCGGTTTAGGGTTTAGGTTTAGGCATCCTCATCCTCGTGCCCGTATAGTAAAGTACAAGAGAATCCTGATTTCCAAACCCTCAATACCCTGAGCCCGAAATCCCCGAAGCCCTAAACCCTAGGCCCTGAGCCCCCAAAGCCCTAAACCCTCAAAGCAGTCCCAGCACCAATTCCCTTGACATGCCTTGACTGCTCCCTGCTCAACTTCTGAAAGAAGTTCCGCCAGGGTTGCTGGCTGTGGGTTGGCCCATGCAGGGTTCAGGGTTTGGGGTTTCCAACATATGGGTTTAGGGCTCGGGGTTAAGGGTTTGGGGTTTAGGGTTGGGGGGGTTAGGGCAAAGTGCCTCATAGTTAACATCAGATGGTTCCTTAGTAAAAGTCTACTATAGTACATACCCGCCCAAAAAAGCCTTGCTCTTATTCGCAAGGCTCTTATGCTACTTAGACTAAGATCCTGTGGGTACGAGAGGGCCATCCAAAGGAGAAGGAACTTCCTTCGAGGGTTTGGCATAGGGTTTAGGGAGAGCTGTGAGAGTTGTGGGGTTTGGGGTCCCGCTTACCCTGGGATATGCCCTGATTACCTACTCTCCTTGACCATTAAGGATGAGGGCACCTTCGGGATTTCGGGGTGCAGGGTTTTGGAGTTGAGGGTTGAGTGATTTGAGATCTCGGACTCAGACAGTTAGCTGTTCAGTCTCTAGGACCGCATGGCTCATGGCCCTCAGAGCTCGTTTGCTCACATTCCAAACACAGCTCGCACCGGAAGAATCGCTTTTCCAGTTAGATCCTAAACCCTGCACCACCAAACTCAGGAACCAAAGTCCTAAACAGCGTTCTGATGGAGGCTTGGTTGTCAGAGTTCCCTCAGCACAGACAAGACTGCCTTCAAGTCGCCCCGGTACTATAAGTGGACCCCTAAACGCTAATTAAAGCTCATTATTAGACTTACTAAGTAAGGTTATAAGATAATTGAAGATGGTATTAATTATAATTGGGATATTCCTACTTAGGCCGATGATAACCCCGATTATAACCCTACTTACTGTATAAGTCCCTTGCGGCCTAGTCAGGGGTTCATGGGTAGTCATAAGTACGGCTCTAAGTAGGGTAACTATACTTATAACCCATATGAAGGGACTTAGAACCCTGCTACAACTACCCCTGAACCACCAAGTAGTAGACCCTAAACCCTACAACCTAAACCCTACAACCTAAACCCTAAACCCTACAACTCTCCAAGACTGCATCCTTTTCGTGACGTCCACCTTCGCGATGCACGTCATGGTGACCCTCACGTTCTTGCCAGGGTTCGAAGGCACGGCCTGCCCCGACCTCCCAAAATCCCTTACCTATCCCTAAGGGTCAATATACCCAAACAGTATATACATTGACCTTAAAGTAGTCCCTACAATATAGGTACATTGGGGGCTGAGTATATACTATTTGGGTACATCGACGCTTAGGGTTATTTAAGGCATCAAGCAGTATATTCTAAGGTATGATACCTTCAATCATACTAATTACTAACTATACTTTAAGGTATGGTACCTTCAATCATATTAGGGTTCCTGAAATACTTTAAGGTATGATCCTTAGTTAAGGGATATTTCAAGGCCTGGGTGCTGTGGTATGCCTTTATTGGTTTTAGCGTTTAGGGTCTTTTTTGGTTTAGGGGTTTTGATTCAGGCTTTTTTTCGGCCGATTGAAATTCTAGAATTCTATCGATGTGGGTGTTGCATTGTTTTTGTTGTTTTAACTTTTCAGGTTTCATGCATTTAGAATTGGAGGTTTCCAGCATCACGAGAAGTCGAAGAGGGAATCGGTTGGGCATCGGAGTCTTAATAGGTAGCGCCGGGCTTTTAGAATAGAACCTTCCGACCCCGCTATATTTTTTAGGTTGTAAAAGTTTACGCTTGAGGGTTCTAGGGTGTTGTAGAGCTTAAGGTCTTCTTGGCCGCTATTTAAAGGACTTGTAGCAGTGTAATTAGCCACGATGCTGATATTTGTCTGGAGTTTGAAATCTAATGTGGGTGTCGGTTTAACCCCTCCCCCCCCCCTCCCCCCCCCCAACCAAAAAAATAAATTCTATTTAGTATGGCGCCGGTGACGCCGGACAGGGGTCAGGGGTCTGAGTGGCAGGGAATTGGGAGGTGCCGGGGTTTGGGGGCTGGCTTGGGTGCAGGGTCTGCGGTTCTGCGCGAATGCGCGGTCGGGGGTCGTGGGGGGTCTGGGGATCACCAAATGCTGGAAACCAAGCCCCGATCACTCCAAGATTACTACCAAGACTAAAAACCCTTCATTTTGAACACACTCCCACCCACAATCGACCACGTCTGAAGCTTGGTGCGGTACAATAATAGTACAGTAGTACAATAGTAGTACAGTAGAAATAGTACAGTAGTAGTACAATAGTAGTACAATAATAGTGCAGTAGTACAATAGTAATACAACAGTAGTACAGTGGTAGTACAATAGTAGTACAGTAGTAGTACAATAATAGTACAGTAGTACAATAGTAGCACAATTGTAGCACAGTAGTAGTACAGTAGTAGTACAGTAGTAGGACGATTATAGTACCGTAGTACAATAGTAGTACAAACAAACCCTAAACCCTAAGCCCTAAACCCTTCCCAAAGGGGGGTCGTCGGTCCAGATTGGACCCAAAATTGAATTTTTTATACAAACTTTAGTACTGGAGAGGCCTTTGTCGAGCAAGGGTCCAATTCCCAATTCGGCGGTTCACCCTAGCAGCCCCTAACAAACCCTAAACCCTAAGCCTTAAACCCTTCCCAAAGGGGGGTCGGTCCAGATTGGACCCAAAATTGAATTTTTTATACAAGCTTTAGTACTGGAGAGGCCTTTGTCGAGCAAGGGTCCAATTCCCAATTCGGCGGTTCATTCACCCTAGCAGCCCCCCCCAATAAGCAAGGCATACAGTAGCAGTACAATAGTACAATAGTACAATAGTAGTACAGTAGTAGTACAGAGTCTCATTCCTGACGCCCCAATAAGCGAAACAATTCTGCAAGAGATTTTCGGGCTTCAGGGCCAGGGTTTTAGGGTTGGGTGGGGGTTTGGGTGGGGGTTTAGGTCGTGGCTGCCTTAAGATTGACCATCAGCAAATAGCACAGCCCCGCCACCAAAAATTCACCCCAGCCAAAAAAAACGCATTAATTAGTACCCCCAAATTTTTGGTCAGATTCGGAATTAGCCCCCGAGCCGACGCATTAAAGGAGCCTATATTCCAAAACCGACACCCACATTAAAGCCCATGCGCAATACGGGCCGGTGTCGCTTGTAGAAGCCAAGGGGCCCGCTGCACTAAAACAAGAGGGTCCTTCGAATGATGATACTTAAAAGGTACCCAAGGCCTTGTTTGAGGATTTAACAGCCGACCATTATAGGGGCCCGTGTGACGATTCATCTTGCGTGATTTCTGGACTTCAAGTCATTAAGCCCCAAGACCATTTTCTGAGCCCTTCATCGCCGATGCTCTCCGACTATGAACCTACCTAAGCCCTTGACTCTTAAGCCCTAAACCTAAGCGCCGGTCTCACCGGCCCTACAGCAAAGTAGGTTCCGGTAGATTCAGGAAAGCTTGGGAAAGTCTCAGAAAAATGAGTGTGTCGGGTTTGGGGTTCGTCCCCTCCTTCCGTTTTCCGAAACCTGCAACATCCGGGAGTTTGAGAACCCGATGAATCCCTGCCAAAACCATCTCAACATTGAAGGAGACGCCCCCCCCCCCCAACAACCCTAAGCCGTTCAACTAGCGTAGGGCTCCAGCTACCTACGTAATGGGATTACAGGGTTCTAAACCCTAAAGGCCCTAAATCCTAAACCCTATGATGCCCTATGTGCCCTAAGTCCTTAAGCTACTATTTCGGCAACTGAGTCCCCCACAGTTGATAATATGTCATCCTGCATTACCTGTCAGGGTTTCTTTAAGGGTTCCTGTAAGGGATCTATAGAGTTTACGGTTTATAGGGTTTAGGGTTGATGGTATAAATCCTGCATTTCCCTCAATAAGGAATATACCATACTTCCCCATAGTCTAGGGTAATGCAGGATTTAGATCATCAGCCGTAATCCCTAAACCCCAAGCCCGAAAACCCCAACCCTCACAGTAGACCCTAAACTCTTAGACCCTTATCCCTAAGCCGGCTAGACCCTAAACTCTAACCCCTAAACCCTAAAAGCCCTAAACCCTAAACTATAACCCCTAAACCCTAAACCGGTGCCTACAACCCCAAAATAGTAGGATTCCTAAAAGGAACCCTGATAAAGGGGCAAGGCTTCTTAATCCGGTTCCTACATTAAACTGGCTAGAGTCAGCTAGAGCCTTGTGCCGCAGGTCGGGCGGGCGCATCTCGGCAGGAGTTAAGGTGCCGAGTCTCTGGAGTACCATTTGCAGGAATATGTGTGTGTATATATATATATATATGTATAGTGTGTGTATGTGTATATACATATATATATATATATATATATATGTATGTGCATATATATATATATACATGTATAAATATATACACATACAAAAATACACGTGTACTACAGGGCTTAGAGTTTGGGGTTTGAGTTTTGGGGGATATGTGTGTATATAATATATATATATATATATATATATATATATGTATATACATACGTAGATATCGCCGACCCTTGAAGGAGGCTATATGAACTCCCTGTTTGATTTTGTCCCTGTTTACTTCAAGGTCCCACGTCTAATTCAGAAGTGCAGGTCTTAGAGCTCGAAATCCTAAACCCTAAACCCTAAACCCTAAGGTTACCCGAACCCTGAATAAACCTGAAGTTTGAGGCATCCTTACCATGGCTTGGTTTTCCATCTCCCGAACTACGAGGGTTTTGAGGGTTGAGGCAGGGGCTTGAATTTGGAGACGGTGGGCTTGGGGTTGAGGGGTTTGGGTGTAACCCTAAACCCTAAGCTCTAAACCCTAAACCCTAAACCGTGTAAGGGTTCCAAGCTCCCTGCGATCTGGAGTTCAGGTTGGAGTTCAGGGTTTCAGCCCCCGAACCCGAACATGGGTTATAAGTATAGTTACCCTACTTATAACCCTACTTATTCCATGAACCTCCAAGTAAACCCTCTTCAAGATGTCACTCAGGAGCTCGTCACCGAGGCTGTCTGTGGGCTCTTGGCTCTGGTCTGCTACTCAGCCCACCTCTCCCTTCTTCAGGCTGTGTAATACCCATACCCCAAAAAGGAACTACAATGGAGACTATAGGTAGGGTTTAGAGTTTACCAGGACCTTGGCGGCCCTTGAATAGAGTCCTTATGGCCCTCAATAGTGAGTATTTGGGGTATATGAGAGGGTAGTTGGGGGGGGTCTAGCTATTTTTAGGCTATAGGGTTTAGTGTCCACAAGGTTTAGGATACGGGGGTTTTGCCTAAACAGCTGCCTGCCAACTTCAAGCTTCTGCATGATGAATGCCCTCCACTTCCCAGCAACTTAGTTCATTGTCCCCTAAACCCCATAAACATTAAACCCGGTGTATTGCAGGTTGCGGTGGGGGGCATGGCTTCCACAGACACACACACGCACAGAGAGAGAGAGAGAGAGAGACACACACACACACAGAGAGAGACGCACACACACACACACACAGCCATATCCAAGATGGACCACCGCGCCGCCAGCCCACCTTCAGCTCTCTGATCCTTCAAGTCAAGTAGTAGTCTGGGTTAAGGGTCTAGTGTTGATCATGCTGAAGACAGAACGTGTAGTAATATTCGTTTGCAGTCTGGGCATAATTTGTTCAAACTGTTCAGACTCCACTATACCTCAAACCCTGTTCATTTTGGCCCCCGCGTTGGAACGTTGCCCTGCTCCCACCAAGGCATTTTCCTTCATGTGGAATAGCATGCTGGTGCGGCTGTACCTCCTGCAGGCAAGATGCTTAATCGTAATTGTGACAGGCCAGAAGGGTTTCAGGGTTTACATCGTACTGCGTCTCATGGACAGATAGATATGTTTGGCATCATCAAACCTAGTGGGTCCAAGTGCCCAAACAACAGGGTCTTGTGGTCCGGATCAAATCCGAAACCTTCCGCGCATTCTGGGTATCTAAATCCCTAAACCCCGAAAGACCAAACCCCTAAATCCCTAAACCCTAAAACCCCACAAACCCTAAGGCTCAAGCCTACAGCTTAAGCCCCACAAACCCCAGATGGGCACCACGTGGAGGTTCATGGGTAGTTATAAGTGGGGTTATAAGTAGGGTAACTATACTGATAACCCAGATTAAGGGCCTTATATTCCTACTTATAACCACCCCTGACCCTCCAAGCAGGAGCGCAGCGACCACGGTGTGCAAGCCTTCGCAAGACTCCTTGACTTGGCTTGCGCCTCTCGGCTGGCCAGTTGGCGATTGGTTTTTCGAGTTTAGGGCTTTAGGGTCTATTTAGTGTTAATTAACCCTAAACCTCAAGGCCTACAGCCTAAACCCTAAGCGTTTAGGGGTTCAGGGGCCTATGATAGGGCTTCGGGTTGGACTTGATGGCTCATGCCCGAAAATCTGCAGCATCGGACGCTCAGTTTTCCTTAAGTGTTACAGTACCTAATACCAAAAAGGGAGCCCTTTAGTTCCTAGGTTACTGGGCATCCTAGTAGAAACCTCGAAGAGGCTTCATTATACAGGAATCCTTGACGGAACCCTATCAAAAGCCCTTGCGAAGATCCCTACTTACAGAACCTATATACATATATATATATATATATAAGAATCACTCAAGGAACCCTATGAAAGCCCTTTATAAGATCCGTCATTCTAGAAACCGTACACCTTGAACCCTAAACCCTAAACCCTTAGCTCGAAAATTAGGTAATTCCGAAGCCCTAAACACTCTAAACCTTCTAAACCCGGAACCCCCAACCCCTTACCCTACGGATCAACATGGCCTTAAAGCCTTATGTAGTATGCTCTTGAGCCCAAAAGCCTATATATATATATATACATATATATATATATGTATTTATTTATATATTTATATTTATGTTTATAATTATATTTATATTTATATTCATATTTATATACATATATGAGTCCTTAGAGCCTTAGGGTCAAAGGATTCCTGAAATTGCCCCGGGGATCCGAGGACTTTGTGCTGCCACTGCGGCACAATCGTGAAGGTCAGCTTCTCATTGCGCAGGCCCTCTCTCCGTTTTGGTTGGGGTTCCTTGAAGGAATCTTTCGGGGTTCCTTCAAAGACTTCCCCCAGAAAGGTTTAGGGTGTCAAAGCCTTAACCCTGCGCATCAAAATAGCCCAATTAAAGCCTTATGTAATATGGTCTTTGGGCCTAAAAGCCTTAATATATGTAAGTCCTTAGCTGCCTAGGGTTAGGGGTTCCTTTAAGGGATCTATATAGGGGTCCCTTCAAAGGCTTCCCCCAAAAAGGTTTAGGGTTTAGGATTAATTTTATCCCAAGGGTCCAAGTACGTAGTAGTAATATACTCTTCCGAATACTAAGCTACAAAACTACTATACTGATTAAACCCAAGAGCGTAATTATTCGGCTGGTTTTAAAGGTCAGTGCTCCCTCAGAGCGCTGCTTAAACGCTCCTTTCAGGCTTAGATGGCTTAGGCTTGCTGAAAGATGGCTCACCTCTCGCCCGGTTTTCTCCTCAAGTGCGGTTTACTCGGAGTGTACAGAGCACGGACCTGACCTGTGTTTTTGGTTTTAGTGTTCAGCGGGTTGTTGGGGAAACACTAGCCTGAACCCTGAACTTTAGCCTGAAACCCGGAACCCTACACCCTAAAGTCTACCTTAACCCGGAATAACCTACCTTTTCAAGGACTTTCATAAAGAAATCATAGTAAGGATCCACTAAAAAGGTAGATTGTTCAGGCTTAAGGTAGACTCTGCAACCATAAACTTCAATCCCTGACCCTAAACCCTAAACCCTAAACCCTAAACCCCAATCCTGGCAGAAGCTAACGTCGGTCGTTTTCTTGCCTTGCGACCGGCTTCACAGCTCTCCAACGGCCTATTCTCACATGACCCGGTGTTCTCCATGCCTTGGGTTTAGGGGTTAGGGTTTTGGTTAGTAGGGAATGGAAGAATGGTAGTAATACTTAGTAGTGATAAGTGTACCCCATTCCTCCATTCCCTACTAACCAAAGGTAAGATGCGAGAGTCTCTGGGGGTTTGGGCTTTCGGACTTTCGGGTTCGGAGCACGTGCTGGAGCCGCCTGCCTTCCAAGCTCCTTATAGGCGGACATCAAATCATCAAGCCTTCTTTTTTGGGATACCTCCGCGTGAATCTGATGATCCCGGAGAGAGCAGAAGTCAGAAGTGACACGAACACACGTTAAATGATGCAGGCGAGCCCTAAACCCCTCGGACAGCGCGGCGTTTCACAGCATAAGCCGAACAATGGGGATCCTCATGGATCCTCGGACCAATACTATACCCTAAGGGTCCATGTACCCATATAGCATATACTTTGGCCCCGAAGTACCAACATAGAGACTACTTTAGGGCCCAAGTATATACTATTTGGGTACATGGACCCTTAGGGATACCCTCCAAAACACACTATCTGTCATGGTTTCCAGCAGGAAGTCATTTCAAAATTTAGGGAGCTCGAGAAAGTCCAGGTCTTGGTGCGCTACGTAAGGTGGGGCATCTAAGAAAAAACTTTCTTGAACCTTATTAACCCCCCAAACCCTAAACCCCTAAACCCTAAACCCCTAAACCATAAACCCTAAACCCTAAACTCCAAACCACTAAACTGTCTCCCAAAGTGCAGCTCGCAGGCGAGACGAGAGCTCGATGCTTTCGCCGCCGGGCTGCGAATTTGTCCACGGCACGAAAGGTTTGGGGTTTTAGATTCAGGGTTTAGGGTTTAGGGGTGTAATTAGCGGTTTAAGGGTTTACGGGTTTAGGGTTTAGGTTCAGAATGACGTGGTGTCAGCATTTCCGGCGGTACAGTAGGGCTTGGGGTTAAGGCCATCTGCCATAACCTACTTCGTTTGGTAGGGCTGCCGTAACTTCGGATTAGTTTTCAATGGGAAACACAAAAAAATCGGGCTTGGTAGCTCCACACGCAACCAGATGCCCGATTGGGGCGAGCAGCATCATTGGTTTCACTTAGCAGACTTTGCAATGTATACGTTTGTCGGACGGCCGAAATTGCCCAATTCTCTCGGATGTCATTGATCTTAGGACCCCAATTAAACCCTAAATCGTCTAGAGTCCAAAGTCCAAGCATAGACGGACACTGGTGCCACAGTGGCCTGAAGTCCTGAGGCACGTGCTCAGGAACGTACTGCAAGTTGCCAGAAAACGATGGTGCAGGACATGATATTGAATCTGTTTTCTGTTCACCTCAATCAATCTTGGGTCACTGAAAGGGCAGTGGCCGAGCATTTCATATTGGGAGGGGGGTTCTTAGCAAACGTGGAAAGGGGTTGGGGTGTAGGCAACTTTGAGTCTGGTATGTGCAGCCTGTCGACAGTACCTATAGTTTCCACTGTAGTTCCTTGTATCTTTGTCATAGTTGGGTAACATTTTACATTTTTAAGGGTACTTAAAACCCAATAAGGAATAAAAATGTACATTTTGAATCCTATCCCAACCATGATCTAGGTATGGTTTGTATCTAGGACTACAATGGATCCTGCATGTAGATACGCCCTGGCTCTTCTAGCAGTTGACACCCTCAACCTGCGTTCAAGCCTTGACCCCAAGAAGCCCTACACCCACCTTAATCCCTGAACACAATGAACCCTAAGCCCGCCTTAACCCAATAATCCCTAAACCTACCCTAAACCCTAAACTCACAAATTGTAAAACTACCCTAAACCCTAGACCCTAAACCTACCTTTAACCACACACCCTAACCTGCCTGAAACCGAAAATTCACCAGCTACCTGTAATCCCAAACCATAATCCTACCTTAAGCCCCTAAGCCCTAAACCGACCTTTACCAAAAAATACTTACCTCAAACCCCCTAAGCCCTATAAACCCTGAAGCCCTTGAGGTCGGCGCTCGCATCTTTGCCGGAGAACCTGTCGCATCGATTTTGCTTCCGGCCAGGGCCCCGGCGAGCGTGTAGGAAGCTTGGGGATTCGGCTTTAAGGTTTAGGAGTTTAGGGATTCCCGGGGCCTCAAAGGGATGGTTTAGGGATTTAGGGTTTTATGTTTCAGGGGATTCGGCTGTAACTGGGCTTTGGAGTACCATACTTGGATTGTTTTTTGGGACCTGTTACTTACAGACGGAACCAATTATGAATTCAAAGACCAGTTCCAAAGTTAAGGTTGAGGAGTTTAGGGTTTAGAGTTTAGGGTGCAGGGACTTTAGAGTTTAGGGTTCAGGGTTTTTAGTTTCGGGGTTTAGGGTTTAGGGGTTCAGGGTTTACGAGTTTGGGGTTTCGAGTTTAGGGTACAGCGGGTTCAGGGGTTCAGGCTAGCCAACAGGTCGAGAAGGTTCATTAAACGGGTCTCTCGTCCCGGTAAGGAATCTACAAGGGCTATCATGCTCATGGTTTCTTTCTGAACAAGGTCGGGTTTGGGGTCTACAGGTATTGTGTCCTAATTCACATCAAGGGAGCCTATACTGTATGGAACGAAACAGCCGTAGCACACCGCCTGAAATTCAAACCCAAGGGTCCAAGTACTCAGTAATCAAACTCAATCCTAACCTACATAACTACCTTCCTGAAACCGAGTACCTAACTATAGGGTCCTTTGGACCCTTGGAGTAACCCTTATTCTCAACCTCAAACCTGAGCCCGTAAAATTCAACAGCGCTAACACTAGGAATTGGAAGAGCATCAACCCTAAACTTCCTAAGCCCTTATAAGAGCACAGGAACAATGTTAAGTATCCTTCCAGAGCCTCTAAATGGGAGTTTCCGAAAATTAGGTGTACCTTATTTTGGGTCCTTAAAATAGGGATCCTACTATTTAGGGTACTATACTAGGGTCCCCCATCTAGGAACTCCTAAATGACTTTAAGGTTGAGGGTCGCTTAAAGGTCTAGGGCTGAGTGTAGCCACAGAAATCGGAAGAGAAAAAACGGTACAGAGCCCTGGGAGATCAACGAACCCTACCTTAACTCTGAAGAACCTGCCTTTTTACGGCTCCTTATTATGATTTCCTTATATAAGTCTTTAAAAGGGTAGGTTGTTCCGGGTTAAGGTAAAGCCCGCAACCCTAGAATCAGCAAACCCTGCACTGGAGTACCTCAAACCTATAAAGCCCACGGCCTAAAGTTCTGAGCCTTCGTAGTTGAGCGCCGAAGCGGGCAGACGCAGAAGTCAACTCAACCTATACAATCTTTCACTTATATGAGCCCCCAAAAGGAACTACTATGGGGCCTGTGGGTGAAGCCTACGGCCTAAGCCCTTCAGCTCCGCAGGAATCGGAAGAGGCGCTCCAGGAGAAATTAGACTTGGTCAGCCCTCTGGCGCCCTTCCTGCTGCCTGTGTCCCTGCCCCTTCGCTTTGGATAAAGGGCTTAGAGTTTAGGGTCTGTTCTATAAGGGTTCCTTTTAGGGAAACCCGGCGTTATCCCTAAACCCTATAGACCTAAATGAACCTTCCTTCAGAGGTTTCGGGCTTTGGGGTTTAACAGATGCCCTGTACGGGCTCTACAAAGGTCAGGGGCTCTGCTGCAGAAGCGTCAGGACCTGTTTAGGGCGTTGACCTTGAGAAACCCTAAACCTCAGGGTTGAGATCTTTGGGGTTGTCGTCTGGCTTCAGGGTTTGGAGGCTTTGATGGCTTAGGGTTTTAGCTTCAGGCTTTTGGTGCATAGCCTTCCGGGCATTGGTTGACATGTTGCGGTTGTACCCGGTTTATCAGGGCTTTGTGGGCGGAGCTAGATGAGACCCAGGCCGTTCGGCTCGAGACTGCTTACGAGAACGCGGAGCAAGGTGTTCTTCCCCGTGACAAGCCTGTCAACGCTGATGTATTTCGGGGAAAACCTCGACAACTTTTCCATATTCGCAGATGCTTTGTTGACTGTGTTGTTTGAAATCCTCAACCCTGAACTCCTCACGTTTTTCCGGTAAACCCCAAGGCCCCCTTAACCCTTAAACCCTAAACCCCCTAAACCCCCTAAACCCCAGCCCAAACTCCTAAACTCCCTAAACCCCAGCCCAAACTCCAACCTGGCCCAGGCAAGCTTCTACCGGCCAGGCGATCTCCGCGCAGCACCTCGGACCTTAGGAAAAGACCTGGTGACAGAACGAGCCCACTGTTTCAAAGGTATCAGAACCGTTAATCACGGAGTCATAACCTACCAATTACTTACTTGAAATTGCAGGGTTTGAGGTTGCAGACAGGCAGGGTTTTGGCATTCAGGGCGGGCTTCTTTTTCGTGCTCCATGTTTTCGACTACCACAATGAAGGGCATCACGAGCGGAACCTAAAGCCTCTAAACCATTTTCATCCTAAACCTTAAACCTCAGAACCCAACACCCGAAACCTTAGAACCCTAAACCCGCAACTTGAAAACCCAAATCCCTAAAGCTTATAATAGAACCCGAAGAATCGGTGCCTTCCCTCAAAACCCTAAAACCCTAAACCCCAAACCGTTCCATACCCTCCCTCAAAACCCTAAAACCCTAAACCCCAAACCGTTCGGTGCCCTTTTAGGTTCCTGACGGTCCGTTGCGATTTTCGATCCACCGAGCCCGGCAAAGAAGGCGAGATCGAGACGAAGTTTTTAGCCTCTTGGCTCCTCAGGACCCTTTCGCCTTTAACAGTGGGTATTCATATTCGGGGTGTATTAGAGGGTCGTTGGGGAGGGTCTAGGTCTTTGTTGCTGTTTAACCCTAAGGCTCTAAGGACTTATGTTTGAAGGCTTTTGGGCCTAAAGACCCTATGACATAAGGCTTGTGGGATGTTTTGAGCCTTGGGGTTTAGGGTTCACGGTTCATTAACGGTTTAGGGTTTAGGATTTAGGGTTTAGGGTTTAGGATTAGCTTTTCTCAAAGTGGTTTATTATGGCCTTATAAGGGTCGAAGTATGGTTGTGCGTCCCCAGCAAGAACCCAAAATCCTATAATCACTGGTAAGTGAACCCTTGGGTTTTTAGAGGGCTTATCCTGGCTTATATTCGGCCGAATGAATAGTGCCTCGTTTTGGGCTTGGACGTTTTCAAGGGTTCCTCATTACAGGGTTGAGTAATTACCGTGGGCATCAAAATAGCCCAAAAGCCTTACATAGTATGGTCTTTGGGCCAAAAGCCTTAATACCTGAGTCCTTAGATGCCTAGGGTTACGAATGTTCTTCCTGGCGTTCCTCAGTACAACCATAATGCAAGATAGCTGCTAAGCTAATCACGATGTCCCTGCATCGAACGACTCACGGCCCACGGCATTTGGACATAGGGGTCTAGATAACTTACTAGACCCAGGGGTTTACGGCTTCGGGTTGGGGTTTATGGTTCTGGGTTTCAGGGTTTGGAGACAGGGTTCCCTTCTGACCCTTTGGGTAAGACTATCCTCATACCCATAGCCCTGCAGCCCAAACTCAAAGCCCCAAGCCCCCACGCCTTCCTGGCGCCCAGGTGGGTGTCAAGGTCGACAATCAGGAGCTTTTTTTGGATGCTGGGGAGGGAGGGGGGGGGTATTTAAAGTAGGTTTCTAGGTGTTCCTTTCCATGGCGAGAACAGGAGGTAAAGCAGACGTGTCCCTGTGCCACGGATTTCAGGACTTGGGGCTCGGACCTTGGGTTCTTGGAGTCTACCTATAGTCTCCATTCTAGTTCCGTTTTTGGTTTAACCAAATATATATTAAGGATCCTGCAAGGTAAACCCCAAAAGGAACTACAATGGAGACTATAGGTAGGATGTATAGTTATTTGGTAACCTTGACGCTTGGGGCGAGATCCTATAATTAAGCTCGCAGGCTGCGCTGCCAAGATTCTAGTCAACATTCCATGAGATGCCTCATCGCAAACCGAGCCTCGCAATGCTTCGGATTCAACACTGCGTACTTGCCCATGACTTGGCAGTTTGGCTTGGAATGTCCCCTATACCTTTATGTGCCTGTATTGCAAACTGCTCGACAACTGCAAATTGTGCACTACAGGTCAGTTCACGGAGACCATCCTTGCTTCTGATAATTGCGGTGTGTTCGAAGGGGAGGCGTATGCCGATCTGCAAAGAGTGCTGGGTGTGAAGGAGGTGCCCTCCAACCAGAGATGCACCATGCTGCACGAAGCAACGCAAGATTTGGGTCGAGGCCTTGGAACGAATGGAACGCCGCATCGAAACGGCAGCAAGACTGCCAAAGCCTCTTTTGGGCCAAGCAAGACTGCCAAAGCCTCTTTTTGGGCAAGTGGCACGGCTGCTTTATTTAGTTTGCGCTGCCGGCGAAAAGTTGCCGGCAGAGCTGTGGCAAACGGAAGGGTCCTGGTATGCGGCTTCCGTCCTTGAGTTGGACATCAAGCCGAAGGTGGACTATCTTGATCAGATGCAGCTCCCGGATGAAACGCGCGACCATGCAATGCACGGCGAGTGACGGCACAGGCTGGAACGGAGCTCATATGGCATCCTCAACAAGGCCTCATCCTGTGCGAAGGCTCAAGGACCCAAGAGACTTGCTTAAACCCTGAACCCTAAACCGAGAAGCCCCTCCTGTACGAAGCTGGAGCTCCATGAACCCAAACTAAGCCTTAAACCCAAGGCCACCAAACCCCCGAAGCGCGTAGTCCTAAAGCGCAAACCCCGAAGCTTCAAAACTCATAACCTCTGAGCTGTCAATCTCAAAGTCGCCCTCGATGCATGATTGGTCAAGATCTCCCAAAACCAAGACCGTCCACCCCCACCCACACACGCCACAGGAACAGAAGATTGAAAAGCCCTCCAGAAAGCCCAAAGCCCCAAACCGTGGTAAAGCACCCAAAAACACAGGAGCTCGTGCTTCTAAACCCTAAAATGACTCAAAGCCACACAAACAAAAAAGCAACAAAATTGCAAGCACAGGAGTACGTGCCTCCTGACGCTGGAGTCGGCTCGTTGGCTGTAGCTCGAAATCAACAACAAAACTTTCTGCTTCAAGGTTTTGAAACCTTTAAACTATATGTGTTTATAAACTATATGTGTTTGTTATTATGGTTGTTGTTATTAACAAGGTTTTCTGCTTCAAGTTGGGAGTTCGTTAGTGCTCCGAGGAATTCTAAGGACTGTACAAATACATACTGGTACCGGCACTCCTCCGCCGCCTACTACTACTACTACTACTACTACTACTACTACTACTACTACTACTACTACTCCTGCTGCTGCTCCTGCTGCTGCTGCTGCTGCTTCTGCTGCTATACTACTACTTCTCCTGCTGGCGCTGCTGCTGCTGGTGCTGCTGCTGCCTACTGCTGCTACTACTACGACTAGCACCACGACCACTACCACGACCACTACCACTACAAGTAAGTAGCTGCAGAACTCCAAAATCCGAAATCTTTGAAGATAGAGACTCAGGGCAGCTCGCTGCCTGCCAGCCCCGGTTTCACTTCCGAGCTGTTGAAGGCGAGACAGGGGCTTTTTTTGCAGGGCTTAGGGGCTTCTTGTAGAGGGCTTCTGCCTGTAAGGTTGTATAAGTTGTATGTATACCATGAATGTGGAAGAGTATGAAATGTCTAAACGGATACGTGTATGAAGGTAAATGTGAGAGAAGCAAGCCAACAAAGAATAAGTGTATCGGTCTATGCATTGCTGTCCCTTTATGGGAACTTTAAGATCCAGGCTCCAAAAACCCCGCCCGTCTAAAAATCACACATTCCTTGCTTTACATTCGTTGTGCGGTCGGGTTTCGCTACTTCAGCATGTAACTTTTGCCTCTCCGGCACTGACTTCGCTGGCCCAATGCATAGCCCTAAGTATGGGGTATACCTCAAATTGGTTTGTTTGCATTCGTCGACAGATCCATTTGTTTGATTACGGGTGTTGGTTTGTCAGGGTTCTCTCAGCATTTCACATAGGGGCCTGAATAATTACCTATGTTACTTTGGGGGTTCCTTAGTGTATTTACAGTAGAATGGGCCCCGAAATCCTATTCTAATCAGTAAGGCCCTTACATTAGAGTTACGGTTTAGGACTTAATTAAGGAGTTCGATGTGTTTGGGACTACAGGCGGTTTTTCTTAAAGCATGGAGTTTCTAATGGTGGAATAGGGGAGTTTCCGAAAATAGGGGACCCTAATAGAGTACCTTAAATAGTAGGATCCCTATTCTAAGGACCCCAAGATAAGGTGCCCCTAATTTTCTGAACCCCCCATATACCCTGAACCAGAATACATAGCCCCCACAATACTGCAATGTGGGTTGTAGAACAAGCGCACTTCGCGAAACCTGTTGTTGCGAGGTCAGTATGACGACCACCATGTTTCAATCTCTCAATGTCACCGTTAATCTTGAACCCTTAAGCAGGGGCTGATACGCCCAACACCTAAACGCTCCCCGACGTAGGGTTCACAAACCCATCGAACCCCAGACCCCTAAAATGCCTGCTCACCTTTTTCGGGTTTTGGAGTTTCTTCGTTCGTAATGCTGCCATGTAAGACTCCTTGCAGGACTTAGTAGAGTTAGTAGAGTGTGTTCTATGCAGGTACATGGGGTTCGGGGCAATTCTGAATCTCTCAGAGCACCACACTGCAACGCTTCTATGTGCATGCAGACTTTGGACAAGCCCGATTAGCACCCATAAACAAAACCTGTACGGACTCTTCTCGATAACGCCTGCAGTCTTCGAGAGGTTACAGAACATGCAGCCCACAAACCAAATAATGAAGAATTCACAAAAAACGGTAACACAATTCCTGGGGACTCCTTATGCTAGATATAGTATGATATATGCCTTAACCGTATTCCGATAATCCAGGCCTTCCACTATACAAATCCGATTTGTACTTGTTGTTATTATTGTTAGCATTGTTACTAATACTGTTCTTATTGTTGCTATGATTATTACTACTCTTCAAGAGGCCGTAGAAGCGGTGGACTCGCAGCGTGATCGGCAATCGGACGCAGCTTACACGACAAAGACCGGTGTGGCGGCCCAGTGTCCTAGGATTACCGATTTTTTCGAGTCAGAGAACATGTATCGGGGCCTTAATCGTGAGAAGGGTGTATTGCTTTTGAGACGTATAGTATATTATGGGTATGAGCAGACAGTGAGGGAGGGACGACGATTGCCCCTCATGCGGACCTCCACGCATTCTGAAGGGCCCGTCTTTGAATGAGGATTCCCTCCGGGGGTTGTCACACCAACGAGCTTTTGGAACTGTAGTAGAAACCTAATTACTGTTTGGGGGTTGGTGTTTAGGGCCAATATGAGGTTCCAGCTTTATTCCGCAGGTCCCATAATGAAGGAGGTCCTCAAAACTAGCATAAACCCAAACAGTGGCAAGAATGTAATCAGCCATTACTGTTACCCGAAGGGTCCAAATGCCCAATACTCATGAACCTACCTACATAACTGTTAACCTAAACCAAAGTAAATTGCTATTCAGTCCTTCGGACCCTTCCTGTTTCGACGGTGACATTTACTGTCGGGCTTCTCTTTAGGGTGTCTTTCTACTAGGCAGGCCAATCGGATAATGCATATGCTCTGGGGATCTCACCTCTGAGTTTTGCAGTGCCATACCTTGATGCTTTTGGGGGACCTGTTAGGTAAGAAGGAATCGGAACTCTTAGTTCACGCGTTTTTCTCCCGGTTGCTGCGAAGCCCAGGTCGAATCTAAGAGCATTTTTTCGGGACAGGTGAGCATAGATAGAAGCTTGAACAATCCAGACCTCCCAATATCCCTGCTGAAGGACTATTTAAGGATCCCTCATATGATTTCACGTGTATATATATATATATATATATATGTATTTTTATGTGTACATATATGAATATATATATATATAGGGATATTGGAAGGTCTTCGAAAAGAGGGTTTGGGTGACCCCGGGATTGGTGTGTAGCTGCCTGTCGCAGACCACTTGGATCTCAGAGCTTCGTGAGTTGCGATGTTTAGGGCTTGGGGTCTAGGGTTTAGACTTTAGGTTTTACCTTAAGCCTGAATAACCTACCTTTTTAGGGATCCTTTCTCAAATTTCCTTATTTAAGTCTTTAAAAAGGTAGGTTATTCCGGGTTAATGAAGGTAGAGTTTGAATTTAGGGTTTAGGGCTAAAGGCTTATAGGGTCCGGGGTTTGGGGCAGTGCGGGGGATGAACCCTCAAACAGAAAGAAGCAATACACTGAATTTAGAAAGTCGGAACATGAGTTTAGGATGATTAGTGCGAGGATTCTCTCTGCCTTGCCTTAAGGGGATGAGGATAATGATGTTCCATCTTTCTGGCTTCAAATGTAATGGTTCCCGAAAAGTGTAGCTTTAGCCAAAACCCAAAGCCTACTGGTAGCAACTCGAAACACCAAGCTCCAAACCCTAGACCCTACACCCTTCTTAGATCCCCAATACCCAACCTTTAAACATTTTGGCTTCTTATAGTTTAGTACGATTAGGAATCGGAAAGTTTAACCGTTTGTTTTTGCGGCTTATTGGGGCAGTAATTAATAGGCCCCATAGTAATTCCTTTTGGGGATATCCTCATAGGGGATTCTCAACATGAACCCCAAGAGGGAACTACTTTGGGTTTATGGGTAAGCCCTAGCCCTAAAGTCTGAAACCGAGACTCTGAACAGTGAAGGCATGATCTTTGGCGGGCAGGGCAACTGCCTGGAAGCATGGCGCTTCTTAGCTGAGCTGCTGAGTTCCGGTGACGGGCGCGGTTTAGGGTTTAGAGTTTGGGGTTCAGGGTTTAGAGTTTAGGGTTTAGTGTTTATGGTCTGAGCCTTAATTGCTGCCAAAGGGCGCGATTTACAGAAAATGTTATGGAACTCATATCCTACACCCCAGACCCTACACCCTAACCCCCACGGCCAGGTGGTCGAGCTGTACTTCAAGGCTTTTGGAGGTCCTGCAAGTAGATAGGTGACAGGTCAAGTCGCAATGTGGCAGGCAGAGCCTTAGATCAAGTCTCAATTTGGGGGTTTCCAAAAATAGGGGACCCTAATTTAGTACCCTAAATAGTAGGGTCCTTTTGTAAGGACCCCCCAGATAAGGTACCCCTAATTTTCGGAAACTCCCGTTTGGGAGAATCGCAAAGATCACCACACCTAGAGTCTGACCTAGAGTCAAGGCTTGGTTTATGGCGTAGGGCCTTGGGCTTAGGGCATAGCGTACTTGGTTTTTTGATCTTAGAGGTACAGTCTGCAATCAATGGTAAACTAAAACCCTAGGTTTAGGGTAGACCCTAAACCCTAAGCTGCCAAAAACACCAAACCCAAACACCCTCAGCTCATACACTCAGCACCAAGTCCCCCATTCCCAGCCCAAGGTTTCCGAGCTTTGGCCGGCTGTAGGGTTTAGGGTTTAAGGGGTTTAGGGTTTACGGTCTAGGGCCTAGGTTATTACTGCCCAGCCTAGCGTGTGTTTGATACTTAGCTTGAGCCGAAATAACAACATGCAAGTCTGTTTCCACGATGTATTGGCTTGCACCTACGAAATTTGAAGACAAGACGGCTATTCAACATAATCTTCAAGATTGGGGGGCGCCGTTTGATTACAGGGCTTTGCTGTGATCCCTGGAACTGAAACCCTAAAGCATGTTGAAGTCTCTGTTGGTGTTCATTGCTCTTCTGCAAATACCATACGTGTGGTTGTCAACATTATGGGTCCCTTTTTGGGTACCCTAAATAAGAGGTGCCGCATTATAATAGGGACCCAAGAAGGTGACCAAAATTGTGACAACCACCCATATGTCTTGTTTGAGGACTGTTTATAGCGGAGAGATGTGATGCTCAGAAAGTTCAGGGTAGCCGATTAGCAGCATGACAAGATCAGGAGCGCCATCAATCTTACAGAGCAGTTTGAAGCTTTAGGGCTTAGAGTTTAGGAAAATAACCTAAACCCCAAAGCCTAAACCCTAAACGCATCGTTGCTCTCCGGGGTTCCGAGGCAAAATTGCGCGGCTTGGGCGTACGGAGCACTGGCTGGTCGGCGCAAATCTTCTGACCTTGCATTCGCACCTTGGACAGTGTTTCTACCCAAGGCCCCAAAGTAGTTCTTTTTTGGGGGTTCATATATATATATATATATATATATAGCATCCTATATGGTAGTCCCCAAAAGGAACTACTTTGGGGGGTGATCGTTGGTAAGTAAGCTGATACTAGCGATACAGGGTTAAGAAGAGTCTTTGGCTCGGGAGCGCATGCTCTAGGATGTAGGGTTTCCCATCGACCTACAGTAGAAGCCCAAAATAAGTTAGAAACCCCATAGCCTCAATCCTGAAGAGTAATGCAAAGGGAATCCCAGCACTATTTGTTCTGAATCCGGTTTCCAACTTTTTGGGGTTTACCAGCGATGTGGGGTTTAGGAAAGTTGCGGGCATAGGGCTTCAAGACACTAAAGCCCAAAACTCGATTGTAGACGGGTCTGCTGAGCTAATATAGAGGCCTTACAAATTACCAATGCTACATATTTTGAGGGGGTCCTTCTATATTTTGTAAAATAAGATGCCACCAACAACCCTATTCTGATTATTAAGGCCCCTACATTAGACTGTTCAATCCCTTGGGGTTCCCTGAAATTTTTGATTCTTGTAACTATAGTCTCCTTTGGAATTAGTGGCTCTTTTTCTTCATATAAAACCCAAAGGAATATTCATGTTATTATGGTTCTTAGGGGTGTATAGGTAAAGCTCCCGAGGATGGGGTTACGGTTTAGCTTGTCGGCTTGAGGGACTGGTTCAGGGGCTAGATTTGGGGTTTAGGGTTTAGGGGCTGGATTTTGGGGTTTGGGGTTTGTATAGGGGCCAGATTTTGGGGTTTAGGGTTTGGAGGCTAGATTTTGGGGTTTGGGGTTTAGTGTTAATCAAAGGATTTTGGAAGGCGTTGACAGTGACGTTCAGGCCCCTCCTTTCAGAGCACGTCCAAATAGGAGGAGCCCAAGCTGCAGAGCCCAAGGGTTCCTTGCACGGTGTGGGTCTAGGCCTACCTGGACCCTATAAGACCTTCCCCCCTAATGGTTTCCTTAAATCAGTCTTGAGAAGGTAGGTTAATATTTGGGATCCCGACCCTAAGCCCTAACCCCTAAGCCTGAAGAACAGCCCTTTCGACCTTGTCCGCAGCCAGGCAGCGGCTGCTGGGGTCAGGCGAGATCCTCTCGACTACTCAGTTCTCTTAGATCCCCGATACCCAAATTCTAAACCCTCAACCCTAAACCTTTCTGGAATTCGAACTAAACCCTAAACCCTAAACAAGCTTGCGATGTTTTCTTGGGTTTACGGTGAACAGGTATCCTTAGTTCTTACAGTTCAGATTTTGGGCAATCCAGCACTTTGAGTTCTTGCAATGCGATCGCTGGTTTACCAGTCCGGGCGCATGTATGTGAAGGGTCCTACTGTCAAGGCTACATATTAGGGTCATCTGTCTTCTGAAACTTCCTTTTTCGACCACCGAATCTACTTTAAAACTACCGCCACCCACTTTTTGTAGGTCCGTATTACGTACGAGCTATAACCCCTTCTATGCATTGTGCAGTTTGTAGGGACCCTGCAAAACAGACAGGTGTCGGTAGGCCAAGACTAAGGTAGACATAAGACCCAAACAATAGGCTCCGTCTACACTCAGGAGGGGTTTGAGAATTAGAACAGGACTTCGTGGTAGTTTAGGAACCTGATTAAGAAACCCCGGGCCCAAAACCCCAACATAGTAGGATTCATATAAAGAGCCCTAATACAGGCCCAAGGTTTCTTAATCAGGTTCCTAGCTTCTTTTTGTAGTGAAGCCGAGTCGTGACTATCTAGAATCCAAGGGTAAAAGGAGGGACCCTTAATAAGGACCCCTAGGTATATACCCTTAATATAGCTGTTATATACCCATTATGTAGCCCATTACAGGGTAGGGGTCCCCATTAAGGGTCCCTCTGTTTCCCCTTTGATAGAAGCATGATTACCAAAGCACCAGGCCTCTGAGTCTTGCCTGGACCCGAACCCCGAATCCCAAGCCGTAGCTTGATACGGGGGGCCTAGCTAATTACCGATACCATTTTAAGGGTTCCTTATTATAATTACGGTATAACATACCCCAAAAGCCTCTCTTAGCTTATTTTATCCCCTATATTACTTGAGTTGCTGAGGGTTTGAGAGGGAGCTTAGCCAGCCAACCCTACAAGTACTCGGAGGAGCAACTTCTCACCCGATGTTTATCCTACATGATCCTACCTGCAGTGCCCCATGAATCTTGCAAGCACTCGTCGCAAAGACTGTGGATACAATAAACCCCAACGCTAAACCCTAAACCGAGTCCATGATGTGTACCATGTTTTGGGCTAAGGGTGGAAGATCAAGGAAAAGCCCAAAAGCATCTAGACGCCTGAAAGACTAACACCCTAAAATGATTTCAAAAGACCCTGTACACCTTTATCAAGACCTACGGCCTTCCTAAAGGCCTAAAGCCTAAACGGCCTAAACTCTGCCTTACATGGGCTCGAATGCCGTGCCGCACCCGATGCTCAAAGTTCTAGCCTTTACTGGGCTCCTCTTGTAACTCTAGTCTGAATACGTGTCCCATTTGTTCCCCGCTCCCCCCAAAGAGTCCAAGCACCAAGCTACTTGGACCCCTGTGGGACCGATTTTCTATTCATCAAGACCCTCCCTTAACCCTAAACCCCAAACCTTGTATTGTAGGAGTCGCATCATGCAGCCCCTTGGGAAAGGGGAACTCAAGCAAAAAATCCTTGTGTTAGAGAGAGGTTCCTTGTTCTTCGGCCCCTGAGATTGCAGAGAAGAGCGTAGAAATAGAGTAGGCAACCTTTAACCTTTTTGGGGTAGACTAGTCCCTATATATCACCTATATAACCAAAAAGGTTAACAGTTTGTTTCCCCATGATACCCGACAAGTAGGAGAGGTTTTGCTGCGCTGGAGCCAGAGTAACCCTAAACCCCCAAACCATAAACCCCTAAACCCCAGGTTTAGGGTAGTTGAGGGTCCATACTAGGTATCGCTTTGGGATAATTGTTGATTTCTCTTATTGTTTAATGTAGAGCCTTAACTATGAATAACCCTAAACCCTAAACCCTAAACCCAAAACCCTAAACCCTAAACCCTAAATAGAGCCTTAACTATGAATAATTTCGGGGACTGCCGAAATCGACCCCTAGTTTAGAGGTTTTCGCATGTAGTCAAGGGGCCGGAGTAATTTCTCATTGCCCGTAGTGTCCGGTTTAGGGTTTAGGGTTTTGGGGTTTAGGGTTTAGGGTTTAGGGTTCCCGGACTAATTCTGTCTAATCTCATACCACCCCTTCAAAAACAGGCGATTCGAGTTACTAACAGGGCCCCCCAGTTATAACATCCCGCCCTTCTCCCTCGAGAAAGACGCATATTCTAGTTACTAAGGGCCCCCTTGTGTAAGCCCAAGATCATAAGCGAGGCGGTTTTGGCCTCGTTTGCGAAGGATCTTACTGCCAGGAACTCAGCTGCTGAAAACAAGATGTTTAGGTTAGCTTTTGTTGCTTGAGATAAACACCAGCCCACGATCCTTCCGATAGTGAGTAGTGCTGTACATCTGATATCATGCTTGGTCACGAGGTAGTTACCTCTCTGTGCCTTAGAAAGACTGTACAGGCGCAGCAAAACTCTACAGGTTTCAGCTTTGGGGCCGCATTCAAGGTTGCCCAGTAGTACCCTTATTCCCTTTTTGTAGTCCTGGGTTCCTTATAAAGTTACCCAATACCAAAAGGGGAGCCCTTTTTATTCCTAGGTTACTGGGCATCCTAGCATTCGATTTTTGGGATGGTTCACTTGTGCTCAAAAGGCAGACTTGGTATGCATCCATGTCTCCATCGGAAGGGGGTGTTTGTAATGTTCAGAGTTCAGAACCCTAAACCTCAAACCGTCACGGTGTCAGGGTTCAGGGGTTGGGGATATTTGGGGTTCAGCTATTTGAGCTTTCGCGTTTTGGATGCCTAGCTCTTCGGTTTAATAATGTCCTTGTGCGTGTCTCCCAAACCGTCGTAAGTACCTACATAGTAAAAAGTAGGGTTTCAAAGTACCTGGACCCAAAGGAACCTACCTTTTTTAGGGTTTCCTAATCTGATTTCTTTATATAAGTCCTTACAAAGGTAGGTTATTTGGGGCTAAGGTAGGAATTACGATAATGGTTTGTGCAGGCAAGTATCCTCCAAATACAGGAGAAGCCAGAAAGTTGGAACATCAGTATCCGCGTACGCTTATCCTAAGACTCCAACTAGCCCAAAGTAGGTACCATTTATAGACTTTAGACCCAAAGTAGATACTACGTGTATACTTGGAGTCTTATACGGGTTAAGATAAAGTATAGGGAATCCCTGCACTAGTCATCCTGAATCCATGTTCCACCTTCCTGCGCTTCGCTATAGGGTTTCTAAACGGCTCGGGCTCAGGGTTCAGGTTCTGGAGTATCAGTTTTAGGGATTAAGGTTTAGGGTTCAGGGTTTAGGTTTTAGGGTTTAGGGTTTAGAGTAAGTACTTCGGACCCTTTGGGTCTTGGAGTTGCTACAGTTGTTTTGCGCTAAGCGGCACACCCCGTGGCTTGCAGTAGAGGTTCCGCTATACAGGTCTTCCTAGTTTGATAGCTCTTGTCGGGGTTTCCAGGCTTGAGGGTTTAACAGAGGCAATGCCGGTATATGGCCGGGAAAAAGTAATCAGTATATAGACACATGGCCGTTGAGACCATCGTCTGTGCCCTGCCATCCTTGCAGTCAGTTTAGTTGTTCGCCCTTGTATGACAGAAACTAAGTTTCTCAGTAGTACCCGTTGACCCTTTTTGGGGGCTCCCTTATTCCAACCAAATAGTAGGAAAACGGGTGCCCATTTATTAAGGGGCTACTCAGGAACCCATTGAACCATGTATGTATACTCAACACACTCACACAGAGAGGTACGCAGAGCGTCGATAAGGAGGCATTGATATGATAGTTGAGTCGCACCTAAGCCCAGCCAACTACACCACTAAGGCGGTGCGAAAGTTGCCGTGAAGTTTCCGCGCAAGACCTTCAGCACAGCCGATGGCCTCTTTCCAAAACTTTTCAACGTTGTTGTTCAGGGTTGAAGTTGTCTGCTCCGGGATGAGTCTCAGTGAAGGCTGTGAACCAAAGGTGTGATTATACATGCTTGGCAGGTTTTGGAACAAAGCCGGGCATTCGATCCTGCATCCTGGGTTCGTTCTGCGATCGCGATGGGGCTTTCAAACTCAGTGCACGGTACTCGTACATGTGCTACATGCTGTGACAGCTGTGGACGGAACACAGTGCGGTAACAGGTATAGCCCTACCACAACACCCTGTGGCCTCAGTAGCTCTGGCAATGTCTTCGGGTGCAGGTTTTGAGACATGCCTAAGCTTTGAAACGCTGAACCCATAAACCGTGCTTCAATCCTAAACTTGTGTCCAGAACCCTAATTCCTATGCGCTAAGCCTTGATGAATCCGTCGAGTCTTGGAGAAGGTCTTTGACGAAACAAGTCTTAAGTTTTTAAGTTCAAAGTTTAGGGTTTAGAATCTTACAGGAATCTGAAGGTTTCTTTTCTGAGTTCTTTTACATAAGGGTTCCCGTGTAGTTTTAAGGTCGGCTCATACTTATCTATCCGAAGATTCCATTCGACCCGAGATGTAGGTTTGTAGTTGTAGGCCTTTAAACTCTAATCCGCCACGAAGCCCTTGCACCTTACCAAGATCAAGAAGGGACAGCAGCCATGGCGATGCTCGCAGATTACGTGCAGGACTCTTTCTGAAGGATTAGGAGTTTAGGTTTCAGGGCTTAGTGGTTTAGGGGTTCAGGGTTTAGGGGGTTGGGGTTTAGGGGTTGTGGGGGGCAGGAGGATGTACCCAATCCGGGTCTTCGCTTTATTACAGAACACTCTGGGTTTTGCTGGATTGCGCAAGAGTCTGGAGAAGGTTTCAGTACGGTGCGAAGCGGAGTTTGCAACACAGTATTACACGGCCTCCTAAGCTAGGCCAAAAGTCATACCTAAAGTCGTACAAGTGGAGAGAGAGGGAGTAAGGGATGGAGAGCGCGAGAGAGAGAGAGCGAGAAAGAGAGCAAGGGTGAGCTAAACCGCGAACCCTGACGGCTCGGAGGGTTACACGTTTCAAGGTGTTTAGGCTCAAGGTGTTCAAAGCTTATCTCTTGGAGGTCCCTTGCCTTCAGAGTCCGACTCATTTTGGTCTAGGGTTTAGGTTTCATTGCCATGCTTGTTCGGAAACTTTTGTCGACAATATGGGTAGTTCTGTAAAGTAGGGTCCCCTTTTAGGTGCGGCACCCTTACAAAATGTACCCTAAAGATGACACTACTTTAGAGAACTACCTACATTATGATGTTTGAACACTTCACTCGAAGATCTGATCTTCAACAGGAGCTTCGGCTACTCCGGATCACGAAGCATCCAAACATTGTCGCTGGGCGGCCTTTATGGTTAAGGGTTTAGGGGTTTAGGGTTTTCTGCTGCTGAGTCGATGGGGAATGTTGCCAAACCTGAAGCCGTCAAGTGCTCATTGTCTTCGGGCCAGCAGCCCGCACGCACGACACATGTCCATCCTAGTTCTTAAGGGAAGAAAGATATGCAGTGGTACTGGAAGAATTTGCATCAAGCCTCGGCGCTCAAAGCCTGAACCATATAAGCCCTAAGCCTACAGCTCTAAACCCTACCCTAAGACCGCAGCATTGTAAGCCCTAGCTTCACCTGTCAAGGTAATCTTCTATGGTGCCTTCGTCGCGCCCGACCACGGGGAGCTGGCACTGGTGTTAGAGAAGATGGAGGGGCCCACTCTGGATAGGTTTATTTTGTCTGGAGCTTTGGCTGCAAATGGGGGTTTAGGATTTGGGGTTTAGGGGCTTAGGGTTTAGGGTGCAAGCCTGTGGATCTTGGGTTTAAGTATTAGGGTTTGTATGGTCTGGTGGGACTTCTAGTGCTACCTGCATGGAACGAAGACTCATGGGTCTTAGTAAGTAGGGCTACACTTGGGTCAATAAATCCCGAAAGTTGGGTTATCCCATGAGCCTGAAGTACTGCACATGTCAGAGTGGCAAGGGGGCGATGTGAGTATACTCAGCCCAATAATCAAGGGTTCTATAGGTCCTAAGCCCTAAACCCTATAGGTGAGGGGTTGCACATGGGTTTGGGTTTTGGGCCGTAAGCAAAGTCACTGACCGGCAGAGCTCCTTCAATCGCGGCCCCGGCCGCCCCACCAGGCCACCCCCACCAACTCTAAATCCTCATGAAGGAACCCAGATCCTCCCTACAACCCCCGAAATAGTAGGATTCACAAAAAAGGAACCCAAAGGGGGTTTGGGGGGGGGTCCTTAAGGACGAAATGAACCCTAAAAGGGTTTAAGGTCCATATACCATATAGGGATTCATAGTGTATGGGTAAAGGGCCCCTACTTTTGAGGGTCAGTTGGTCCTTCAGGGTTGGGAAGAGTTCTCAAATTAATACCAGAATCATTGAGTAAGCCCGCGGGGACCCTATTTTTTTTAGCCCTTTTTTTTTTTTTTTTTTTCCCTTTTTTTTTTTTTGTTGGCCCCGCCGCGGGAAGGAAGGAAGGAAGGAAGGAAGGAGGGAAGGAAGAAGGAGGGAAGGAGGGAAGAAAGGAAGGAAGGAAGTAAAGGAGGCAGGCAGGCAGGGAGAGAGGGGCCCTGCCGCGGGAAGGAAGGAAGGAAGGAAGGAAGGACGGAGTGTGTATATATATATATATAGTATATACAGTATGTGTAGTATAAACGGTGTATACAGTATGTATGGTAGATGTAGTAGATATAGTACATATATATAAATACATAGTATATATATATATATATATAGTATATATATAGTATATATATATAGTATATAAAGTATATATGTATATAGTATATATATATATATATATGTCTGGTATATATATCGTATATATAGCATATACGGTATTTTTATATATATTATATATATAGTCTATATATATAATATGTATATATAATGTATATAGTGTGTATATATAGTATATATATAGTATAAGTAGTATATATAATATATATAGTATATATAGTATATATAGTATATAAAGTACGTATATAGTATATATAGTATATATACTATATATAGTATATATAGTACATATAGTATATATATATATATATATATATATATAGTATATATAGTATATATACTATATACAGTATATATAGTATATATAGTATATATAATCAATATGGTATATATAGTAAATAAGAAGGAAGGAACAAAAGAAAGAAATCAATAAAGAAAGAAAGAAAGAGAGCCATGCAAGAACTAGAGAAATAAACAAATAAAGGATGCTACAAGTAAAAAAGAAAACAAGAATAGAGAACTAAGTAAATAAAGAAAGCTATAAGGTAAGAACAAAGAAAACACAAGGGAAAGAACCAAAGAGAGTTAGAAACAAAAACAAAACAAACAATGAAGAAATAACCAAAGAACAAAAACAGAGAAATAAAGAAATACGGAAGGCCATAAATTAATAAAGACAATCAGAAATAGTTAAAGGAACAAGAAAGACGCGGAAAATAAAGAAGAACGATACGTAAGACTATCGCTTCATTGTGCTTTTTTTGCCCTGGGTCCTAGGGGTGCGACGCTTAAATCGGCTTGACGCAGTTTCAGCGAGAACTAACGTCGCCCCGGAAGAAACAGCGAAGGAAGAACAGAAAGAACACGAGTACACAAACGAAAACGTAGAAACTACTTATGCTTTGCCTTACTCAGTCCACTGATCCTCCACGTCAGCAGCATTTCCCCTTGCCCTGGCGCGAAACCGCAGCCATGGCTTCTAACTACAAGCACGTCGCGCCCGACAACGACGAGGAGACCTGATCCTGAATCCCTAGAACTGAAGCGCTAAAACCAGAAAGCCGTTAAACCCTGAACCCTGAAGCCTAGACCCTGGCAAACCTTGTCAGTGGAGGCTTGCAGTATGGGAACCTTAGTCAGAGTGCAATGACCTTAAACCCTAAACCCAAAAACCCTGAAGCCTAAAACCCCATTAAATTTGGCAGTGGTTTATCGTTTGTGCTTACGTTTGTTCGAGATCTGATCCATAGTTTCGGATGTCGTTCTTTTTCTTGCTTAACTTGTTTTGATGCTTGGATCCTATGATACTTATAAATTTGGGTAAACCAGCAAGGACTTTGCAGTGACGCCACCAACAACAACACTACTAGCCAAGGGAAGGAAGACAGGAAGAAATAAATCACGAACAAATCGAAAAATAGAAAGATAAACGGAAAGAACCAACCACAGAAAGACAGACAAGGAATGATCGAACGAAATACAGAACGCAAACCCAAAAAAACACAAGGGAATAAGAACAACACAGTAAGAAAGACAGAACAATCACGCTGAATGGCTGCAATTGCCGTATTTTCATTTTTTGATCCTTCTTTGATTTTTGTTTGACCCTCGGGTTTTTATCCCTACAACTAGAACTAAAACTACAACATACTACACCTACAACCACAACGCCAACAACAACACTACTAGCAACAACTACACCACGAAATCCGTCCTAAATGCGAAATTGTAGGAAAAATTTGATTTTCCCGAGGAATAAGCTAGGTAACGTATGTTTTCCTTCGGAAAACCTGAAGAAATGCCACGAACGCCGTAGGTAATAGGAAAATAAGTTTTTTCCCTAGGAAAAACCAAAGAAAACTTAGAGAAATACAACGGAATCCGTAGGAAAATCGTGTTTTCCCCAGAAAAAACCAAGCAAATCCTTAGGAAACGAAAGAAATCCATAGGAAAGCAGTGTTTTCCCTTGGAGATTCCTGTGGAAATACAGAAAATCCCGAGAGAAGAGCTGTTTTTCCTGTGCAAATACAGAGAACCCAGGAGCCCAGGGCAGGGAAAAAAAAAAAGGGCCAAAAAAAAAAAAAAGGGCAAAAAAAACTTCTCCACCCATCGACCTGAAGAAATGCCACGAACGCCGTAGGTAATAGGAAAATAAGTTTTTTTCCTAGGAAAAACCAAAGAAAACTTAGAGAAATACAACGGAATCCGTAGGAAAATCGTGTTTTCCCCAGAAAAAACCAAGCAAATCCTTAGGAAACGGATGTCGTTCTTTTTCTTGCTTAACTTGTTTTGATGCTTGGATCCTATGATACTTATAAATTTGGGTAAACCAGCAAGGACTTTGCAGTGACGCCACCAACAACAACACTACTAGCCAAGGGAAGGAAGACAGGAAGAAATAAATCACGCACAAATCGAAAAATAGAAAGATAAACGGAAAGAACCAACCACAGAAAGACAGACAAGGAATGATCGAACGAAATACAGAACGCAAACCCAAAAAAACACAAGGGAATAAGAACAACACAGTAAGAAAGACAGAACAATCACGCTGAATGGCTGCAATTGCCGTATTTTCATTTTTTGATCCTTCTTTGATTTTTGTTTGACCCTCGTGTTTTTTATCCCTACAACTAGAACTAAAACTACAACATACTACACCTACAACCACAACGCCAACAACAACAACACTACTAGCAACAACTACACCACGAAATCCGTCCTAAATGCGAAATTGTAGGAAAAATTTGATTTTCCCGAGGAATAAGCTAGGTAACGTATGTTTTCCTTCGGAAAACCTGAAGAAATGCCACGAACGCCGTAGGTAATAGGAAAATAAGTTTTTTTCCTAGGAAAAACCAAAGAAAACTTAGAGAAATACAACGGAATCCGTAGGAAAATCGTGTTTTCCCCAGAAAAAACCAAGCAAATCCTTAGGAAACGAAAGAAATCCATAGGAAAGCAGTGTTTTCCCTTGGAGATTCCTGTGGAAATACAGAAAATCCCGAGAGAAGAGCTGTTTTTCCTGTGCAAATACAGAGAACCCAGGAGCCCAGGGCAGGGGAAAAAAAAAAAAGGGCCAAAAAAAAAAAAAAAAAAGGGCAAAAAAAAATTCTCCACCCACCGATAAGCCCGCCCTTGAGGTTTCCTCAAAGGAGCCTTACCAGACACCTTAAAAGGAACCTGGAAGGGAACCGTTGAGGGCTTAGGCTTTAGGGTTTAGGGCTTAGGGTTTAGGGTTTAGGGCTTAGGCTTTAGGGTTTAGGCTTTAGGGTTTAGGGTTTAGGGCTTAGGCTTTAGGGTTTAGGCTTTAGGGTTTAGGGTTTAGGGTTTAGGCTTTAGGGTTTAGGCTTTAGGGTTTAGGGTTTAGGGCTTAGGCTTTAGGGTTTAGGGTTTAGGGTTTAGGGTTTAGGGCTTTGGCTTTAGGGTTTAGGTTTTAGGGTTTAGGGTTTAGGGCTTAGGGTTTAGGGCTTAGGCTTTAGGGTTTAGGCTTTAGGGTTTAGGGTTTAGGGCTTAGGCTTTAGGGTTTAGGGTTTAGGGAATTTATAAGGTTTTAGGTCAACCCCTGGTAGCGAGGCTTCAGTTCGTTGCTGTGTCGTCTCTTCTTCTGCTCTCTGTATCTACATCCGGTGGTTTAGGGTTGAGGGTTTAGGGTGCCTTTGAAGAGATCTATAGGGCTTCTATACGGGTTTAGGGTTCAGAGTTGAGGATTTCTCAGGGTCCCTAACACAAAGGGTCCATGTACCCAAATAGTATATACTTTGGCCCTGAAGTACTCCCCATATAGATACTTTGGGGTCAAGGTATATACGGTTTGGGTACATGGACCCATAGGGTAACAAGAACCCAAAGAAGCAGCTGATCCACTTGAAAAGACTTCGTTGGGGTTTCTCGAATTGCCTGGTGCCCTGAAACCCTTGTAATTATAATTCACATTACTATTACTTTGAGGACCCAGTGTAACGAGTCAGTAAGGCAACTGAAACCGGCCCCATAATTCAGTTTTAGGCATTGCGTCACCCACTAAAGTCCTGAGCTCCTACACCCTGAACCGTGACCCCAAACTCCAACCAAGGTTTCATCGAAGATGAGCACAAAGCCAGGGTTCTAGTCGACATGGCCCATGCGATGCAGTACTTACACAGCTTGAGGCGCGAAGCAGGGTTTCCGGTTGGTCATACAGGTGGGTGTAATGCTGAGGGTCCATGTACCCATATAGCATATACTTTGGGCCCAATGTATCTATATAGGGAGTACTTTAAGGCCAATGTATATGCTATATGAGTACATGGACCCTCAGGGTTTTATGCTCTTAGGAAGATTGTGTTGTTTTTCGTACAATATGACGTCACGGGATGATTAAGACTGTTATTGTTGTTCTGGTTCCAAGGGCGGCTAGGGCTTGGCGCCTAAAGCCACGAAGTATCTTCTTAGAGACCGTATTAACCTCGTAGACGGAACCGCAAGACGCCCTGTATAGAGCATTGTAAGGACTTCATAACCCCATCTAAAGCCGATATAAACCCTGAACTCTTGTAAAATGCTAAGAGGCCCTTATGAGCCAGTGCAGTTACGAACGACGGCAGGCCCGCCATCGTCCACGGAGACCTGAAACCGGGGAATGTGCACCGGCGGCAGGGTTTTGGAGTTCAGTTGTTCGCTACTTAAGTTTGAAAGAGTTTCACAAAGGTTTATTAGAGTTTTGTTGGAATATATAGGGCTTTAAGACTTTAGTGCTACTTAAAGCTGTAGATAGGGGAGTTCTAGTACATATAGGATAAGACCTCGCTCCTCAGATACACACTAGTAGGTCTCCTAGACTCCTAGTAAGACCCTTTTGCCCTTTTTTGTTTGTAGTCTCTCTATTAAAGACGAACGGTAAGGCAAATCCATACTTTCACTGTTATCAGGCTACTGCGGAATCTGCAGGACCTAGACTGTGTAACCGCCCAGGCGATCCATATCCCTTACATAGTTCATAAATATATACCGCAAATTACGGTATAGGACCCCTAATATGGTTTTAGATGTATGTATGCCTCCAATAAGGGATATTGGAACGTCCGGGCAGATCCTTGTTGCTTCAATCCACCCCAGGCACTCGAGTTTACAGGGTTCAATAATTGTATGGGGGGTGCATGTTATATGATCAGTAGGCACTTAGACCCGCAGGTGTTCATATCCTCCTCAACTCTGAACCACAAGGACACTACACTAATGGCACCATGTCAATAGCTGGTTATGGAGTACTTTGGTCTTTGGATGCGCTGCGTGTGCAAAAACCATCCTATGTATTCTGCTTGAAACACAAAACGCGAAGACACATGAAAACCTGGGATATTGCCCGTACACTCGGCCCCTCAAGGGATGCCAGCGCGGGAGGTAGAAAGCGCAGAGCATGATCAAGGAACACTCCTCCACCTCTCATGACCTGTTTTCGGATGAAGCCATGCTGACACTAGCCAAAGTTCCTGTATTGACGAAGGACAACGTAGGCAGTTTCCATGCTTGTTTAGGTTGTCAGCATGACTTTTCTGAAGCGTAAAGGGTCGGAGTCCGTCACTTGGAGCAATTACCTGGAAGGGTGCCTGATAAAAACCCCCGCTGCTCATCAAACTTTGTAAGTTTTATTCAAGCACGCGCCAACAGCATGACGCCAACACATGTAGTGCCCCAAGGGCCTAGGGGGAACACTGATGTTGAGGCTCCCTTGCGCAAGTCAGCACTGTCCACGTGGTGGCATGGAGTTTGGTATACATCTAAGTAGTTACTGCATGGATACACGGACCCTTCGGGAACTTGAAGCAGCCCCTCAACCCTAAACCTTTCTGGACTTCGAACAAAACCCTAAACCCTAAACGAGCTTGTGCTTTTCTCCTTTTGGATCCCCAATACCTAACCCTTAAACTTTTTGGGTTCTTATAGTTTAGTAGGAGTCGGAAAGGTTAACCTTCGACTATTGTGGCTTATTGGGGAGACCCCTTAGTAGGAGTCGGAAAGTTTAACCTTCGACTATTGTGGCTTATTGGGGAGACCCCTTAGTAGGAGTCGGAAAGTTTAACCTGTTATTTTTGTAGCAACCCCGAAACCTAAGCTCAGGTCTTCGTGGAGGTCCGCGAGGTCGCTACAAGCTTGAGCGGGGTTCAGGGTAATACTTTAGAAGCTGCCCCCACCCTGTAATAGTGACTAGAAGGATTATAGTAGGGCCGTAGTATATTCCTATTATACCACTATTGCAGGGTGGGGGCAGCTTCTAAGTAATACTGTACTGTAGGGGTTATAAGTTGGGTAACTATACTTATACTTATAACCCATATGAAGGGGCTTATGACCCTACTTATACCTACCCCTGAACCTCCAACTAGGGTTCAGGGGAATATCGAGGCCCTAATAACTCGATTCAGGTTTTGGGCGCGGGATATCATTGCGTATAGTATAGTTAGATTGTAAACGAAAGGGGGTGTGGGAATTCCAGTTCTGGGGTATGTGTAGGAAACTCACTGTAATCATTAAGGCGCCTCTAGGAAACACGAAGCTTCCCTAATTACTGCGTAAGGCTATTGTTGGATGTTTCGCAGGACATAAAAGCCTTGCTACGCCTTCGAACCTTACATAAGTGCGAAGAAAAGCTGTTGGAACCCAGTCAACCCCGGCACAAAATCCTCTATACGCTCCCATCAAGCCCAAAAGCATTTCTCATGACTGCCGCACGACAGGGCGAGATTATCGCAAAACTCGCGGACTTTGGTCTCGCAAGGAGGGTTACCATCTCTGCGCAAAACATGGGAGGCGAGGAACGAATAAGGGCGAGGGTAATGTTTAGGGCGGACTTTGGCTTGCGTATCGTCAGAGGGGGTTGAGGAAGACTTTGTTCCCCAATAGCCTAGTGTTTTCAGAGATATATCCTATGTATTGGCAATAACGAAGTCATAATGTAGGGGCCTTAACAATTACAATGGGGTGTTGAGGGGTACTTCTTATAATCATAGTGCGATATACCCCTAAACCCTATACTAATTATTAAGGCCCCCCCATAGTAACCGATAGGACATTCTTAAGGCACAGGGAAAACTTGGGAGGGATCCAAAATCTCGCGACGAGCTCTAGGCCCCATAGTAGTTCCTTTTTGGGATTACCTTAGAGGATTCTGAGTATGAGCCACAAAACAGGAACTACTATGGAGCCTGTGGGTAGCTATTTTTCTGAGACTTTGGGATTAACAATGCTCCGTTCAGGGCCAGTGCAGAAGCATGAATTACTGCTGTATTACTTTACAGTATACAGCATGCCGCGATTTTCCTAATTACTTTTCAGGCTCCTCTAGTAACTCTAGTATCCATGGTCCTGCGAGCCTCTATGGGTTGTCCTTCTCAAGATCCTGTGGATTCTGTTTGCCTATAAGTAGTGTAGAGGCCTTAAGAATTAGAATAGGTTTTTGGGTGGTTTCCTCAATATAATAACAGTATAAGGCACCCCCAATGTTTGCCTGCACGATCGATCATCTTGGGCAATCTAACTCAAGAACTCCTCAAACCCACAACCGTGGTGATTGCCAGTTCACCCGAGAGGGAAGGCTAGATTTAAGACTCTTGTGTCCAAGATAGGAGGGGCCGATGATTCACCGCCGCAAGCACAACATTAACGGCGACACTACACAACCAATGCTTGGCCATGACCGCCACGAAAACACCAAGCAGTGACAACCACCAGCAACCAACAAGCGACTACGTAAGAACTCAAACCCTGAGCCTGAACCCTAGATTCTAAACCTTAGACCCTACCCTAAGCGCCAAAGTAGTTCCTTTTTGGGGTTCATATATAGAATCCTCTAAGGTAATCCCAAAAAGGAACTACTATGGAGCCTCTGGGTAAGCCCTAAAAAGAGGCACGCTTCGCTGGGCTGCACCAGAGCTCGTCTTTGGAGACAAGAAAGCCTCGCCCTCCGGGCTGAAAGGGTTTAGGGTTTGGGGGTTTAGGGGTTTAGGGTTTTAGGGTTTTAGGGGTTTAGGGTTTTAGGGGTTTAGGGTTTAGGGTTTTAGGGCTTTGGGCGTGACTTCTTTGCTGCACCACGTTTTGTTGAAGTCGACCTGGGCTTTTAAATGTAGTACTTTTACATTTTTGCAGATGACTTGAACTTGTATTATGTCTAGGAACCTACAACATATAAGGTAGCCCAAGAAAGTATGACATTTGAGGAGCTAGGAAGGGTTCAGAGGTCAAGGTTTAGGGTTTGCGGCTTTACGAATGCTCTTGGGCCGAGGTGATCCCAGGGTCTAGGGGTTAGCGCCTTTTCCGGGAAGGGGGTAGGGTTTAGGGTTTAGGGGTTTAGGGTTTGGGGGTTAGGGGGTTTAGGTTTTAGGGGTTTAGGGTTTAGGCTTTAGGGGTTTAGGCTTTAGGGGTTTAGGGTTTAGGGTGTTGGGTTTAGGGTTCAGGGTTTAGGGATTAGGGCTGTGTGATTTGTGTTTTTTTTTTTGTGCTGTTTTGCTTTGTCGTACAGATAATTGAGAGCTTCAACTTTGGGCACTTAAGCCTTAAATCTTCACAACCCTAATCCCTTAAATCCTAATCCCCACTTGGAGGCCCTGGGGACTTAGTAAGTAGGTTATAAGCAGGGTTATCATTGGGGCAACTCCATTTAGGGTACTAATATATAACCCTACTTATAACCTACTTACTAAGTCCCCTGGGCAAGTAAACCCTAAAACGCTAACCCGAACCCCGGACACTAATGCCCTACGAGAGAGGCCCGAAGGGTGAACCCCTACGAAACGGTAGAACACCCTACAAAAGCCTCAAAGGGGAAAAGGAGGGACCCTCAATGGGGACCCCTATCCGATAATGGGCTGTATCAAGGGTATATAATGGCTATATGAGGGGTACCCTACAGAAGCCGTAATCTAGGGCCTTAGTAGTTCTGAATAGGCCAGGGTTTATAGGGGTTAGGATTTAGGGTTTAGGGTTTGGGGTTCAGGGTTTAGGGTTTAGGATTTAGGGCCTTACCTGGACCCTAAGGAACCTACCTTTTTAGGGTCCCCTAATATGTTTTCTTTATATAAGTTCTTATCAAGGTAGGTTACTTGGGGTTGAGGTAGTAGTTAGAATAGGCTTCTGGGGCACATCACACCATAATCAATATTAAGGAGGGGCCAAAATAGGCTAGGCAATCATTATCAGGCTCCTATAGCCTATAGCGTTCTATGTTGCTCGGGCCCATTATATCAAAGCTGAAAGCCCGCGGTAGACTAGGAGAGGAGGAAAGTAAGCCCGACACCCTATAAGCCCTAAACCCAACCTGTAGTCCAAACACCTGCCTCTTTTAATGTCGTCCATATAAGTTATATGCAGAGAGCCCGGGAAGAGTCCAACACACGGGCAAGCAGCCTCCGAAGGGCAACGATGCCGCGCTGAAGACCATCACCAGAATGGAACCCTAAGAAGATACTCCCAGTTGGGAAAGTCGTTGCGTTTCGTTCGTGGCAGCGCCAAGCCTTCGGGGGAAGCTTTGTTGCGGGGTCGTTGCATTTCGGTGTGCACATGGGGGAAAGGCTTTCAAGATGATGATCTGCGGTGTTTGTTTCCCTGCAGGGTCCAGGCCCTAAGACGTCTCAGGTCCAGCGTGCAGTTGTGGATTCTGCTAAAGCGCGTCAATCGAAATCCTGGGACATGCTGGTAAACTAGAAAGGCTGGCTTTGTTGCTCTTTGCTGTGATGCCACTGAAGTCTGAGGTGGTTTTTGAGTGGCTGCTTGCAAAATCGAGCGTCTACATGAGGAAAGGGTGCTTTTGATGTGCTGTTTGCTGTGATGCCGCTGATGTGTTTCTTGAGCGGCTGCTTGCAAAATCGAGCGTCTACATGGGGAATGGGTGCTTTTGATGTGCTGTTTGCTGTGATGCCACTGATGTGTTTCTTGAGCTGCTGCTTGCAAAATCGAGCGTCTACATGGGGAAAGGGTGCTATTGATGTGCTGTTTGCTGTGATGCCGCTGATGTGTTTCTTGAGCGGCTGCTTGCAAAATCGAGCGTCTACATTGGGAATGGCTGCTTTTGATGTGCTGTTGGCTGGAGCGGCTGCTTGCAAAATCGAGCGTCCACATGGGGAATGGTGCTTTTGATGTGCTGTTTGCTGCGATGCCACTGATGTGTTTCTCGAGCGGCTGCTTGCAAAATCGAGTGTCCGCATGGGGAATGGCTGGTTTTGATTTGGTGTTTGCTGCGATGCCACTGATGTGTTTCTTGAGCGGCCGCTTGCAAATTCGAGTGTCTGCATGGGGAATGGCTGGTTTTGATTTGGTGTTTGCTGCGATGCCACTGATGTCTGAGGTGTCTTTTGAGCGCCTGTTTGTGAAATCGAGCGTCTACATCGGGATCGACTGGGTTTGATGCGCTAAGATGCCACCGATATAACTGATGTGTCTCGTAGGCATGCTTGTGAAATTGGGAATGGCTCTTAAATCGCCCTTGAGGCTTTGGACATCAAGCCTAAAACTGCTTGAAAAGCACTGGTATTACTCTTCTGCTGCTCTTCCTCCTCCTGCTGCTGCTTGCTGCTGCCACCACGCCCAGGACCACTGCCGCTGGCATTGCCACTGCTACAACTGCGACTGTCACTGCGTCCACTGGCACTCCTCCTGCTGGGCTCTGGTTTGGCAACGGAGGGCACCGCTTACGCACTGCTTACGCGCAGCTTACGCGAATTGCGCCATTCACCACACAATTTTAGACCTCTGCCAGGCTCCCGAGCCAGCAGAAGGCTGCAAATACCAACAACAGCACACGGGTTAAGTACATGCATCTCGGGGTCCGTTCTTCACTTGTCCCCGGAGGTGCAGAAGGCTGCAAAAACGAGCCGCAGCACGCAGGTATACGTACATGCATCTCGGGGTCCGTTCTTCACTTGTCCTCGGAGGTGTGCACTTGCAGAAGGCTGCAAACACGAGCCGCAGCACGCAGGTATAAGATCATGCATTTCAGGATCCGTTCTTCACCTGTCCCCCGAGGTGTGCACTTGCAGAAGGCTGCAAACACGAGCCGCAGCACGCAGGTATACGTGCATGCATCTCGGGGTCCGCTTTCACTTGTCCCCGGAGGTGTGCACTTGCAGGAGGCTGCAAATAAGAAACAGCAACACGCGGGTTAAGTACATGCACCTCGGGGTCCGTTCTTCAATTGTCCCCGGAGGTGTGCACTTGCAGAAGGCTGCAAAAACGAACCGCAGCACGCAGGTATAAGATCATGCATCTCAGGGTCCGTTCTTCACCTGTCCCCGGAGGTGTACACTTGCGGGAGGCTGCAAATCAGAACCGCAGCACGCAGGTATAAGTGCATGCATCTCGGGGTCCGTTCCTCACCTCTCCCGGGAGGTGTGCATTCGCAGAAGGCTGCAAAAACGAACCGCAGCACACCGGTCCAAGTGCATGCATCTCAGGGTTTGTTAGCAGGCTGCAAAAACGAGCCGCAGCACGCAGGTATAAGATCATGCATCTCAGGGTCCGTTCTTCACCTGTCCCCGGAGGTGTGCACTTGCGGAAGGCTGCAAAAACGAACCGCAGCACGCAGGTATAAGTACATGCATCTCGGTGTCCGTTCTTCACTTGTCCCCGGAGGTGTGCACTTGAAGAAGGCTGGGAAAACGAGCCGCAGCACGCAGGTATAAGATCATGCATCTCAGGGTCCGTTCTTCACCTGTCCCCGGAGGTGTGCACTTGCGGAAGGCTGCAAAATGGAACCGCAGCACGCGGGTATAAGTACATGCATATTGGGGTCCGTTCTTCACTTGTCCCCGGCGGAGTGCAAAAACGAGCCGCAGCACGCAGGTATAAGATCATGCATCTCAGGGTCCGTTCTTCACCTGTCCCCCGAGGTGTGCACTTGCAGAAGGCTGCCAACACGAGTCGCAGCACGCAGGTATACGTGCATGCATCTCGGGGTCCGCTTTCACCTGTCCCCGGGGGTGTGCAGTTGCAGAAGGCTGCAAATACCAACAGCAGCACGCGGATTAAGTGCATGCATCGCGGGGTCCGTTCTTCACTTGTCCCCGGAGGTGTGCACTTGCAGAAGGCTGCAAAAACGAGCCGCAGCACGAAGGTATAAGATCATGCATCTCAGGGTTAGTTGTTCACCTGTCCCCCGAGGTGTGCACTTGCAGAAGGCTGCAAAAACGAGCCGCAGCACGCAGGTATACGTGCATGCATTTCGGGGTCCGCTTTCACCTGTCCCCTGAGGTGTGCACTTGCAGAAGGCTGATCTCGGGGTCCGTTCTTCACTTGTCCACGGAGGTGTGCACTTGCAGAAGGTTGCAAAACCGAGCCGGGGTACGCAGGTATAAGATCATGCATCCCAGGGTCCGTTCTGCACCTGTCCCCGGAGGTGTGCACTTGCGGAAGGCTGCAAATACGAACCGCAGCACGCAGGTATAAGTGCATGCATCTCGGGGTCCGTTCCTCACCTCTCCCCGGAGGTGTGCAGCTGCAGAAGGCTGCAAAAACGAACCGCAGCACGCAAGTCTAAGCGCATGCATCTCAGGGTCCGTTCTTCACCTGTCCCCGGAGGTGTGCACTTGCAGAAGGCTGCAAAAACGAACCGCAACACGCAGGTATAAATGCATGCATGTCGGGGTCCGTTCTTCACCTGTCCCCGGAGGTGTGCAGTTGCAGAAGGCTGCAAAAACGAACCGCAGCACGCCGGCTTTCACACGAGTTGTTCACTCTTGGGGGACGGTGTGCACGGGGTGTGCTCTTTCGGAAACGGCAAATGCAAGGACTTTGCAGCGACCCCAGTCGTTGCGTGTGTGCAGATGGGGGAAGCATATCAAAAACGCGAAATGCAACGACAAACTCGCGTAGGAGTAGTTTTTTCTGTCAAACCATAGACCCCAAACCCTGAAGCCCCAGACCTTAGAACGTTAGCCCTTGACAACCTTGAAGCCCTTTAATTAAGAAGGGGAAAAGGGGGGACCCTTAACGGGGACCCCTACCCTATAATGGGCTATATAATGGCATATAAGAGCTATAATTAAGGCTATATCCCTCCTTTTTCCCTTGGGTTAAATCCTAACCCCGGGCCTCGGTAAGGATGAAAGCAGACATCTACAGCCTCGGGCAGGTGTGCCTTGGACGAAGCTATCCAGCTATCCTTGTCGGTGCTAGTTTTAGGAGCTTGTCGGTGGTTAGAAAGAGTTTGCAGGTTTATAGGGTTTTAGGGTTTAGGTTTGTTTTGAGGATAGTGTTTATAGAGATTTAATCTATCTGTTTATGCCTTAAGTTTGGGGGTGTAGAGTTTTGGGTTTGGTTCGTGTGCTCTACTTCCTCAGCGAATCTGTTTCCGTAAACCCTCACAACCCTAAACCAGAAAGTTGGAACATCAATGTCCTCATACCCTTAAGGCAGAGTATAGGAGCTCCGGGCTCCTAGCACCAATCCTCCACAACCCATGTTCCAACTTTCTGCGCTTCGCCCCGTTTGAATACGATTTGCAGATGCATTCGAATACGGTTTCAAAACACTTTAGGATACGGTTCTGAATACGGGCTTGAGTACGGTTCGTCATACGGGCCCTGATACGCTTCTGAATATGCCTAGATATTCTGGATGCGGGTTTGAATATGGATTCCGATACGGGTTTGGATACAGTTCTGAATAGGCAATTGAATTATTCAGGCCCGTATTGAAACCCGTATTCCGCATGGGAATCCGTATTCAAGCCCGTATTCCGTATTCCAACCCGTATTGGAACCCGTATTCAAACCCGCATTCCAACCCGTATCCAAACCCGTATCCAAACCCGTATTTTCCCTGGGTTTTGGGCCTAAACCACTCCAACCCGTATTGCGACCCGGATTCGGACCCGTATTCAAACCCGTATTCCGTATTCCAACCCGTATTGCAACCCGTATTCAAACCCGCATTCCAACCCGTATCCAAACCCGTATTTTCCCTGGGTTTTAAGCCTAAACCACTCCAACCCGTACTGCGACTCGTCTTGAAACCCGTATTCAAACCCGTATTCCAAACCATATTCAAACCCGTATTCAAACCGTATTCCGTCCAGCCCGATTCGTATTCCCAACCGTATTCTCCAGTGTATTCAAACCGTATTGGGAACCGTATTCGTATTCCAGCCCGTATTCCCGATTCGTATTCAAACCGTATCTGAAACCAAATCGGACAAGAATCCTGGAATCGGACCCGTGGCTGACATACGAACTCTTGGGTATATAGGTTTCGTAGGGGCCAGGTAGGCTTTAGAATCTGTAGAACTTTCGGCCATGCAGGAAGCCAGCAGAAGCCGATCCCCAGTTCGAGGTTGAGGGATCCAAAGTGGAACCCTAAAACCTACTCCCTAAACCCTAAACCCTAAACCCTAAACCCTAAACCCTAAAACCTACTCAAAGTGGAAAAGGAGGGACCCTTAATAGGTCGAATAAGGCTCCTTAAAAGGCTTCCTTAAAGGGGACTATATGGGATCTATGAGGGCACTATAAATCTGAGGGTAAAAGGAGGGACCCTTAATCAGGACCCCTAGGTATATACCCTTAAGATAGCTATTATATACCCATTATATAGCCCATTATAGGGTAGGGGTCCCCATTAAGGGTCCCTCCTTCTCCCCGAAAAACCCTAAACCCTTATAGATCCCTTTAAAGGAACCCTAAGAGCCCTAAACGAAGGGTCCCCATTAAGGCTCCCTCCTTTTCCCCTTTGATAAACCCAACAGGTTTAGGGCTGAAGGCTTTTAGGGTTTAGGGTACCATACCTAGGTTTAGGGTTTAGGGTTTAGGGTTACGGCCTCTTGAAGGAAACCATCGCGAACCTCAGCGATGATTCGGGTTTAAGGTTTAGGGGCTACCTTAATTCCGAAGAACCCACCTTTTTTAGGGATCCTTATTATGAGTTCCTTATATCAGTCCTTGAAAGGGTAGGTTATTCCGGGTTAAGGGAGGGTTTAGGATACCCTACCTACCAAAACCTACTTAAACCTAATGTCTTGTTGGTTCTGATTGACAACCCGTACTATGGACTTTACAGGCGCACTACAACAACTACTTGGAGGGCCGGGGGACTTAGTAAGTAGTTACTTTAGGGACTCATAAGTACCATAACCCCAATTAGGTTCCCTTTTAGGATACTTATAAGTCTACTTACTACCCACTTACTAAGTCCCCCGACCCTCCAAGTAGGTTCTGGTAGGTTCAAGTAAGCCCGAACCCGCAACCTTAAACTCCTATAAACCCTTTTAATTTGATGTTGCGTGTTCCTAGGGGCTGAGGACAACCTGAAGACACCCTGAGGCCTTTTGAAGCAAAGCATCCGGAATCTCAGCATTACGTGGGGTTTGGGGGCTTCGGGTCTAGGGTCTATAGAGGGTTAGGGTTTAGGTGTTTAGGGGTTTTGAGTTTAGGATTTATGGGGTTTAGGGTTTCTTCTTGATCCATGTCTCAACTTCTTGCAAACCTCTCAGCACTGAACTCTTCGGCTTCTTGCAGCCCTAGACCCTAAACCCTAAACCCCTAAACCCCTAAACCGCCAAGGATGTACTTCATTCTTACCGGCCGTCGGCCATATCAAGGCGAAGTTTTGGCTGGGGCTGTGTCTTACCCTAAGGGTCCATGTGCCTAAATAGGGTTCCTTTAAGGGTTCCTTTAAGGTTTCCTTTAAGGGTTCCTCTAAGGGTTCCTAGAAGGGTTCCTATAAGGGTTTAGGGTTTAGGGTTTAAGGGTCCTTTACCTAAATAGTATATACATTGGCCTTAAAGTACTCCCTATATGGGTGCATTGGGCCCGAAGTATATACTATTTGGGTACATGGACCCTTAGGGTTGTTCCTTTTTGGGGTTCATATCTTGAATCCTATGAGGTAATCCCAAAAAAGGAACTACTATGGAGCCTCTGGGTAGACGATTTCTGGACAGTGTGGAGCAGAGGTTGACTCATTCTGACTACTGCGTAAGGGCTGATGCTGTGTGACGCACGGCTCATACCTTAGAAGCTGCCCCCATCCTGTAATAGCGGTCTAATAGGAATATAATAGGGCCCTAATATAATCCTTATAATCACTAATACAGGGTGGGGTCAGCTTCTAACTCATACCCCCAAAGGCCCAAATAACAATCTAGTACATACTTTCGATTCCCAAATATCTACCGTTACTACCATATTGGTACTGGGACAATTTGGGATTTGGGTTGGGCCATACCCTAGGGATCCAAGGACTCATACATTAAGGATTTTGGGTCCAAAGATCATACTATTTTAGGCTTTTGGGCTATTTTGATCCCCAGGGCCTAGCGGGCGCACGCAGCATCTCATAAGGCAGCACCTGGCTCTGAACGAGACGGGGTTCGGGCCACGGCTACCCTTTTAGAAGGTTAGTGACGCGATTCCAAGGCCGTACTTAGTGACAGCCACACATCATAAAGGTAACTCCAGAAAGTTGGAATATGGTTTCAGGGTAGGATACCCTATAATTTACCATAAAGGGTTTAGGATAATCATATTCCAACTTTCTGGCTTTCACTGTAGACCATAACGCCTCAGTACCCGGCTGACTGGTCTTCTGTGAGGCAGTTTCGGGTTTTCGGCTTTAGGGACATGTCTTGGTACTCCTTCTACAGCAACAATAATATGGGAGTTTCCGAAAATTGGGGATACCTTCTTTTTGCAAGGATCCTACTATTTAGGGTACTATATGAGGGTCCCCCATTTTCGGAAACCCCCATATCTCGAACCAAACCCAAAATCCCAATTTTGGGAGGGTCCTGGGTGCACAGTTACCATCATCCTAAGGCATTGGTTCACCGTGCTTCCGCAGGCACTCAAAAAGGCCCAGAGGGTACCTGCCTCTACAATTCATCCAAGCACCAGCCCAAAAGCTCCATGTACCTTTATAGTAGATACTTAGGCCTTAAAGGGGTCCCTATATAGGTACTTTAAGGTCTATGTATCTACTATATGGGTACATGGAGCCTTAGGGCAGATGATCATGTACTACCTGCACACTGGCCTTCCAACTCCCTAACTAAGCCCCTAGCCCTAAGAACCTGAACTCTGAAAAACCTGCTTTGTTGGAGCGCCTGTTTCACCATGCGTTCCTTATGCAAGTCCTTAAAAGCGGAGGTTATGTGGCGTTACAGTAAACCCTGAACTAAACCTTGGCCTTGCACAGGGCTGACGACTACTGAGATCCATTCGAACATGCGACGAAGTGCCACGCCTAGGGGGTTCGGGATTTAGAGTTTAGGGTTTAGGCTTAGGGTTTCAGGGCATTTTAGGGTGTACGTGGTTCAAGGTTGGGGTTTTGGGGTTTTAGAAATTTGGGTGTCCTTTGAGCTTCGTGGATATCATCTGGAGGGAGTATACAGGGCCCTTGGGAGGGACTGCCGCTTTGAGATTGAAGTTTACCCTAAACCCAAAGCCTACCCGAAAAGGGGCCCAAGTGCTCAGAGTACCTGAATAGGAAGCGGTTTCATGCCAAAGTCTATACTACTTAGCTGCACGGACCCTCAGGGGTAGGTCTGCACCGTTAGGGGGCTTGTGGGCTTGAGGCAATAGTTGGCTTCACACACCTTAAACCAGGAAACAAAATGTACCAGTACCATTTGTTTAGGGTCATATCCTGTTGTTAAAAGTACATTGGTTACGCTGGGTAGTCTCCATTGTAGTTCCCTCCTGCGGTTGAACCAGATTCAAGATCGTATAAGGTAATCTCCACAAGAGAAGTGAGACTATAGGTAGAGCATATAGGGTTGTAACAGCAGGCTTTTGAAGCCTCAGTTTGCTGTGGGTCTCCATGAGTTGTTGGGGCTGCGGAGCTTCAGGGTTCGAGTCGCCATGGCTTAGGGTTAGGGGGTACTGCGGTGGCCAGAATTGGGGTCAAGGATTCCAGCAGGTTTAGGCTTTACCCCAAGGCTCCAAAGTAGTTCCTTTTCGGGGTTCATATATAGAATCCTATAAGGTAATCCCAAAAAGGAACTACTATGGAGCCTCTGGCGGTTTAGGGCATTGGCGCTTTGCCATGTCGGGTGCTGCTTCCGGGGCTTGGGGCTTAGAATGATATATAAGGTAATACCGCATATCGTACGGTAGGGTAGGGTGTAATCCAAAGTATCAATTTGGGCTAGTATCCTTCCAGAGATTAGCTGGGGTAGGGTTTTCGGGCTTCAGGTTTAGGGGTGAGGTGTGTGATTAAGAAGATGGTCGGCGACGCAGTGTAGGGCATCACTTTGGATGGCTTCCTTCGAGAGTACGGGCCCTGCACGGCCCGGGCCCCGATATCATGGTCCATCCGCGGCAGAGGGATGGCGGGCCCAACTCCAAGGGGACTTCACCAGCCGATGCAACTCATGGTGACGAAAGCCACAATAAAGGGACGGCGTAAATTCCACACAGGTGTTTTATTTTGTGAACCCTGTGCAAGCCATACCACAGATGGGTTTTATATTCGGCGGTTCATGCCCAGGGAGAAGATGAGGAAAGAGGTCCCCAACGCAGTTCGTCGTATTTCTCGTAGATTTCTGTCCTAGCGATTAGGAGCAAAGAACAACTCGTAAGCAAGAGACAACATGATGCATCACAGAACATCCGAGGTTTCATGAGGACGACTTGTTGCGATTGTAGTGGTTATAAAGCCATCCAAACTTTTCTGCATCAGCCATCAGCATGTTGAAACAGCGGTAGTTCCAAGCATCGTTGGGTAGGAGTTTCACCTGAATCTAAGCCCTCAGTCATAGAACCCCAAGCGCCCCAGTAGCAATGTCTATATCCTTCTGACAAGTCCTAGCCTGCAATGGCCCCCAGATTCGCTTTCAACAAATCCAAACCCTAAGACCACCTCCCTTTGGTGCCGAGACATGGACCCGACCGAGAAGTGGCCGTCAGGCAGGGACAAGGGTTGGGAAACTGGTAACTGTTATTTATTGTGTTCGTTGTCGACGTCGCTGTCGTAGCACTTGTAGTCGTCGTTGAAGTAGTGGTCGTCGTTGTCCGAGCCCTCTTCGACTCTTTCATGCCAAGTCAGATGAGTTTCAACGCTCCCCACCCGCTGACAATGGCTAGGCGTCTTCCAGCGCCCATGCTTAAAAGCTTAACCCCAAGGGTCCAAGCACCGAACACTATACTCTCCAAGATCCTAACCTACATAACTACGACCCTAAAACTGAGTACCTAATTATTGGGTCCTTTGGACCCTTGGGGAAAAAAGAATCACTTTTTCGCAGTAGGGCTACCGGGTTAAAGCGGTCTACGAGCTTCCTAAGGCTTAGGGGGTCCAAGTAGCCAACTAGTAGGGTTTCAGATCCCAAAATCCATACCCTGAATGGTTTTTGGACCTTGAAACCCTACTATTTGGGTACTTCGGTTGATGATATAAATCCTGCATGACCTTAAGGACCCTAAACTATGGGAATTATGGTATATTCCTCATTATGGGTAATGCAGGATTTATATCATCAACCGTTGGACCCTTAGGGTAAGGTTAGGGGGTCTCGGGGTTTGGAGTTCAGGCTTGAGGCCTCGCTCGGGGGTTTTAAAGTCTAAAGTTTAGGATCTAGGAGTCGAGGGGTCTGGGGCAGTGGACAATGCCGGTGTTTAGGGTTTAGAGTTTAGGGTTTGGGGTTTAGAGTTTAGGGTTTTGGGTTTAGGGTTTAGGGTTTAGAGTTTAGGGTTTGGGGTTTGGGGTTTAGGGTTTAGAGTTTAGGGTTTTGGGTTTAGAGTTTAGGGTTTAGGGTTTAGGGCTTTAGGGTTTAAAGGGTTTAGGGTTTTAGGGTTTTAGGGTTTGGGGTTTAGGGTTTAGGGTTGGCGAGCTGAATGGCCTGTAACACCCAAGACCTCTTTGAAGGGACCAACAGAGGGGACCAAGAAGCAGTTAAACAAAGGCGTGTTGAATCCACCCTTCGTTTCTGGACATTTTGACCGTTTTGGGATCCTAAATGTGACACAGGTCATTTGAGCAAACTGCTCAAACCATGTATCGAGCACTGCCGCCGGACCGATCCAACTGAGACTGGGCGCCATTTGGGGTTTTCTTGGAATCAGGACGGATTATAGGGCCAAAAGGCGTTTATCCGGGTCAGCGATTTCATAAAATTCGGGGTTCCCCCACTTAGGACTTATGAGGGGTCCTGCCGATCCCACCACCGGGTGTGGGGTCCATTTTTTCCTGAAGCTCAAATTTTTGATGCGGAGCACTTTGAGGCGTACATGCTGGGTCAGGACTGATGGTCTAGCTAGGGTTTAGGAATTTTGCTTGGTTGCAGGGGGAGGGGTATATAGTTATTATGGAAACGATCTCAGTCACTGTAAATCCCAGAAACCTTCTTGGTCCATGTTCGTATGTGATACAGCGTACAGTGTACAGTTCCGCCTCTACCAGCTGAGATATAGTTGCTGTACGGGCAAAGACAGATCGCCAAAGTATGCGCCCACATGGGTGTAGAGTGATGAGGTACTTCCAAAACCCAAAACCTCAAACCCTTCACCTCGCACCCCAAAGCCATGACCCCATCGCATCGAGCGTTCTGGCTGGGATGTTTGGGCTGGTTACTGCCGTATATCTGGCTTCATGGCTCTTAGCTGACAGTTCGTCACCCCAGTCTTCGTGAAAGCTCGACTTTGAGCAACTCTGACATTGCGTATACCTTTCTCCTCCAAGATCGCTGGGCTGGACATCTCAATCCCTACAGCCCTTAAGCCATCAACCTTTAAGCCTCAATCCCAAACCCTAAACCTTGTCCCCAAACCCTCATGCCTAAATCCTAAACACGCTTTAAAAGGAACCCCTAAAGGAACCCGTGAAGGATCCCCCGAACCCTATGAACCCTAAACCAGCCCAATAGATCCCCAGAAAGGCAACCCTGTTATAGAATCCTCTGGTTCCCTTACAGGTGCCTTTCAAGGAACTCTTAAAGAAACCTGCATACTTCCCTTGAGGGCACTTTTGAAAGATGGTACCCAGAGATCCCAGTACCCCTTAATTAAGTAATATACCTTAGACCATAACATCAAGGCTCCTATAGTTTAAGGCTTAAGGTGTATTCCTTAATTTTGGGGTATTGGGATCTCTGGGTAGTCCTTGAAGCTTAGGAGCGACTGGCTGCCATGGCTGTGGCTGGGTGCTCGGCTTCGCCTCCTTCGGGTTTGGGGCTGTTTGGGTTTCTTAGGGGTGCTTAGAAATACTTTTTAATTTTTGGTTATTATAATCCCTAAGAAACAGCTAGAATTTTGTTTTTTGCTAGGTTTCTAAGTTCAGTTTAGTTTAGGGTTTTAGAGTTCGAGAGTTTAGGGTTTAGGGTTGTGTTCCTACTCTGCCGTCAGATGATAACAATTGGTTTCCATGGGGTTTAAGACTATGAGGTTGAGGGTTTAGGTTTACCCATAGACCCCATAGTAGTTCCTTTTGGGGGGTTCATAGGAAAACCGATAGGGGCCGACCCATGTTCTCGGCATGGCATCTTGTAGTTGATCCCTGCATAACCGATAGGGGCCGACCCGAGATCTCGGCATGAGCAGGTCGAACAATAGGTTTAGGCCGCCGCTCATATGTAGGATCCTATAAGGTAATCCCAAAAGGGAGCTACTATGGGGTTTAGGTTTAGGGTCTGGGCGGTTTTGGGGTTGATAACGGAACGGCGATTTAGCAAGTGCTTTAGGGCTGCTCCGGCTGATGTTATAAATCCTGCATTGCGCAAATGGCCCTATTCACTGAACTCATATTTCTTATATCCCAAAAGGTCCATGTAATAGTAGAGTATATACTTTTGGGCCCCAAATACCTACTAAGTGCCTACTAATTGGTACTTGGACCCTTTGGGAATTATGGGTAATGCAGAATTTATATCACCAACCGTAGCGTTAGGGAGTCGTTGCCTCGAGCCTCTGGTTTTTAACGGTTTATTGTTTAGGGATTCCCTAAACCCTAACCCTTGTAAACCGTTATAGGCTTGCAATCGGGTCTAGCTTTTTTGCAACAGCTGGATACCTGAGTGAGCATGCATGCATATTTCTGTATAGACCTGCTTTCATGCGTGTGTATGCAGGTAGGTTAACTGGCTCAACAATATGAACTAATGTTAGAATGCATGTATGTGCGTGTATGTACGCATGTCTGCTTGCGCTTATGTTTGTCGTGTTAGTTAAACCACAGCATCTTCTGGTGGGGCAGGTTCGGGTTCTGGCGAATATGGGCTTTGAGGCTTAGAGCAGTTTCAGGGTGTTGTTCACAGCTCCATGAGGGTCCTATTGGCGTTTCAATTGCGGAGTCGAGCAGGAGCTTTGCAAATGCTGCAAGACAGCCCAACAATGTTGTATCGCATGGTCTTTGGGTCCAAGGACTCCAGAATCTTGGCGTCTGAGTCCGCAGACTAGAGAATCCAAGCTACCGTAGAGACGTGTACATGTACCAACCTTCAAGGTCATATCTTAAGGTGAATTTGGCTAATTACTCTACCCAGAGGCCCCAATTTAGTTCCTTTTTGGGAGTACCCTATAGGATTCTATATATGAACCCCAAAAAGGAACTACTTTGGGGCCTGTGGGCAGGTAGTAGGTCTGGATGGCCGGTTGGGATCCGGGGCTAAGAACACCTAGGTGTTTTTGCCTTAGGCGTTGAAGCCTAGAGCTCAACTCTTCTACCACAGTTGTCCATGCGCCTTCGTATAATTTATGCCTGTAGACCGTCACAGGGTTCCTATTGTTGATGATATACATCCTGCATTACCCATAAGAAGGAATACACCATAATTCCCATAGTTTAGGGTCCTGAAGGTAATGCAGGGTTTATATCATCAACCGTATGTAGGTATTTTAAGGCCGTCTAATGCAAGGTCTCGGGCTGAGCTCTGAAGGTACGAGCTCGCGGAGCACTGCGTACAGTGTTGGGTTTGGGGTTTAGGGTTTAGGGAGTTTAGGGTTCAGGTTTAGGGTTTAGGATTTCCTTGGTAAGATGTTGTTCAATCTCACCACTGCGAAAAAGGATACCTTGATTATTAAGCGGACTGCTGAAAACGAATCTAAGTCTGAGCTCTTTTAAGATTAGCGTTCATGCTTTGCCATGTTGTGGAAGTCACCAGTCACCCTAAACCCTACCTTAACCCTGAATAACCTACCTTTTTCGGGCTCTTCATTATGATTTCCTTAAACAAGTCCTTAAAAAGGTAGCTTCTTCCGGGTTAAGGTAAGCCCTAAACCCTAAATCCTAAACCCGAACCCTAAATCCTAAACCCTAAACCCACAGCGAGCTCAGGCCGAGGTGTTGGAAACAATCGCCACGACGCCAGGCCGCCCCTCTGGGCTTGGCGTCTTCAGGGAGTCCCGTGCCTTAGGGACCCAAAAAGCACATAAACATAAGCATTTATGGGGACATCTCTACCTTATTGGGCTTCATTATGGGATGTCCCTATCCTTATTTTTGCTTATGTTTTTTTGGGTCCCTAGTGTCCAATAATTACCGAAAGGGTCCTAAGCACCTCTACAGTTCCCAAGCACCTTCATAGTTCCTAAGTACCTATATAGTAGGAAGTAGGGTTCCTCTAGTAGGAGTAGGACTTACATATAGGCACTTAGTTAGTGAGGACCATTTGGGTTAAGCTAGGGGCCCCTGTAGTACTCATTTGCACTTTTGGATTTTGAGGTCTCCTTGATTCAGCTGAATAGTAGGAACAAGGGTATCCTCATTATTCAAGGCTATTGGGGAACAAGTTGTTGTGAGGAGCCCTTTTGCAACTATACCTAGATCGACACATGTGGAGTTTGCACAGCTTCCACTTCGGGTGGTTGGATCACTAGGTTTTGGGTGAAGATCTAGATGCCTGTGGTGCTTTAGGGTTCTGGGATTAGGGCACCTCTTCAAGAATTCCATTTATGTCAGTTGACATTTGTCAGTTTGTACCGGTGAAAGATGACGATGCTGATGATGGTGGTGCTACCACGATGCCACTCTATCGCCCGCCACTCCACCTGTAACATAGAAGCCTCAATAATTACCAATACTATTTTCGGGGTTCCTTATTAAAATTACAGTATTTTGGGCCCCCAAACCCTATTCTAAAGTCGAATTATTAAGGCCTCTTATGTTACCTCCACGACCTCCTCCTCGTTTTCCGCCTCTTCACCTTCGTACATCACGGCTTAGGGTTTAGGGACCCTAAAACCTAAACCCTAAACCGTATCAAGCCTGGGGGGGTCTCCCTCTTTCCTCTGCTTTGCTGACGTAGAAAAAATCCCTACAGCCTGAACCCGATATCCAGCTCAACCCTTTCTAAACGCTTGGCTAAACCCTAGGCCCTAACCCTGTCGCCTAAACCCGCAAAGCCTAAACCCCGAAAACCGTTAGAGTTTTACTCCAACCGGTGCTTCGTAGGGAATGGAGGAATGGATCCCTGTAGTAGTCGCTATATGTTCCCCAACAATAGTGCCCATGATCCATTCCCCCATTCCCTACTAAGAACCAGACAGGTGCTCTAGATACCCAAAGCCCGTTTATAGACCCCTTATAGAACCCTTATAGGACCCTGTAAAGGAACCCTTACAGGAACCCTATTCCCTACTGCTGTACTTCCGAGAAACAGGCCGGCTGCACCCAAGTTCAACCCTGTGCTACTCGATCTGATGTAGGAGTTTCCGAAAATAGGGGACCGTAATTTCGTACCCAGAATAGTAGGATCCTTATTAAGGATCCCCAAAATATTTACCCCCCAATATTTTTTCGGAAACTACCGAATTGAAATGAGAAAAGGCACCGGGAATGAGCAAAAACACCTTCGAACCCCAAACCGTAAGCACTCAAACCTTCGCTGATAGGAGGGCGCCGAAGCATCCACAGCGACGACGGGAGCAGGCTGCGTGTGAGAGCTTGGGGTTGAGGAACTTCACGGTTTCGGGGTTCAGGGTGTAACTTGGTTTAGGGTTTAGGGTTTAGGGTTTCTTGGGACGAAATGTTAAGTTATGGCGCTCATGGATGGGAGCTTGCTGTTTGTGGTATGAAGTTGCGGTCAAGACTCTTGGGGTGCCAGAGTTCGGTGCTTAATTAGACACATGAAGGGAGGGAGGTGGCGAGGTGGGAGGTGGAGGCAGTTTGCGTGCATCGAGACATGTATGTATTCATAATGCGCATTGTGAAAATGTGCGTGTACTTTCTCATACTGGTCAATCTCTCTCTCTCTCTCTCTCTCTCTCTCTCTCTCTCTCTCTCTCTCTCTCTCTCTCTCTCTCTCTCTCTCTCTCTCTCTCTCTCTCTCTCTCTCTCTCTCTCTCTCTCTCTCTCTCTCTCTCTCTCTCTCTCTCTCTCTCTCTCTCTCTCTCTCTCTCTCTCTCTCTCTCTCTCTCTCTCTCCTCTCTCTCTCTCTCTCTCTCTCTCTCCTTCTCTCTCTCTTCTCTCTCTCTCTTTCTCTCTCGCTCTCTCTCTCTCTCTTCTCTATCTCTCTCCTCTCTCTCTCTCTCTCTCTCTCTCGCTCTCTCTCTCCTCTCTCTCTCTCTCTCTCTTGCTCTCTCTCTCTCTCTCTCTCTCTCTCTCTCTGTGTCTCTACATTGTATATATATATATACATACATATATATATATATATATGCATATATATATATATATATATTTTTCTGTATTTATTTTTAATGCGGAATAATCCATGTGATTGTTAACTTTGTCATCATCAACTTGCGTATTTGCTGATGTCTTTCTATACGCGCAAACATCTGTGCGTGTATTGCTGTGCATGTGTATGTCTATGCATATTCAATTCAGATTGTCTGCGTGCAACTTCAACGGTCCCTAAGCTTCAAGGGTAAAAGGAGGGACCCTTAATAAGGACCCCCCGGTATATACTCTTAATATAGCTACTATATACCCGATATATAGCCCATTATAGGGTAGGGGTCCCCATTAAGGGTCCCTCCTTTCCCCTTTGATAAGCTCTTTTTGTACATCAGAGCCTCGAGGCGTAGATCCCTTTTAAACTGATTTGGAGTGAGACCTAAGCGGAATATTCAATGATAGCAGTACCCATAGGCCCCATAGTAGTTCCTTTTTTGGATAACCTTCTAGGATTCTACATATGAACCCCAAAAAGGAACCACTATGGGGCCTATGGGTAGACAACCAGGATAATGGAAGTAGGTATACAGTTTTGGACAGGTCGGGGACACATGAATGACAGAGCCTTTGGAACCCTCAGCTCATGCCTTTAATTCATTTTTTCGTGCCGATATGTTTTGACAAGTTTTTTTTGTTTCGTCAATGCCTGCAGTTCTATGTGATATTATTTGACGTGATTGTTCTGCATTGATTTGTCGTGTCTTTTGTGAGCGTCCTTGCTTGTGGGCACATTCTGCATTGTGTTGTCTTGGCAGGGTGTTGGTAGCCCTAAGGGTCCATGTACCCAAATAGTATATACTTTGGCCCCAAAGTACCTAGATAGGGACTACTTTAAGGCCAAAGCTTATACTGTTTGGTTACATGGACCCTTGGGGTAGATTGAGCCTTTCATGCGCTCGGAAGGTGCGGGGCCTGTAAGGTTCGGCAAGCTTAGGGTTTAGGGTTTAGGGTTATACGTGGAGTTCTACACAGTTTCTTCAACGAGTCTCTACATGAGCTACAAGGAGTAAAATCCCTCAAAGCTTGAACCTTACACCCTGAACCTGCGAAGCCCTAAACCCTACACCATCCTACGCCCTAAACCCTTAACCGTGGCTCAAACCAGAATGCTTACCTTAAGGCTCAAAACGGTGCAGAAGCCTTATATAATATGGTCTTTAGGCCCAAGCCCAGTAGTACCCTTATTCCCTTTCTGTAGTCCGAGGTTCCTTATAAAGTTAAAGTGACCCAATACCAAAAAGGGAGCCCTTGTTATTCCTAGGTTACTGGGCATCCTAGTTGGGGTTTAGGGTTTCGGGATAGCAACCCCAAGCCCTACACAATAGCAGGTCGCGACCACTAAATTATATAGGGTATAGCCCCTAATCCGGTACACCCTAAGGCTCCCAAACCCCTGAACCCCTAAGCCCTAAACCCTAAACCCTAAACCCCATCAGTTGGATCGCGGCTCTGCTAGCCCAGAGACTCCAATACCCCTTAATTAGGGAATATACCTTAAATTATAGTAGGATCCCTAATATGATTCAAGGTATCTTCCTTAATTAAAGGGTACTTGGAGGGTCGGGGGACTTAGTAAGTAGTTATTTTGGGGACTTATAAGTACCATAACCCCAATAAGGGTCCCTTTTAGGGTACTTATAAGTCTACTTACTACCTACTTACTAAGTCCCCCGACCCTCCAAGTATTGGAGTCTCTGTGAGGAGTCCGAAGTTGATTGGCGGAGTACCTGGCGCAGTAAGCGATCACGATTTTGGCGACGAGCTGATGCCACTGGGCCAGTTTTCGGGCTTCGTGGGGTTTGGGCCTTGCTTGAGGGCTCATGGGCCTTATAGTAACTAAGTAAGACTATAGTTGGGGTCATACGTCCACTAACCTTACTTGACTAAGTCCCAAAAGCCTTCAAGTAGAGTTTAAGGTGGCTCTTTGGGTCTACTGAGTTCTTGAGGTATGATCTTCAGATCAAGTGGTGCTTGTTTCAATCCGGGCGGAGGGGCTTTGCAGGTTGTAGGGTTTACAGTTTACGGGTCGGGGTTTAGGCTTTTGTAGGGCTTCTAGGGTTTCATGGCCTTCAGTGGCTTCACTGAGGCTCTTAGACCTTGGGACGGCCTCTGAACATCACTGGGTCAAGGGTTTACGGTAACCCTGATGTCCGACAACCCTAAAACCTAACCCCCGATAAACCCCTACCAATCCCCTAAGCCCTATAATCCCCCCTGAACCCTCATCCCCCCTGAACCTTGAGCCGATCCATCCCCAGACTCTTATCTGCCAGGTTTAGGGTTTAGGGTTTAGAGTTTAGGGTTTAGGATTTAGAGTTCAGGGTTTAGGGTTTAGGGGTTAGGGTTTATGGTTTAGGGTAACTTATCTGCCCTACCTGGACCCCAGATAACGCTACAACTTACAACTGCTGCTCGGGGAGGGGAGCCTGAACCTTAAACCCCAAACCCCTGGACCCAAAACCCCTCCAGCCCTAAACCCTAAACCTTACAAGCTGCCCCCACCCTGTAATAGTGACTATAAGGATTATAGTAGGGCCCTATTATATTCCTATTATATCACTATTACAGGGTGGGGGCAGCTTCTATCCTAAACCCCTAAAGCCTTGAAACCCAGGGAGGGGAACGACCTCGACAACCTGGATGTGGATGCTTTGCTTTGCGCTGCTTTCCGACGAGCCCGTCAAGAAGTGACCGAGACTATCAACTGAGGGATCCTCCGCAAAGACTAGGTAGGGCTTTGGGACATTTTATATTTTCCCTTATTGGGCTTAAGAGTATCTTATTTACTAATATTTTTCAAAGGCTCTAAAAGCCCCACCTAGAAGAGCTCCTGTATCCCCAAGGGTCCAAAGGACCCAATAGTTGGGTACTCGGTTTGAGGGTAGTAGTTATGTAGGTTAGGATTGGGTGCTTGGACACTTGGGGTATGGTTTTATCATCCAAGACCCCCAAGGGCCCTATAATAGAGTCCTTATGGCCCTTAATAGTGCGTATTTGGGGTAATTATATCAGCGGGTAGTTGGGCGGTCTAGGTTTATCATGAGTAGGGGATGTTTAAGGTGAGGGTTTAGGCTTCTGAGGATATGGGTATAGACGAAAGACTCGTGTAGACGGCAGGGCCGCCTGTCGCCGAAGAGCAGATGATGCAGATAGATATGGGTGGTTGTCAAAATCATGGTCCTTTTTTGGGTACCCTAAATAATAGGTGCCGTATTATAATAGGGACCCAAATAGGGACCATGATTTTGACAACCACCCATATAAGAAGTAAGCGAAAAGATAGACCTTGCAACCTACAGTTCAAAGTGCCTCTTAGTATTAGAGGACATGTAGAGAATCTAGTTAGTCGTACAGGAAACCCTGGTTCGGTGCTGAACGATGCTGCCTGGAATTCAAGATGTCGGAAGGGAGGCATTTATGGTGCTTGGGTTGTCCGCATTACGATTGTGACGTGTGAGCCGGTGTCTTTTGTGTGCGGTTTCACAGGCTGAGTATACGTCCTGCATATAGGTCCTTCAAGAAGCCTTACAGCAGTATTGCGCAGGAAGGGATTGGCACGGTCTGGCAGATCCGACGTCCAAGCGAAAAGGTAAAGGTATTCGGGTTTAAGCCAAGGTCTGGAACTGGTTTTGAATCTGGGGACGCAGCACATCACAAGATTAGATTCTCGTCTCGGTTCCGTTTTGGGGTGTAGTATTTAGGGCGGAGGGCCTCAGTTGTGGTTGCGGCGCGAAGACGGAGGTGTCAGCGGCAAGTCATACTGTAATTCTGGCCCTAAACCCTAAACCCCTACGAACCCTCAAGCTTGAACCCTATAAACCCTAAACCCTAAAGCCCTATAGCTAAATCCTAAACCCTTAACCCTAAACGCTAGACGCTGTAAGCCTAAACCCTAAACGCCCTAACCCTTTAAAGCCCTAAGCCCTGAAACCCTTTTCTTGGCTTTTGGGCTAAAAGACCATGTTATGTAACTAGGTGGCAATTTGGGAAACTTTTTAATTTCCCTTATGGTTCTTATAGAGGTACCTATTCATAAATACTTTTCAGAGCCCCAAAACTACAACCCAGGTAAGGCTTTGGGCTATTTGAGCCGTAGGGTAACGGCATAACATAATCTTTGGTTTAGGGCTTGGGGTTAGGGTTCGGGTAGAGCCTGCAACTCGCGACCCAATGTTTTTAAAGCCTACACTCGGGCCAACACCCTCCCAAGCCTAGGTAGGGCTTTGGGACATTTTATATTTTCCCTTATTGGGCTTAAGAGGATCTTATTTACTAATATTTTTCAAACGCTTTGAAAGCCCCACCTAGAAGCCATGACACTGGGAGCCGGCGTAGGGTTTAGAATTTAGGGTTGAGGACAGGATTTAGGGATTGGGGTCGAGGCTTTCGGATTCTAGGCTTTACCTGAACCCGGAATAACCGACCTACTTATGAAGGACTTACAAAGGAAAGTCATAATTAGGAACCCTAAAAAGGAAGGCTATTCAGGGTTAAGGCAGCATTTAGGGTTAAGGGTGCCTTCTGTTAAACCCCAAACCCTAAACCCCTAAACCCTAAACCCCTAAACCCTAAACCCCTAAACCCTAAACCCTGCAGACACCTCTGTCTGACTGACCCGGAATCGAAGGCTGTGTTGTGTGTGGCGCCTGAGGGCTTACAACGGCAGAAGACTCAACAACTCGACAGGAGGGTTTTCACGTCTGTGGATGAAGGGTTCGTGTTGCCCGTAAGCCTAAGCACTGAACCTGAACGAGGGTTAGTGATAGGGCTTAGGGTTTTCAAGTTTGGCTTTTAGAGCTTTCGGGTTTGGATCCGCGGGTTTCCGATTGAAGGGTCTTTGCTCGAGGGTGGTAGGGTGCGGGTGTATAGTCTTCAGAGTTAAGTAGTCAAATACACAATTGAGGGTCGAGGGATCATTGTGGAAGGGGGTATTCCATAGCGAATGCTTCGCACTAAATCGAAAAGCGCTGAGATCGCCTTTCCCACCCCTAAACCCCAAACCCTAAACCCTAAACCATGACCCCATGAACCTTTGTTTGGGTGCCTTGCACGCTCCTTCCCACCAGAGGTTGAGCATAAGTTGTTCAGGCCCTGGAATGCTTAACACTACTTTTTGCATTCCGGGGCCAGATCTAGAGGTTTTCGGGGTTTGAGGTGGGGACAAAGTAGGATAAATTCAGGATAAGATAGGATTTGAGGTGATTTGATGTCATGATGGTGCATAAACAAGGGCTGGATGGTGCATAGAGCAGGGCTGGATTCAAGTGTTTTTGGTGCGCGAGGCGGGGCTTGATCTGGTCTGACTTGGGGCCGTAGCCTTGGGAGCTTTGAACAGTGCTGTCGAAATGCTCCAAAAGCAACCACAAGCACGGGCAATCAGTCAGATTCATGCGATCTAGATGGAATATAAAATATCCGTATAGGAGTTATATGTGTCATATATGAGCCACACGGAGTCATAGACCCATAGTATTCATAGTATCATAGCGTGCTGATGCCTCTCTGCGACTTGTATCGCCGCGGTGCGGCTACTTCTGCTTCTGATGTCACTTCCGATGCCAGGAGCCTTGTCAGCATTACTGTGAGGGCTTCATTTGATGCAGCGATGCATTGGTGTTGATCCTATCGTTTGTGGATTTCACATAACGTCACATTGTCGATGTGCGGCGAGAAGGATTGCGTCAAGATCTCGCAGCAGAAGTCGGGTGAGTTCTGGAGGCTTCGACTGGCCCGAGCTTTTCTTACAGGCAGCAGGAGGCGATCTGGAGTCGTGGAGGAGCAAGCTTACGGACCCTTTGGCCACTTCCATGAATCAGCAGACCAAACGATATGATGCTAATGATCTAATAGCATAGAAAAAGGTTAAATATCGAAATGAGGAGCAATGTTGCAATAACAAATTATCACGTGCCTTCGTCTTCTAGCCATGTGGCAAATTTGTCAGGTGATCTCCAGTGCCTGTTCCGGATCGGGGGCACCGTCCTTTGCTTTGCAATCCCTGCTCGGGGAAGGGTCGTTCTGCGAGCACATTGCATCAGAATCACACGACTCTTGACATGCAAATGAGTTCTTATGAGCAATCCTCCTGATGTCGTGGTCATTTGCCTGTCAGTATGCCTGTGCATTCTACAGGAGCCCACCCGACAGTGGTTTCTCAACAATCATCGGGTGCATCACTGCTACCACAATATCAGCTATGCAAGGACCTCGGGTGACCTGGCATGCTTGCAATGCGTGCCGACTGGGAAAGCCTCGATTCCAGGACTGGTGGTATGTGCGCGGTCCACAGGGCTTTCTGCCCTGCTCCCCCGTGTCCGGGCAGCTCTGCAATGCCGGCATGAGTTCAATTGACACCTGAGTTTTTGAGTCATGAGTTCTTTACGCAAGATATGCCAGGAGCACCAGCCGGAGGATATATTCATTGCAGGGTTCGTTTGCAAGTTGTTCTCTCAAGAGCGTCATGGGCGCTTTGATGCCATGTCATCGGACATTGAGTTGATGTTTTCTACTGCGGCAAACGCTTCTAGGCCTTCTTGGCAACCTTTTGGCTGTATAGGCAAAGTCCATGATATTCTAGGTTGCTATTTTTGTTGCGCGGGGTGTGTAGCTGAGGCCGCTCGAATCTTGCCGTTCACCGAAGCATCCCGATATATTCGGATCTATCAGCCCAAGCCTCTTGTCCGCCTTGAAACACCAGTGGATTTCACCGTGAACTTTCATTTCTTGCAGGATAGCTATTCTCGAAAATGTATCTGGATGCACTCGGAAGTCCCGGTATACGTCTCCAGATGCCGCCTTCCAGGCCAATGTGCTGACTCAGCTGAAACGCTTTCTTGTGTATGGTCAGTTGCGCTAGCTGGACTTGACATGAGTGAGGGACATTCTGGCCCAAAGCAGATGACGCAGCGCAGTGCAGTGATGCTGTGCTGGTGGGGTTGCGGTCAGGCTTTAGGTAGCGCTAGTTTGGCCTTTGGAGTTTTAGGACATGTGCAATGGTAGAAAAATATAATATGTCATTATATCATTATATTATACATTATATCACATCATTGTATCATGTTAGAACTTCTAATTTGTCTAGCTCAATCGAAACAGCTAATAGGCGCGCGAGTCTGCGAGGGGTCAGCATGTTCGCTCGCTTGTTGGCTTTGAACAAGGCCAAGAAGGTCAAGGCGTCTGGCTTCGGCAATCAGCTTGCCAAAGGATCCTCAAATGGCTCTTTGGACAGTGGCTCTGTAGATTCTGATGTCCGTCAGCTGGTTGCTGCTGAGTCTGATGCACATCCTGGCCTGCGAAGCTGGTTTAGGTCCCGAGGCAAAGCTCATGGAGCGATCGTTGCCCAAGCACTGGCTCGCAAGAAAGCCAGGTGTGAGGAAGGTTTTGCAACTGTTGCTGATGATTGGAGACATCGTGTCGTATCTGTGGGGTTCTCTGCCTGGAGTCGGGGAAGTCGCAGCGCAGCTGGCAGGAAGGCGTCCTCTAGCAGCAAATAGCAGACTTGAACGGTTGATAATAATTTCGATAATTATTCGTTTTAACTTGGCCTCCTGAAACTGTGCAGGGATTTCTTCTCCCATATTGTCGCGGGCGATCAAATAATTCCTTTCCAACAACAGTCTGAGCAACACCAAAGTCGCGATCGACTTCGTCAGTTAGCGGCGATCAGCCACTTCCATGCGCAGAAAGAGGGCTTGCTGGCATGGTTGCGTGCTGCTCCCCTCCAACATATGATATGCAGCAGGGTGTCAGATGATACCAACCTTTGGCTGACCCAGCAAAATGAAGAGGGCAACGACAAGGAAGCTGAGGAACAAGCTGGTCGACGTGGCATGGGCAAGAAGGGCAGAAAGTGTCACCAATTAATGGCGTTGATGCAACGTTTGTCTGTGCGCAGAGAGGGGGAGGATGCTTTCAAGTTTTTACGAACAGTTCAAGTTCACTCCCCGGGACAAGTTCTCCCCAAGGTGCCGTGTTTCTGCAGTGGTGCATGATGTTACATTGTTACACGTTGCAAAAAATCTCTCAGCCACCACCCTGTGTTGCTTTGTGGTGTGCGCAGGCCAATGCTGCGACGTTGTACAATCGACTCCATCGTTTCGCTCTTTGTGGAGTCGAAGGTTGTGCAGCCTTTGCCGGGGGCGATGAACTGGCTGCCGTACTGACAACCATCCCTTTGCAGGTTATCTTTTCCTGTGGGGCCCTCACTCGTGAACACTTCGGATTGCACAAATCCCAACCCATTTTCCTGATGAACTGCCCCGGGAAGCCTTCTTTGTTTGAGGCACGGACTCCCTGCCAACGAATATTGCCGTCAATGCGCTTGAGCAGCAGAAGGCCTTGACCCAGATGTCCGATGCCTCCGTGCACCGCGGCTACTTGTACACATTCTGCACGCACCACCAGGGAAACTTGGCTTCGAAGCCGATCGTGTTGTCCATTCCCAACGTCGCTACAGGCAATGTAGATGGGGTGCGTTGTTTGGGGAAGGGGGGGTCTAGGTTGTTGATTTGCTTTGTTGAAATGGTGTCGAGTTTATTGTCAGAGTCAGATACATGATACAGGCATGGTCCGTATGGGGCATTCCATGAAGAGTGCTTTACATTCTCGACGTATGGCGGCCATCATCGGAAACTTGGCTTCGACTGTGCAAGTCTATACAGTGGCTGCGCTGCCACAGCGCATCACGGCTTGCATAGCTCGCAACTCTCGCAAGTTGGCTTCTTGTCAAAGTTACATGACGGAAGAGGACATCAGTTTGGTGTTGACGACACTGAATGAATGTTGGAGCCTCCCTCTATCAAAAATGAATGGTCGCCTCACGCATTGGTGCGAAGCGGGGTGCTGCCGGGACGTGAAGGAAACTCGTTCGAAGGTCAAACGTTGTCTTGAGCTGCTGCTTTTGCAAGGCTTTGAAGTGCCTCTGTTGTATAGATGGAAGCATGTGCAGCCAGCTGCAGAGTTCTGCTTGCGAGCGATGCTGATTCACGGGCTCTTGGAGCATGCATGGCGACTTTCACTTAGTGAGCAATCCGACCCATATTCCGAGCCGGCGCAGGAACTTTTGAATTACGACGAAGATAATGCAGACTTATCACCGTCTGAGAAGCAGAAGGTCAGGGCCACGAAGGTGCTGCAACTGCTATCGGGCCCAGACGCAGTGGTAACTTGACACTTTTATTTGTGCTGTTTACTTTTCCTGTTCAGTTAGCAGTTAGCCAAGTTAGCTACTTGAACTCTCCGAATCTGTCAAACGGACTGCTCACAGGCCAATTTCGCGAAAGTCGTGCTACTGGTCAAACCACTGAGAACGTATATGGACGAAGTGTCATTGGCTGAGACACTTCGGTTGCGCATGCGGCTGCTTCGCCTGGGCATTCTGCTGGACACGTCAAAGTGTGACCGAAATCCTGAAAGCCTTGTGCGACTCAACCTCGCCATTCTCACCGGTGACCGAGGCCTGCAAGTTTGTGCAGATTTCATGCAATTCTTGAGAGCAGATCCTGACGGAGAGGTGTGGCATGGAGAATTGCAGTTGTGTTACCGCGAGTGCGCACCGTTGCTTTTGATGGGGATGTGTGATTCCTGGCGCCGGCTTCATTTGGCTTATGCTGGGCTGCCGTGGCAGTGCCTGAGAGTTGCAACAATGGGCACCGATGATGGCATTGATTGTCTGAAGCGTCTTCGTATCGATGCTGGCAATTGCTCAGCCTGCCAAGACCGCCTGTTCTTCCAGGTGGCTCGACTGGCATGGAGGGTGCTTATGCTGTGTGTTGATAGTTGCCAAGGTTGTGTTTGACTCTATCAATCTCACCCAAACATTGCATGGTCTGAGTCAAAGTAGATACATCCTGCAGTCCGCAATCTGTGTTTTGGCAGGCTCGAGACTTGCTGTGAACTTTGTTTGGCCTTTCTTCTCGAGTTAGTGCAATGCCTTCCGAGAAGCGCCCATGTCCTCTTGTTCTCGATGCGACAGAATCCGATGATTCTGATGTGGTGATTGTTTCTACTTCTACAGGTCGCAGTGCTACAGCTTCGGTAGTTGCAGGAAATCCCCATGCCTTGTCTGCTGTGCCGACCGTAGTGTCGGCGACTCTGCCTGCAGATCCAACTGTGGGTTCACGAACTGTGGTTACAGACACACTGCCAGCCAATAGCGACGGGCAGGGCGACGCAGATGCAGCTGGAGGCCCCCAGCCGCTTCAGGGCGAGGGCAGTGAGTCCGCACCGTCGGGATCCAATTCCGACTCTGATGAGTCATCTTCGCATTGGGATGCAGTGGTGGCTGCACGACGTGGCGGACACGGTGTCCACCCAGTTACGGCGACAATGCATACCATGCCTGTAAGGGGGTTTGTGGCTGGTGCACCCTCTGATCCGGCACCGTCGCCGCCGACAAGAACTGATGCATGTGCAAACAGCGCCATCACCATGAACTTGCACGTCCAGGCTGCTGTGACGCTTTCGACGGCTGCTACAAGTGTGCCCAACCGTGCCGTGGTCCACTCCACCTCTACTTCTGTCTGCACGGTGACTGTGCCACATGCTCTGGCACGCCCATTGTGAATTGTTTCGGGTGACCTGCGCAGCATGAGAGTGAGCAGATCTGATGATCGGGAAGGCAGATCTGTGATATGATGATTTTGAACCTGAATCTATGAATGATGTGAAGATACGATGTGGCTCGACGGGCATGCTTCCGTCCGAAGTCGGCTGAATCCGATTGTGATTTGCTTGCAGCTGCTGTGACAGATGATGATGTTTAGAGTCTAGATTCTAGATTGATTGGGCCAGTTAAAGCTGCAAGCAAGAGAAGTACTTCCAGTCAGCTTTTGGATGCGTGCGTGCAGTTGCGGTGGCGCGTGCGGCTGATGCCAAACTACTGCCGCATGAGCTGGACAAAAATGTGTGCTCATCCTACAGGATTTAGGATTGTTCCATGTGGCTGACCATGCGTTCACACGTTGTTGAATTCGTTATGTTGCCACACTGCAAGTTTTCCCTAGAGGTTTTCTACCGCTTCGTTTTCCAAGACAACGACGAGGACTGCATCAAGCTTCGCTTCCTCAGACTCCAGCAGTTGGTCCGAGATCTTCTCATCGAGCTCCCAGCTTCTTCGGTGGAGGTGGAGAAACTTCACAGCAATGCCCTTGTTGACCAGGCTGTCGTGCGGAGCAACACCAAGAGGCCATCCACCTGCCAGCTCGATCACTACATCATGAGCGTTAGTCTCGAGCATCAGTCTATTCAAAAGGCTTCCCAGGTCAACTGCCTCGGCACCGAGCGCAAGAGGTTTCTGCGAGTTGCCAGGGGTGCTGCTCAAGCTTCTACGGGGCCTGAGCTGTCTTTGAAACGCAAGCGACCGTCATCCAGGACGAAGTGGGCCCAAACTTCATCCTGAAATGAAGTGTGTATTTGTTCAAATGCATTGCTGCAGTGTGGTAGTGCAACTTCTCTTGTACTTTACTACTAAAGACATACTTAAATTAAATTCGTTCCTGAGGTTACAGAGAGTATGTGTGGGGGGGCCTGAGGTGCAATGGTGCAAGTTGTCAGAAGCAGAAGAGGATGAGACGAGTCAGTGCATTCAATGCTTTTCAGCATCATCATAAGTCGCTTGGTTCAGATGGTGACTTTCTATCATTCATTCTGCTGTCGATTTTGCAGATGTCAGACATGGTCGCATGTTGTCATCTCAGATCTACGCTGGCTGGTGCTGGTCGTCTCGGCACCGACAGCAATCGCAAGAGGCGGGCCTCCATTGCCGAGCGCTGGGGTGCGTTACCTGCACTGGAGAAAGCCAAGTGGCAGGCCAAGGCACACGAGATCGAGCAAAGACGACGTGCGGTGGCAACAACTTCATTCTCCGACTCCAGCGTGGCAGAGACGTCAAACTTGGCTAGCAGCCAGCTCAAGCGACTTTACTCGCAGCGTTTGGGGAAGACGGTGAAGGAGCTGGCTGAGCAGGACGTGTGGACATGTGGGCTCGGGCTGCAGAATCATCATTCGCCGCTGCGTCCGGAGCTAGTGCGGGATCTCGATAGAGCAGGGCTGGCAGAATGCTGCCGAGAGACTTTTGGGTACGATGCGGAGATGTTGCGGAATCCGCCGGGCAAACTGCCGACGTTCTGCCGCAGCTGTCTATGGGCCCACGGTGGCATCTGCGAAAAGCAAGCTTGCTTTGCCGAGGTGGGGCGGCTCGTGCATCAGCTCGATACCGGGTTGCAGAGCAAACACGTGGCCACGAGTCTGCTGGTTCTGAAGCTGCGGGAGGAGAACACGGAGCACACACAGTGGTTTTTCCTGGGATGTGTTTGCAGACGACCACTCCTGCACGTGCTTGCGCGGCTTTGGCCACGAGCTCCTGGACGGTTGGCTATATCGATGACAGGCGCTGTGCCAGCATTGTTGACATCGCATCAGATGTTCCTGTCGATCATCCGCTTCTACCTGTCCCAGTTCCCAGACGATGCTACAGCGTCCCAACTACGTCTGCAGGCAAGTGTCGTACTGTCATACAGACTAGAGTCATACTCTGGGCTTTCCTGCGATGTCCTAAGCCTAGTCTTACTTTCAATGTTGTGTTTTTTGTTGCCCTTGATATGGTTTTCAATCGGGGTCAGGTTGCCATCTACAAGTCGTTTTCCTGCTCGCACGAAGAGTGCGAGCCAGTGCTGCTGCCTGGCGAGGTGACGCACAGTATCGAGTTGGGTTTTCGTTGCCAGCGTCAGGCGGCTGCGAAAACCAAAGCCACCGCAAAATTGCCGTTTGGCCTATCATCCCGAAGTAACCAACGGCAGAGAAATGCTGGTCCCCAAGCATCTGACCACAAAGTAGCAGAGCAGCCCTCCAGCTCAAGTTCTGCAGGCCCGGCGCAAAGACCCAGGCGGGCTTGCTTCAACAGTCCTTGTCAAGGGGTCCCTGTATTTTCTCGTTGTTTTGGTCTCGTCTAGAGTCTAGTACAGTACAGTACAGTACAGCACAGTCTTGTGCGGTGTGTGGCACATGCTCGGCTTGCAGGTATGACGAGTTCGAGTCAGACTTGCCTCCGGCAGCTGACATGGAGTTTACCGAGGCTTTGAAAGCAGAGGCTGCAGCATTCAAGGATGCAGAAGCAGCCCCTGCCTCCGCGTCATCTGCTTCCGCGTCATCTGCTGGCGCGAAACCTGCTGAGGGCCAGGCTGTTGAGCAGGATAGCAAGTCTTCCAATGCTGGCAGTGCTGCTGCTTCTGCTGCTAGGGTTGCCGGCTCGACGGGTGTCGTCTTTCAGCGCACCCTGGGACTTCTGGATATAGGACCCAGCCCACGGAAGGGACTCACGTGCATGAGTTGCGGTGGCAAGATTGACAAAGGGGGTTTGAAGTTCAGCTTCGCATACCGCTACAACAAGCCTCCTCGATCAATTCACGTGGCATGTGTGCCACTGATACAAAAGGATTTGATTCGGCCGTGCATTGATTCTTTGCATCGACTTTTGAAGAAGCCGGATGTTCAGCAATCTGAGTTGCTGGAGCCTGCTTGTAAACAAGCTTTACAATTTCTCGAGGGGTAGATCGGTCGGTAGATCAGTGAATTCGGGGAGCGTGTGTGACGTGTCCATGTCGCGCTGCTTGCGGCGCCCTGCGACATTGCATACCTTACGGCCTGTCTCTGCATGGAATAGTATGGACAGAGTGACAGACAGGTAAAACACGGTTGCTACAGGAGGCACCTCTAGAGTTTCGGTGCTGCTGTTAGTTAGTGTCAGTGTCGTGTTAGAAGTTAGAAGACAAGTGTTAGTTAGTTAGTTAGTTAGTTAGTTAAGTTAGTTAGTTAGTTCTTAGTTAGTTAATTAGTAGTTAGTTAGTTGTGGTTGTACTAGCTAAAACTGGCTAAAGCTATATTAGACGTGCAGGTTTCAGACATGATACAGGCCCATATGATAGGGTTCGAGACACCCGCGTATTCAGAGGCTCCAGAGTGTTAAGTTTTTTTGGCTGAGGGTTTAAAGTATAAATTAAATGAGGTTGTGGTTCATTTTGCGAGGTTCAGAGATGGATTGATCAGGATTTTCAAGGCAAGTTCCGGCATTTAAATAGTCTTATAGTTTACGTGCCTCGGCAACCGTCGTTTTGTGCACGTGGAGCTTTGCAGCCACCAAACGCAGTGAGAAGAAGTTGGGGAGAAAATGTGGATGCCAAAGTGTGCTCATATGCCGCCTCTGCATCATCATCTGACGACTCTACCCTGGAGTCACATGCCCTGATGAATAGAGTCTGAATCAATGCGCTTGGGAGCCCTGTTGCAGACGCCGCTGGACTTCCTTTTGCGGGGGCGTCTCCACGGAGGTGGAGGTCAACCGGATGAGGCCATCGGACTTTCTCTCATCGATGGATATCATGTACGAGTCTTCACAATGAGGACGGCCATCACACCCCCAAGAGAGATAGTTTCTTCCGGCAGAAGGTCAAAGGGGAGGGGGAGCGACAGAGAGAGAGAGAGAGAGAGAGAGAGAGAGAGAGAGAACCAGACAGTCATGTGATGTGATAGACAGAGTTTCTTCAGGAGTCGAGATTTTGGTTTGGCGCAGACACGGAGCAGACTATATTTCGTGATGCTTCATCACAGTGTTGCAGATGCAACTGCACTGGTTGCTCATTTGCTTTGATCAGACCCGTGTTCGATCTCATTAGTCCAGGTTCGCAAACAACCTCACTCCAGCATTTGGAAAATCGGTTTGTGGCAGTGGTCTTTGAGCGTGTTGAGTCATGTGACATTGTCGTGTGCTGAGGACAAGATTGCAGTGCTGTTGGCGCGATTTCAAAGCTCCTGTGATCAGTCACCTTTGTCCACAGTCAGTGGCTGCGTCGACTGTGCTGCCCGGTTCGAGGGAAAGTACAGGTGCAAACCTGCTGCGGTCACTGTGCTGCAGGTTTTTGTATTCCACAACTCGAACTGACCCTCATCACCTGAATATTCTATAACAAGTATCAAGTACCAGTATCATGTGGCTGACAGGCAGGGAGGCAGAGGGCCGGGGGGGGGGGGGGAGGACAGGTTGAGGGGGAGAGGCAGGGGGTGGTCCGGGGCAGGGCAGGGAGACGTCCAACTTTGACACTTTTCTGCACCAGCTCCAGCACCCGCTTGAAACCCCGAGAAACACGCCCTGTAAGCATTCCAGGAGGGTTCTGGCGGGAGTGCGGGCTCCCGACAGCTCCCGACAACTCCCGACAGGTTCCCGACAGCTCCCGACAGCTCCCGACGGGTCCCGGACGGGTCCGAAATGGGCCCAGACCGGTGCAAAATCCGGCCGTTTCCGGTGCTGGGCCTGGTGCCCCGCCCCCACCCCGACCCAAGCCCCACTCCGGCCACCCACCCCACCCCCACACCCCCCACCCTGCCAGCCCGGGTCCCCCCCACCCCAGCGCCCCCACCCCCCGACCCCAGACCCCCCCCCACCCCCCCACCACGCCCCCACCCCCCCCCCCACCCCCCAACCCCCCAACCCCCCCCCCCCCCCACCCCCCCCCCCCCCCCACCCCCCCCACCCCCCCACCCCACCCCCCCCCCCCCCCACCCCCCCACCCCCCCCCCCCACCCCCCCACCCCACCCCACCACCCCACCCACCCCAGCAACCCGCTACACAACCGAACGGAGCGCCCTTAACTAGCATCCTCTGTCGGCCGAGCGCCCTTAACCAGCATCCTCTTTTGCCCCCCCGGGGAGGTGGGGTGGCCTCCAGTAATCAGCCTATCTGCCTGTCCCATTTTGCCAGCACACAAAACACATGTCACAGAATCAGTCAGAGTCAGAGTCATGAGTCATAAGTTAATGCTAAATTACAAATGCTGCTGCTGGTGTTCAGTTTTGTTATTTATAATTTATATTTATATTATAAATATATTGATTTATATTACTATTATATTATAGTATATTCATTTTTCAATATACGGTGTAACGATATACTTTATTTTATAACTTGTACAACTGTATAACTTTAATTGTAGTATAACACAGTGTAACAGTAAAACAGTATAAACTTAATTGTATACAGTCGTATACACATGGGTTCACAGATTCGTAGCATGTGTTGGAGATCTCGTGATGCATCGTTGCGCACTGAGTGCACCTGGCGACCTTGGCCTGCTCTCAAGCAAGCTGTGCGTGAACGTTAGCGTTTGGCAACTTTCCTTGAAGTCCTTTCGGCCTGCCATCCACGATGGCATCTGACACGGCGTCTGAGACACTTGACAGTGCCCTTGCAGACGTGGAGGAAGAGATGCCTCCGCCTCCGCCAGCGCCCGTGGCGGCGGCGGGGCGTCGCAAACGCGAGGCAGGCGGCTCGCCATCTGCTGAGCGTCCCAGCAAGGTGCAGTTTTGCGGTGGTTGGGTCCCACCGGTCTGTTCAACGTGCGGGCAAACCGCAAAGCAGCCGGACCAATTTCACCCCGACAACATCACCTTGTATTGGCCCAAGAAACAGAAGAACCAGGCGGGTCATCCTGAGTCATACCCGTGCCGTCATACAGAGTCATACTGTGCTATACTGGCTAAACTGGCTATACTGTATACTGTCTGTATACCGTATACCCTTGCCCAGGCAAATTTGTTCGAAGTTACTGCAGTTACAGTGAAGGGCTAGTGCGTGTTAGTTTGTATGCGGCGCCGGGCCTGTGTCCAAGGACTGCAGCCTCAGAACTTCATAGGTGCATTTTGTAGCCTGTACTAGGCCGTCAGGCCATGATCCCAATGAGTGTACACACAGGTCGGCTGAGCTACAGTGCTTAACCTTCTGTTACAGAAACCAAAGCTAATGCAGGCCACCGGTCTACGAGACCGGGAGGAAGGCAACGAATGCGGCTACTGTCTCGCGCCCTGGCTGCCAACCGTTGAGAATCTGACATGTTGCGACTATCAATCATCCCGCCAGGCAACCCGGAATCACAACTTCAGTGGGATGCCTCAGCTCAAGCTGAATGCCCTCATCGAGAAGAATCCGGACCGGCCCGGCAGTGTAGGTATTGATTGCCAGGTGTAGCATGAACGTTCGTATATTCGGTTCGGGTTTGTGGTTTGGTTTCGCGTGTATTGAGCTGCTCCCCCATGCAGGATGCCAAAAGCGCATGGGAGGACAAGCGTGCACTCAACTAGTATCAAGACTGGCCGGCGACGTCAGCATGAGCAAATCAACATCAGTAGCTACGCTGCGGAAGAGAGCTTTGCTGAGTTCTTCAACGTGGGAACCGTTGTTCCAGTGGGCGAGTGGCTGGAGAGCCAGGGGTTCGATTTGAAGAAGATCGGCAACGAAGCCAAGCAGAAGACCTTTGCGAAGGAGGCACACCGATTTTTCTTTGGAGCGAAAGGTTAAGTTATGTTATGCAGTTATGCAGGAGTGTCGCATGGTGGCTCTACTGTGTTTGCTGCTGCTGGCCGTACTGTCTGTCGATTATCCAGCATTATGCCTACTGGCAACGAATGGTAGTAGTGCCACTTACTAATACGATGATGTTGTTGCAGGCTGTAAGGCTCTGAACTGTGAACAACAGCATGCAGCATGCAGCATAGTTATCAGTATCAGTGATAGACGAACGACTTTTATTTTGTGGTATTTACTGACATGCAATATTGCATCTACTGTCTGTCTGCATGTTTAATGAAGCGGCACAGGTTGAACAAGATTTGGTCGCAGTGCGTTGCAAGTAGGTTTTCAGTCTGTAGTTGCACGAGACACGTGGTTGCAGGAGCTCGGCGCACATGTTGTTGATGATCAAGGCACGCCCTCCATCGTCACGACTCAAGGGCCCAGGCAAGTCAGGCTTGGTTCCCGCCAGTTCCAGGGCAAGAAGAAGGATCGTGTCTGTCTAAATGTATTTGACGGATGGCTTGTGTGTATGTAAGTCTAGCAGTCTAGCCTAGCCTAGCCCTTTTTATCTTCAGTCTTGTTCTAACTTGAAAGGTCTTGGGTTTTGGTTTTAAGTTTGCTAAACGACAAATCGCGCAGGAAGAGCAGCACGACAAGGGGTCCGCCGCTGCGGCTGCGTACGCCAGTGAGTCCCGGAGGACGCAGGATCTTGCCAAGATGATGAACAAAGCGGAGGATCTCGATCACAAGCTGAGCGAGTACCGCGGCCACGTCATTGCGGCCGATGACGTCCAGGCCGCAGCGGAAGCAGCCTCTATGTGCTCAGAGCATGTCCAGGACGAATCCGACGACGAGGAAATGGACTTTTCCTCTTTTGGGGTACATGAGGCCGCGGGCTCGAGCAAGGACAAACCTGCTGCCAAAAAGCAGGGCCGCGGCAAGAAAAAGGAAGGCGGAGGCAGCTTGCCCAATCCCAATGTGCGGTCGCCCAAGCTGAATCCCGCTGCTTCCGTAGCAGCGGTGGACCCAGATATCCCGCAGCCTATCCAACCAAAGAGGGAGTCGAAGAAGAACCCTGCCCCCCCGAATCCTGCTGCCAAGACCCGCAGCAACGCCCCGAATCTTGCTGCCACGACCCGCAGCAACGCACAGGATCAGACATTCAAGAAGGCACAAGCGCTGTACGACTCCAAGAAAAAGGGGTTCTCGCCGGAGCAGCTGTGGTCTACAAAGCCGAAGCAGCGAGTGATCTCTCAGACTGTGAAGTCTTTGGACGACATGGCCTCCAAGCTTACCGGAGACCCGACCAGCTCGGAGCTCCAGCAACAGATCATCGAGCTGTCGTTGGACGTCAGCACCGCCAGCAAGCTTTTCACGCGCCTGCGACAGCAGCCATCGCAGTTCCTCTCAGGGGACCTGGAGGAGGTAGAGATGCAGCTGCTGCAGAATTCCGAGGCGTCCCTGGTCGCGACGTTGGTCATGTGGCTGGCGCAAGCGCTGCTCAAAGACTTGGAGGACCGCTTGTTTTGCTGTTTTTGGTGAAATCTTCACCCGATGTCCATAAAAAGTTCACCCACGTGCAGGGGGAGCAAGAGCGCAGCGACGCATTCTTCTCATTGATGTCGCTGTCGAGTGGGACGAGACCAGCTGGGGCGTGTCCTACCAGGTTTTGCCTGGGCCACTACATCGCATCCGGAGGAACCGTTGCCCAAGCCTCCTCGGTGCAGGCTTCGCTTCTGCACATGTGGATGGAAAAGCTGTTCAAGCACAGGACAGAGGGAAAGATTCAGGCCATGGCTGCATGGCTCCCAGGCCGAGTTAGCGTGCGTGATCGGGTTTGGGTTCTTGGCTGGTGTTGGGGGCTTGGAGGGTCGCTTCAATCGAGGAGTTTAAGCTAGGGCTCAGTTTCAGTGAGGGGCGGGGTCCGGGGGCAGTAGTATACCGTATATACCGTATTCTAAAGGTATACATAATGTACATACGGTTACCAATTTATAGACTAAAATATTTTATGGTCTAATTTTATATTTACTTATAGTCTTATAGTTTAGACAAGGCTCCCAGCCACGATGCTGGACCTTGCAACGTTGCCGGCTGACTTCGACCCGGTGCAGTCGGGGCTGGAGCCCGATCAGCAGTACTCTGCCGGCGTGAGCTTTGACATTCAGGTTGTGCGAACCCTTTGCACCGCGTGGAAGGAGGCAAGGGGCATCGAATTGATTGCAACTTATCCTGGCCTTCTGCCTGCGACGTGTTGCGAGTTGTGATTCCTGATGTATTGGTTCAGTTAAAAAGTCGGTCAGAAAGTATCGCTTCAGTCATGGTGTCAACTCACAAGTCATGTTAGTTTGTATCTCTGATGATGTGAGTGGGTCCACGTGGGCATGTAGCAGAACGGTTGTTCATTGGTTTATTTTCAATGTGACAGAGAGAGACAGAGAAACAGAGAAAGGAGAGAAGAGAGCGAGAGGGAGAGAGAGAGAGAGAGAGAGAGAGAGAGAGAGAGAGAATGCGTGCATGCATGCATGTGTGCTGGGACGGGTGCGTGTGCGTGTGGGTGTGGGTGTGGGCGTGGGCGTGGGCGTGGGCGTGGGTGTGTGGGTGTGTGGGTGTGGGTGTGGGTGTGTGGGTGTGTGTGCATGGGTCTGTGTGCGCATGCGTGCGTGGTGTTTGTGCGAGTGCTGACCGCGTCTGCATAGTCATTGATCGATCTGTGTGTCAAGGTATCTGATATCTAGTCCAGTCTACACACACACACACTCTCTCTCTCTCTCTCTCTCTCTCTCTCTCTCTCTCTCTCTCTCTCTCTCTCTCCCCCTATGTCTCTCTCCGCTGTTGTGAGTCTCAGCAGGAGGACGGTGGCGGCAATGCATTGGAGAATTGCTTGGCAAATGCGGTCGTCGAGCGAAAGCAGCTGTGCTCCCAGAAATTGGCCACGATGCTGAAGCTGGGATTGGCGAAGCGGCCCAGATGTAATTAGCTGTTCGGCTACTCAATATTGATAAATGATAAATGATTAGTATTATTACAAAAATTATTACTATTACTACTAGTAATACTGATACTCTATCCCAGGACAATGTGGAGCAGATTGGAAAACGCAGCCAGGCTGTACGTCCCGGCCAAGACCATCCTGGAGGAGTGCAGCCGCGTGGTTGCGAAGCTTCCCGATGTCGATGCCATTCCAGACTCCCCGGAGCAGGTTGAGGGCGTATGCGGTTGGCTGTGTCACACAGAGCATGTGGACCAGTGTTGCCTTGCCAAGACGTGCGAGAGACGTCTGCGCAATCAGCCAAACGTGGCCGAGCTGGAGAGGAGTCGTGATGTCCAAATGTTGAAGGATGCCATGCAGAAGCTGCATATCACAATGGATGCCCAGCTCCCATTGGTCATGCCCCATGTCGTCTCGGTTCTCAAGACGGAGATGGTGTCTGGGGAGGTCACCGATGGCACGATGATCAAGAATCTTTGGAAAATGGCCAAAGCCTTCAAGGAATACGGGGGTTCAACAAAAGTGTGCAATATGATGTAAATGTTTACATGATGCTTAATTTCTAGTCACTAGTCTTAATTATTGCTTAAAGACTAGTCAAAGTACTATTGCTGCTGCATGCAGTACTGTTTTGTTTAATCTCAGCAGTCTGGCCAGCCTAGCCAAGTACCCAGGCACTCACTCACGAGACTCACCCCTCCTCACCCTCAGTCTCACTCTCATTCTCACTTTCAGTCGCACTGTCACTCTCATTTACTTGTGCTCACTTACTGACTCAGACAGGCGTTCACTCAGTCACACAGTGGATTTGGCATTCGGGCTTAGGGGTTCAACCTGTGCCAAAGTGTTTTGGGTTTGTGTCCGCAAGTTCTAATTCTAGCCAGCGCCTTAGTGGGGTTGTAGGGTTTTAGAAATATTAAATACCGTATTTATATAGACTTATATAATGCCTATATTATATAATTTATATATGCTATATATATATAATATAGGTCGTTATGCGACCTTAAAGGTTGGGTTTAAAGTTCGAGTTTACGGGTTGCGGGTAAGTGTCTTTGAGCTTGTGTAAAGTTGAGGAGAGGGTTCCAGGTTTTGTGGCTAGTTCTTTCGCGTGCTGTCGGCACTTGGCTTTGGAGGTTTGGTTCACGTAGTGATGTAGTGCTAGGTGTCGGTACCCTGGCATGTGCAGGTGGATCCTTGGTCTGGTGTGAAGGAGCAAATTGTGGACAGCCTGGCCACTGTATACAAGGATTTCTTGAGCTTGCGTGGGCTTGTGTCTGACACGGATGGAAACCTGACTGTGGAAAGCTTTTGCAAAGCAAGTGCTGCCATTTCCAAGTACAATGGCAGCAAATGTCTCCTCGTAGTGCATGACTTTGTGACGCAGAGCCATTTGACAGAATTATTGCCTCAATTATTTGTTTGGTTAGTTAGCTTGGCTTAACTTAGTTCAGTTTAGTTGGTTTGTAGAGAGGTCTGAAGGCAGTCATCGATATTGGCATATTGGATTTGTCACGTGGGGTATTGAAGTTCGAATAACAAGACCCCCTGGACCCACGTCAGGCCAGTCCGAGTCCAACAGCGTTCCGATTCCCAACGGCCTTGCAGATTTGGTTGCCATCCTGAAGGATGGACGTGCGGCCGATTCCATTAAGTTGCCGCCAGCCTGGTGCAAATCCCTCATCGCCGAAGGACAGCTGGAAGCTCTCTTGAAGCTTGATGCCAGCGTCAAGAGTTCCCTCGGTCCCGTGGTGGAGCAGCAGTTGCGCGCGGGACGCATCGCCCACGCGTACATGTCGCCCCAACAAGGCCAGGCGGACTACCTCTCCGAGAGCCCCACTGTTTGGATCAAGGTGGAGCATGTGATGCAAGGGGTTGCAGCTCTCCTGGATGTCCAGACCGCGAAGGCTGTGCACAAGCTGGAGCTGCCGTCGCTTTCGAACGCGGAGCAGCGTCTGATCATGAAGTTGGCCGGCGCCATCGATGCCACCAAGGATCGGCTTCAGCGGCACAAGTCGGATGTTGCGGAGCTGTGGGCTAAGCTTCAGGTGCTGCTCGCCGAAACGGATTCGCAGAAGGTCAAGGCCGAGGTTGCTTTCCTCGACGACAAGTCTGAGGTCATGGAGCTGCATATCCAAGGCCCGGGGTCATAGGGTCTTCGGGTTCAGGGTCTCGGGGTTTGATTTTTAGGGGTTCAGGCGGTTTAGGGTTCGGTTTGGGGGTTTAGGCGGTTTAGGGTTTAAACTAAGGGTTTAGGGGTTCGGTTTAGGGAATTATTTAATTTATTTTCTATATAAGATATGATCTGATATGGTATTATTCCAACATCTTACTACTGTTGATTTACGCAATTTTTGCGATCTTAGCGCAGTTGCACTCCTTGGATAGACAGATCACCTGCAGGACTGGATGAGGTTAAGGATGCGCAAGATATGGCTCATGCACTCTTGCAGTGGGAGGCTGACCTTATCAAGGTTCTGACCACCGGGAAGGAAAGCTTCGCGGCCCTACGCCAAGTTCTTGCGATCCCACCGGATATGTTCCAGTTTCAGCAATCCATGGTGGCTGCCATGTGCCACCAACTCTTGCTCCGAGACCTTGAGGGTGGGGATGAGCAGATGAAGCAACAGGCAATTGCAGATGGGGCCGAGATTGAGAAATTCGCTCGCAAAGAGCTCAAGCTGAACAAGAAGGACTTTCCCAGTCAGATGGCCCAGGCAGAGAAGCTTGTGAAGGATTTGAAGGCACGCTCAGCCACGAGCTGAGGTTTCAGAAGTTCCTCCGACCTAAGGCCGGAGTTTTGCGATCAGCATACATGGTCTGATCGCCAACATGTCAAAGAATGCTGAATCGAACCTTTTCCTAAGAGCATTGGCCAAGACACAGAAACTAGGCTGCACACGTTGTGCGTCGACTCATCCAGAATATTTTTGTAATGTTTCATATCATGTCAGTCCTGTATAGTAATATCAATATCATTATACCGGGCGCTTCAAATCATCGGCACGGTAAGGTAGCACTAGTGATGATTCTATATTTCTGGTTCCCTGTTTTCACTGTACAGAATCTTGATGCACTCGTGCAGCGGAACTGTGTCAAGCACAGACGGCCTTTCATGCTCAAAATTCCGTTCGCATGTGCGATCTCGATCAAGACGTGCATACAAGGTTGATGGGGTATCCCAGCGTGTGCGGCTTGACTCGAGGCTCGCGAAAACAGCAAGCAAGACGCCATGCAAGAAAGAGTGCAATTGGTTCGTGTGCTGGCGGATTCTACGATGCACTCTCCCATTCCTGACCAGCGTGGGTGAAATCATCTTGTCTCCCAGGTGAAAGCGGGAGACGATGCCGATCATGAGTGGTTCGCCGCAAGGTTGCAGGACATCGGAGTGCCGCCAGACCAAGGCCGTGTGTACTCCACCCGATGCTTGGAACGGTATGGGGACGCCTGGAGAAAGGGCTTGTCCATGCGGGAGATTCTCCGCTTGGATTTGATTTGGCATATGGCCACCAAAGCAGAGTCTTGGCATCAGCAATCAACCCAGCCATCACTGTCAGCAGTGATAGATAATTGCATTTATATTTTAGTTTATGGAACGTTGTGATTTTCAAATGAGGCCACCTTCATCATCTAAGGATCCGACATGGACAACTTTAGTTGCAGATGTTGCAAAGAGCATGTCTCGAAAGGCTTTCCGTACAGATTCCATGAGTCCGACGCTCCTGAACACAAGATTAGATGGATATCGTAGTCTTTGCACAACAAGTTATTCTGGGTGTTGCTGTGGTGATGGTGTTGACAGTGCTGCTGTTGCTGGTCGTCGTCTGATTCTGTATTGCTCAGGTTGACAACGAACAGCAAGATCTACGATTATGAAACGGATCGTTTGTTGTCTCCGGGTGCAATGCTATGTCTGTCGGGGTCTCGGGTTTTATTCTCATTGTGGCTTGCGTCATGCAGCATGCAAGCGAAAGCGGAGCGTATAAAATATGCTCCCGATACAAATCAGGCATGGTTTCGACCTCAACCTCATCAAGTGGCCAGAGAATACTCGTGAGTCGCTATACAGGTCGCTGGCAGGATTGGGTGGGCACAAAACAATTTCTTGTATTGTGCCGCTACGATGTTGACTCCGCCTCCTACCCCGACTCCGACTCCCACTCCAACTCCCTCTCCAACTCCCACTCACCCCCACTCCCACACTCCCATACTGCCATACTCCCGCATACTCCCACAGTCCGACTTCCCCACTCCCCAACTCCCCCACTCCCGCACTCCGACTCCTACTCCTACTCCTACTGTGTTACTGCTGCTACAGCCGCTGCTACTATTAACTACAATTGGCTGATATTTCCAGGCAATGCTATGAGCGTGCCCATGATCGGGGCCTGCATTTGCGCCGACGCTTGGCCAAATTTCAGTTTCTCCCACTGCTGATACCATCTGCGGCGCCGCAGTTCACACTGTACAGAACAGGGGTCACGGTCACATTGAAGCTTCATGCTGAGGTTTTGCTGGTTACAAATTTGCGCTCCGAGCTCCAGCTAGATATTGCGGAACGAGACAGCGAGGATTCAATGACAATGCCATCTGATCAGAGTGACGATCCTTCCAGCGATGCACAAGATGCGTTGGAGTAAAATCAGGGCTCAATTGCCACGTGTCGCCGACGCTGTTTGTGTTGAAGCTTTGCTGTGTCTGTACCTATCTTGGCATCAAGAATTGCTCCGCGAGCAACACCCCAATCTTACACCGATCAGGGCCAAATCTTGCACCGGCCAGGCCCAAATCTTACCCCGGCCTTTGCACCAGATCTGACCCCACTGTTTGCACCGGGAACCCCTGGTGTCTTAAGCATTCCAGGGCTTTTCCAAAGCATAAGCTCTCACACGGACCCAAAGACCTTACTTGGAGGGTCGGGGGACTTAGTAACTGGTTATTTTAGGGACTTATAAGTACCATAACCCCAATTAGGGTCCCTTTCAGGGTACTTATAAGTCTACTTACTACCTACTTACTAAGTCCCCCGACCCTCCAAGTAGTGTAATGTCGGTAGTGAAGGCACCACCGTCAAAGGCAGTCCTGCTAGAACCCTGGCTGAGGCCTTGAAATCCCCAAACCCTCAGCCCTGTGGCGATAAAGCGTAATCACCGAAGAAAAAGCAAACTTAACCTAAGGAACCTTCTCGTCTTAGTAGCTGAGTGGATACACTTTACACTTTTTGTGATCATATTACCCACTATAAAACTAAAGTGCACACTTGTCGGGGCTTATGAACTCAGCAACTAAGTCCTGACTGTATCAGGATTCACAAATTCACATACTGATAACCTTGTTCGCCCGACTCCGCTGGCTTCAAGAGACGTTTAGCCGAGATCACGACCTATCCTTGTTGTTCACATGTTTCCTGGGTCCCTTTGTTTTTGTTGAAGGGCTCAAGTACCAGGCAAGCATATACCATATACCCCCCCCCACCCCACAAGAAGTTGCTGGCTTAAGCTTACACTCGCAGTACTATCTTGGGTCCTTTGGACCCGCAGCGTTATATTTTTGACTGCCAGCCCCAGAGCATTTCTGATACCTGAACTTGGGATCAGATGATCAGCGCACAGTCTCGTTTCGCTGCCCCTTAGGGTCCATGGAGCCCCACACTGTACGCTTAGGCCTCGCAGGGGTTCATAGGTACTTCAAGGCCAAAGTATGTACCATGGACTCTTAGGGTGCGCCGCCGAAAGCAACAGAAAGCCCGGAGGGTTTTCGACTTCCGAGACTGACCCACTTCCTCCCAAGCCTAACAAAATGTAGAGTAGGTTACCACCCCTGAATTGCAGGGTAGAGCCCTTTAAACTGCAAAGTTTCGGATTCTCAAGTGAAGCCTAAACCCTAAACCCCAACCCCTAAACCCCTAAACCCTAACCCGTAAACCCCTAGACCCCTAAACCTCGAAACCCCTAAACCCTAACCCCTTAAACCCTAAACCCTAGACTCCCCCGAAAAAGAAAGGAGCCCATTCAATCCGGCAGTCTGACATTGCCAAATGCGACGGTTTAGTGGGACCCCAAGAGCCCTTTAATGGAGTCCTTATGGCCCTTAATAGTAAGTAGTTGGGGTATATTAGGGAGTCCTTATGGCCCTTAATAGTAAGTAGTTGGGGTATATTAGAGGGTAGTTTGGGGGGTCTAGATTCCCGTAATAGTGGGTCTCTGGGTATATTATATAGAGGGTACTTGGGGGGGCTGGTAGGGTGTGGGGTGTGTAGTCTTGTTTTTCGCATCAAGCTACGGGTCGATCCGAACGGGCTGAAGCATGATACCGGCTCGGCATTTAGGTACAAGCAGCCCCGACGTTCTTCAAAGCAAAGATCCGCCTCCAATAATTTAGGTTTTGGGCCTTGGCGAGGGTGGGGGGTGGGGGGGTGGGTAGTGCTTAAGAATTCGGGGTTTAGGGTATGAGGGCCTAGGGTTTAGGTTACACAGGGGTGTAACGCAAGTGGCTTAGATCGTATATACCCTAAGGCTCCAAAGTAGTTCCTTTTTGGGGTTCATATATAGAATCCTGTAAGGTAATCCCAAAAAGGAACTACTATGGAGCCTCTGGGTAGTCTATAGTTGACTTCCATCCCCCCCACATGTTTGCTATAGAACTAGGCACTGACATAACCCAATGTGTCTGTGTATATTATATACATGTGTATGTACACATTTATATATATACTATAGATAGATATAAATATTATGTTCGTAATATATATATATATATATATATATATATATATATATATGTAAGTATGTTCATAAACGCTTCAGATGCGATTGTGTGGTAACCCATTGCTTCGTCGGAAAGTCGTTTTGGATGCGGGGTTGTGGGTTGGCACATTGGAACGGCATCGGCGGCCACCTTATGCAGCTCGTGTACACAAAACTTGCGCGAGTTTCCTGCGCGTGCGAAACGAGAGGAGTTTCACAAGAGGGTAGTTGCTCGACGGCCTCCACAGACGAATGCCCCGCGCAGGATCCAGATCTAGTGAATCAGCGTTCACAGTTCGAAACTCTGAAACCGCACCAGTTTCAGGAAAAATTCTTGTCATCTAATCTGACCTCATATCTAAACCCACCTAGGTCTAAAGCTTCGAGCAGTATCCGTCAGGCCCCAAGTAGCAAGTAGCCATATACGACCCCAAGTAAGTAGCTAACAATGGCTGATTTTTAGGATGTTGGGTGGGTTTGGAGTCCTTCTTGGACTTAACAGTCGAGGTTTTGCATCTAAATGTTCTGTCTGGCTCTTAGTAGGGAATGGGGGACATTCCCCCATTCCCTACTAAGGACCAGGGAGTGTTTGGTTGAGTGCCTCGGGATGTAAAGCCCCAAGGGTCCAAAGCACCCGATAATGAGGTACTCGGTCTTAGGATAGTAGTTATGTAGGATAGGGTTTTGAAGAGTATATGATTGTTGGGTACTTGGACCCTTGGGAGAAGTTTCGAGTCTACCATGTTGGAAACCCTAAACCCTAGACACGAAACCGTAAGCTAGGGAAGACGGACCCATGCTCAGCTCCGGAAGGCAAGATTCATGGAGCGGGCAACCCCAAACCATGCATATGCTGAACCCTGGACCCTAGGCCCTAGACCCCTCACCCTAAACGCTGTGCCCACGTAGTCATTTAGTATATACAGTCTATACTTAGGCCGCAAAGCGGGTTCCGAGCCACTAAAGGCCGAATGCAGCGAAAGCTCAAGTCACCCAGACCCGCGCACGCATGGCACAAGTGCAAGACTATCAGGGACCCCGAAGAGCACATGCGCATAAGCATTTTATGGGGATTTCCGTACCTTATTGGGCTTCATTGTAGGAGGGTTTAAAGGGGGATATCCCTATCCTTGTTTTTGCTTGTGAGCTGTTTTGGGGGCCCTAAACTACCCTAAGGGTCCTAACAAATTAATTGGGGAACCTCAAAACTACCCAAGGACTCTCCCTAGGAGATTCCGGACCCTCCTAAGGAGATACCTGGACCCTTAGGGTAATCCCCTGAACCCGAAACCCCAAACCCTAAACCCTGAACCCTAAACCCTAAACCCTAATCCCCTGAACCCGAAACTCTGCTGAATTGCGGGCCGGCAGACTTCCCCGAAAAGGCTGCGAACTGCTCCCAGCCGAGACCTTGAGCTGGTCCACCCATACCTTAAGCCGGAATAACCTACCTTTTTAAAGACTTATATAAGGAAATCATAATAAGGGATCCTAAAAAGGTAGGTTATTCCGGCTTAAGGTAAGCTTCAAGGTTTAGGGCTTTAGGGTTTTAGGGTTTTAGGGCTTTAGGGTTTGAGGGTTTGGGGCTTTCGGGTTTTAGGGTTTTAGGGCTTTCGGGTTTTAGGGCTTTAGGATTTTAGGGCTTTCGGGTTTTAGGGCTTTAGGATTTTAGGGTTTAGGGTTTTAGGGTTTTAGGCTTTAGGATTTAGGGCTTAGGGTTTCAGGGCTTTAGGGTTTTAGGGTTTAGGGCCTAAAGTTTAGGGTTTTGGGCTTTAGGGTTTTAGGGTTTAGAGTTTTAGGGTTTTAGGGTTTAGAGTTTTAGGGTTTTAGGGCTTTAGGGTTTTAGGGCTTTCGGGTTTTAGGGTTTAGGGTTTTAGGGCTTTAGGGTTTTAGGGTTTAGGGTTTTAGGGTTTAGGGCCTAAAGTTTAGGGTTTAGGGCTTTAGGGTTTTAGGGCTTTAGGGTTTTGGGGTTTAGGCTTTTAGGATTTAGGGTTTAGGGTTTGGGGTTCTTTTTTTGGAGTCCTATAAGGTAATCCCGAAAAGGAACTACTATGGGGCCTATGGGTATTCAGGGGTTCATAGCTTTGGAAATGTGTTGTATTTTTTTGGCCACGGTCTTGTCTGGTTTTTATTGGTCTGAGAAGATGTTTGTACCACTATGTAGAAAAAGGTTATGTTGGTTTTATTGAGTCCAGACTTTCATAATTAGGGTCTGTCAGGTGCTCGATATGATTTCTTTGCGGAACTCGAACACGAGATGGTTGGATGTATTTGCTCGAAGCTTGGCTGGCGCTGCAGTTTCTCGGGACCTAGTCTAGGAGGACAATATTCTCAACGATCGAGAGATGCTTGACAAAAAGGAGACGTCTGGATTGCAAACGCATAGAACTCCAAAGTCATTAGCACAAGCCCTACTCCACTTCCTGAAACCGCTTTAGGTTTGTTGGCGAGCTTTGGGTGCAATTACGCTGATTCCTTCAAGATCCCAACAAGCAGAAAGGACGTAGATACCCCAAGTGCTCGGAGCGCTATGTCGAACTCTACTTGCATGCAGCCCAGTACCATAGACATATACATATACATGATACACCCAATTGGGCATTTGCTGTTGATGGTCAAAGCCTTGCCCCAAGGGTCCAAGTACAATCATATACTCTCTCAAATACTAACCTACATAACTACTATCCTAAACCCGAGTACCTGATTATTGGGTGTTTTGGACACTTAGGGCTGTACTAGACATCGCATCGGATGTCCACTGCCTTAGCCTTAGGATGCTCAGCACAACACAGACTTCTGTCCATCCGCAGAACGTGACCAGTCACCATCCATGTCGTGTTGATAAACTCAGTTGGTTGGTCCTTGGTGGCTTCAGAAGTTGCCTAAACCCTATACTGCCTTGCACGGCCCACCCTTTCAAGCGATTCCAATTCCTGTTTAAAAAAAGCCCGTCTTTCGTAGCCGACAGTGCTCGATAAGCCTTTTTCCAACTATTCCATCACAGTCAGCCAGCTTTAACTCATACCTAGTCTCGAAGGTCACATCTTGCTGCGGCCGCAACCCTAGAATGTAAACCTAGAACCCTCCACCCCACATTCCCTTCCGCAAGATCCTAAACTCCAAACCCTTTAGCCTTCAACCCAAACTCTCAATTTCGAAACCTGAGTCCTACTCCCTAAAACTGCAAAGAAGAAAAACCCTTAAATTCTAAGTTTAAGCACTTAACCCTAAACCCTAAAATCTTAGATCCCCAACACCTAACCTTTGAACTTTTTGGGTTCTTATAGTTTAGTAGGAGTTTGAAAGTTTAATCGTCGACTTTTGTGGCTTATTGGGGGAGAAAGAAATGATACAGCCCTCACTTCCTAGAACTTTAAAGGAACCCCCTACGAACCCAGAGCCTGAACCCCACCCCCTCGAAACAGTAAAGCACATAACCCAAAATCCTCAACCCTACTTGGAGGTACACGGGTAGTTACAAGTGGGGTTATAAGTATGGCAACTATACTTATAACTCACATTAGGGGGACTTATAGCCCTCCTTATAACTACCCATGAACCTAGAAGTAAGAATTGAACCCTGAACCCGAAGCCCCCTAAGCCGCTACGCCCTTAAAACCCTCCTCGCCCCTCCCCAAAAGCAGGGAAGCAATCCCAACCCCAAGCCTAAGCCCCTGAGCCTTCAAACCCTAAGCCCCAAACCCCTCACCCCCCTTTTCCAATCCAAAAAATTCGAAGAGACGACGAAAAACTGCCCTTACACCCTATACAACCTAAGCCCTAACCCATAAACCCCTAAAGCCCTAAACCCTAAGCCCTACACCTTAAATCCTAAACCCTAAACCCTACACCCTAAACCCCTAAACCCAACATCAGAAAAGACTGGCCACTGCGCAGGAGAAGCTGGAGTCGCTTCTGCGGCTGGCCATTCAGCCACCGGGCTTTCAGACCTTAAGGACGAAATGAACCCTAAAAGGGTTTAAGGTTCATATACCATATAGGGATTCATAGTATCTGGGTATAGGGCCCCTACTTTTAAGGATCATTTGGTCCTTCAGGGAGTGGATGAGTTTACTATAGGGGCCTAAATCATTCCTTTGAAGGGCTCTGTATATGGGTTACTGTAAGAGATACTATGAGGGGTTTACTACAGGGGCTCAAACAATTACCAAACTATTTTGTGGGGGTTCCGTATTATAATATTTGTTGTATTTGGGCCCCAAAACCCTATTCTAATTATTAAGGCCCCTGTATTACGACAGGTTTTTAGGTGTTTTCGGGGTTCCTTTAAAGGGAGCCTCTGTGCGTTCCGCATTCACGGTGCGAGGAAATGTGGTGCGGTGGTTCTTTCGTTGGGCTGGCCGGTTTCGAAAAGTCTGGGTTAAGGGGGCCTTAGTAGTGAGTGTATCATTGTAGAGGACCGCATGTTTAACCATTCTCTGCTCTCTCTTCGTGTCTAGTCCTAAACCCTAAACCCTAAACCCCTAAACCCTAAACCCTGAACCGGTTCCAGGTCGTGGTGTTTAGGGAGTAAAGGGTACACGGGTCGATGTAAACTGGAATGTGATAGCAAGACGTGAAGTGATAGCAGACAGTCATTACCCAAAGTGTCCGAAGTACCTAAATAGTAGATACTTAGGCCTTAAAGGGGTCCCTGTATAGCTACTTTGAGGCCTAAGTATACACTATATGGCCTCATGGAGCTGTAGGGTACCATAGCCGGTATCACAAGATCACCATCAGCTTCATCGTTACAGTCATCTTGGCTATTTGCAGAGGTGCTAGAATCATCAAACCCTAAGGGTCCATGCACTCATATAGCATATACATTGGCCTTAAATTACTCCCTATATAGATACATTGGGCCCAAAGTATATGCTATGTGGGTACATGGGCCCTCAGGGAAACATGAATAAGCAACATGGTTACGCTGAAACTACGGTCCGGCGTGATATTGCGCCCAGGCACTGCCACGGATTCGGACTGATGTCACTTGCCTGCAGTTTAGTTCTCCGGCTTAGGGTTTAGGGCTAGGGCTTAGGGTTTAGTCTAGCTGAGAGAGTGTCCGGATGTGCAGTGAGCACGAGTGGTATCCATGGTCGTGCGTCCTGCTGTATCCTCCGATCTTCATGCGGTTGTGGGTGGGTGTCGGTCCCCCTTCCCCCATGCGGCTTCAGCAGCGATAGTTGAACCTTGAGGTTCGCAACCCTCAGCATGGCCACCGAAACATCTCACGGATATCTCTCCACCCCAAAACCATCGACCACAGACCCCGCACCTTTAAAATCCCAAATCTCTACGCAGTCGCACTGCACGTCAGAGTTTAAAAGACTTGGGCCTTCATGGGGCTTCTGGCCGAAGTCTATAATTATACGCACGTTGCCTAGAGCCGCTGTGCTATAGAACGTATAGTCATAGTCTCCGCTGAAGGTTCCCTTTTTTGTTTGACCATGTTGTATTCAGGATCCTGCTAGGTACGTAACCGTACAAGGAACTGCAATGGGGTTCATTCTAGGTAGCAGCAAGAGAGACCACCGAAGGAACCTATGCAGGAACCCTAGAATAGACTCATCAAGAAACCTCAGGCCCAACAAAAGCACCCAAACATAAACATTCAGTATCGGATGCTACATGCAAGCATGCAACGTTTCCGCGCTGTTGGCTGGCAGGCAATGTGGGCTTGGAGAAAATGGTGGGGGGTACCGTCGTGCATAGGTGTAGGTACTTCTTGAGTCATATCGAAATATGTGCGGGCTGCATTGGACTACGTATACTGCTGCTTAGGCATAGCCTGACAATTTGTTTGAAAGTTTTGTGTAATCAAGTCTTCTAGCATATCCTGGAGATGTGCGAATGCTTAAATCCGGATATTTGCATGCCGGGGCAGCGGGACATCCCGACCCAAATCTGGGATATCCCAGACTTTTGCCCGCTCTTGAAGGAAGCGTAGTTTGCGCCATATTTTGCATGCAGGCACATAAACTTTTTTTGGGACGTGTGCGAGCTGCGGGATATCCCGGGCCCAAGTGGGTGATGAACCAATAAAAGGGGTTTTGGCGCATTCCTGTGGAGGATTGAGTCGTCAAAATAATACAGTGTAGTGACACTTTTTTCTATTCGGATAGCTTACAGAAGATACGTATTACAAATGATATGTTTCGGATTCGGGCCGGCAACAGGCAGAGACCCATCAGTTCCTGAGGCCATGAGCGTTGAGATTAATCTTTCTGCCGCTCATGCGTTTGTGATCTTAAGCTAATCTATCCCAAGCAGGGTTTTTTGTTTGCGTTCTTTTTTCCCGCCCTAAAACCATGCAGTGGAAGCCCAAAAGTTGGAAACCCAACACCTTTAATCCTTAAGAGTAATGTAAAGGGAATCCCAGCACTGTCTGGCCTCAATCCGGTTTCCAACTTTATGGGGTTTACTGTATTCCACAAACACTTCACCGTGCTAGGGGCTTTGAATCTGGTTTAGGGTTTGAAGTGTTAGGCCTTCGCAGGTGTTTAGTGTTGGGGTCTCGGGTTGTGGGTTTAGGCTTTAACATCTCGCTTGTGGGGTTTGGGGTTGAGGAGAGTTTAGGCTTTCTAGTCTAGGGGTTTAGGTGGGTTTACCTGTAGCCCCAGACCCTACAAAATGGATCTCCAGATAGGGTTTATAGGAGTTTTAAAAGTGCTGCGATACACCAGGAGGCACAAGGAGCTTGCAAAGTTGGCTACAATCCAGAGAACCCAATACCCCTTACTCAAGGAAGATTCGAAAAATCATCGTTATGCGCCATTGAGGGTTTTGGGCTCACTGGGTAAGCGGGTTACTAACGGACATCAGTCATAAAGCACTCTTTGGTGCAGGTGATACTGCAATGATGGTGCAACTCTACGTAAACGGGACCCTCGTGCAGAGAAACCCAAAAACCCTAAAATGAATCGAAGGGTGGGGATAGCGCTGCATGCTTTGGCGCCCAGGTAGGTGTTCTTTCCGAGGCATCCTGGGGGCGGGGTACGGGACGTTTTTGGTTTTGGGTTTCGCGTTTCGGGTTTTGGGTTTGGCGTTTTGGAATTTGGGTTGCTGGTTCTGTGTCTTGGGTTTCAGTTTTGGGTTCAATGATATAGCAAACAACATGTCCTCCAGTCAATGTGAATATAGGAATACAAAATACGATTGTTGTGAACTCAAGTACCTACTTCTTGGGCCCTGTGAACCCTCACATCAATGTTCAGACCCCGAAAGAAAGGGTTTTACCGATCAGGAATCTACGTTCTGCGCAGCGTTGACGAGTTTAGGACCCGAAGCGTTGTGCTAGACCCTGGCCCAATCCCACCACCAAATCTCGGTTCTAATCATAGAGTCATTGAGCATCGAAACCCCTGATCATGATTCTGCCTGAAATTGAAACCCCCAGTTGAATTCGTTTACGGTTTCGGCTGGTGGCCATGGACTAAGTAGGAGGAGGAGCCTTACACTAAGGGCCCATGTGAACAAGGGTTGTTGCAACGGTTGTATCAGGGTTTATGCAGGTCTGGAAAGGTTTTTTTTTCTGTACTATCGGGTTATACAGGGAACATGTGCCTATATATGTATATATATATGTATATGCTTTAACTGGCAGCTTAATTAATGCGTTTCTACAGAGCAATATCGGGCCCAATGTGTGTAATTACATTGTATGCACATGGACTGGACCCGAGGATAGACTCTAACATAGTACTTTAGGGTTGCGGGCTCAGGGTTTAGGGCAATCTAGTCGCAACCAAGGATGCACCGCAGGCGTACACACAGACGCTCTGCGACAGGATGCAGGTTTCAGACGTCGGGATAGGAAGGCTCTTGTCTTTGTGGGCCTTTCCTTTTGTTCAACGTCTATATTCGGTATGCCGTCAGGGCTGACTTTGTTTCCGGGTCATGGTTGCGGAATATTGGTAGTCCCTCTCACAGTAAAAAGTGTTGAGTCCCAATATATAGCTGTGGCCCGACAGTTGGACCTCGAGCCTAAGCCCCAACAAGTCTAAAGTCTAAAGATCTACCTGGATCGTGAATTCTAATTTGGGGTCTCTTACCCTCTATCAGAGCCTAGGGGCCTACTGTTAAAACAACACGGGCTGCAAGAAGGGCACCACTTGCAGTTTCCTTGATCGTAATGTAGAGGTTAAGATCTCCGCAACAGGTCTGCAAGTCAGGATGCGGCTATGTCTGACAGCTCCGGGTACGCTTGGGGTGCTCTCCCTCATCGAAAAATAGGTTTCAAGCCGCGCTTCCTTCTAAAATGCTGTTGGGCTGCAGGTTCTGGGGTTTAGGATTGTGGGGTTTGGGGTTTAGATAGGATCTTGGCGTTTAGGTCTGTGGGTTCAAGCTTATTGCTTGGGGTTTGCATGGGAAGACCATGCATACAACGCACTACCGTGATCGCCTTTTCTTCCCAAATATCAGAAACAGGGGGAAGTACTTGGCTTTACGTACAGTCTCTTTTGTTAACCGCGCTCTCTCTCTCTCTCTCTCTCTCTCTCTCTCTATCTGTATCTCTTTCCTACCTTTGGTTCTTGTTTCTGGGCTGACTTGCTTTATCTCTGTGTCTCTCTCTACCATAGTCAGCTGTCATGATCATATCATCATTGCGTTGATCACGACCTTTTAACCGTCTCGGCACCGCCATCGTCGCTATCGCCATCATCATCATCATCATCGTCATCATCATCGTCATCATCATCATCATCACCATCATCATCATATACACCTTCATCGCCATCATCGCCATCCCTCCTCCTCCTCCTCATCATCATCATCATCAGCAGCTTTGTCGCCCTCCTCCTCCTCCTCATCGTCACAATCATCAGCTTCGTCATCGTTATCCTCATCGTCGTCATGACAATAACACGGTGAGCCATGGCGGTAGCTCGGCTGTGCACGATTTCCTGCCAAGCTTCAGACCGCATCCAGGGTGTCGACGACAAGCAAAGTTGCCTTGACAAGCCTTGCAGCTCAAGCCCTGAACCCTAAAATTCTCAGCCTTGATCCTTTAACGGATAAGACTAATACCTGCAGCCCTAAACCCATGGACCCTGCAAAACTCTCAAGCCCTGCTGCCTAAAACTGTACAACCTCAGCCGTTGATCGGCCGTACGAGGGACCGCAACTCGGAACAACCCGCAGCCCAGTCACGTACTGAGACCCTTGACTAGGATGCCCAGTAGTACCCTTATTCCCTTTTTTGTAGTCCTAGGTTCCTTATAAAGTTACCCAATACCAAAAAGAGATGCCTTTTTATTCTTAGGTTACTGGATATCCTAGTTGAAGCCCTAGACTCCTAGACCCCAAAGCCTAAACCCCGAAGCCTGAACCCCTCAAAAAGAAAACCCAAGATCCTAAAGCCTAACCCCGAAACCTAAACCCATCAAAAAGAAAGCAAGCCTAAATAACCCCAATCCTAAAGCCCTCAAAAAGAAAGCCTAAATAGCCCCAATCCTAAGACCCTCAAGCCCCGACCTCTATAACCCAACTGTGCAAAAACCCGGGCCAAGACCCGATGGTGTTGGGTTTACTTCCATGTTCGGTAAAGACCGAACAGCAAGTTTCGGGCTAGGTTTCATGCTTGCAGTTTAGGGTTCAGGGTTCGGGTTGTCGGTTTAGGATCTGGGCTTTGGGTTTCCGGGTTCAGAGTTTCAGATAGTGTCAGTTTGTAATTATTTCTCTCAGAATGTTTGGATGCCGCCCCTGATACGGGCATGTTGCTTGGCTGCGCCGGTCACCTCCGGCGCAAGTAGAGCCAGTGAAGGCTGTGGAGTCGTAGTAACGTAGTAGTACAGACGTGGAGAGTATCTTTTTTTCGCATGTTTTGAGAGTCACGATTAGGGCCGACTACGGTTTCGATTCGTTCCACAATGAGCAGAGTGTCCGTAGGGCTGCCACGAGGCAAACGACGATTCCCGACAGGTGTATGTAATTAAACTTCAGTACCTTACACGTAAGCCACGTATGCCCAATTTACTAATAAGATATGGGTGGTTTTCAAAATGTTAGTCCCTTTTTGGGTACCTTAAATAATAGGTGCCGTACTATAATAGGGACCCAAAAAGGGACCCTAGTGTTGACAGCCACCCATATAAGTCCCCTCAGGAGCATCTCAGTGGGCAGGCTTCGGACGTTGAGATTTGTTCGGTTTAGGGGTTAGGGTTTAGGGTTTCGTTTTATTGCTGAGTGATCGAAAAAGGGCTTAAACCATGTCAAACCCTACAGGGTGGGGGTTTAGGCGTTCCTCAACTGTCGCGGAACCGAATTCTCAGGTTGTTACAAAGATGTTTCTGGAGTTCAGGGTTTATGTGGCTTGCCACTTTGGCGTGTCTTCTATGTGGCCTTCGTCCTGGCATTTAGCATCAGGTGAAGCAGGGTAGACAATCGTCGCCTGCCTTCACAGAGCCTTGCACCGTGTGCCCTGCACAGGAGAACCCAATCCTACACCAAACCATTAGCTCGAACCTGCATCCAGTTACCAACTTAAGAGAAGCAGTAAGTCATTGGTTTCGCAAGATGGAATTGACCACACTGACTGATGAGCTTAAAGAGGCATGTCCTACACCCTTAACCCTGAGCGCTAAACTCTAAACCCATCACCCTATAAACCTGAAGAACCTACCTTTTTAAGGACTTATGAAAGGAAATCATAGTAGGGAACCCCAAAAAGGTAGGCTATTCAGGGTTAAGGTAACCCTTAAAGTCCTCAAACCCTGCACCCTAAACCTTAACTGTTTTCTATCAGAGAGAAGCAGGAGCGCAGCAAGACTTCGAAGGCCGGACACGCTTGGAGATGAAAACAAAGTCCATTGCAAGGGGGACCTGATAGAGGGGCCTTAAGAAGTAGCTTAGCGTTCCTTCAGGGGTTCTATAATCAGGGTATCTATCAGGGTGTACGGTGCTACACTGCCATGATGCAACGAGGTCTCGAAAGACCATCCTTTACTATGGGTTGATGACCTAGCTCAAGAATGGTTGTATACATGGGCCCTCTTGGATTGCACGATGTTGCTTAGAGGGCCGATGTGACGCGTGCACAAATCTGCCCTTGTCTAATTGTTGTTCGCTCTCTCGCTCTCTCTCTCTCACTCTCTCTTTCTCTCTCCTAGGACCCCAAACCCTAAACCCCCAAACCAACAAGAACCCTGAAGCCAAGAACCTAAACCCGACGATCCCAAACCACACCTTGTGGCTCCAAGGGAAAATCCCTCATCCCTAGCTTTCGTTGACTCCGTGAGCGAATCTCCAAGCTCAAGCGCAGGCCGGCGGTTCTGAAAAGTTCTGGCATTTCAGCATCAAGGGTTGAGGGTTAGGGTTCAGGGTCTAGGGTTTCAGGGTTTCAGGGTTTAGGATTTTAGGGTCTAGGGTCTAGGATTTGAGGGTTGAGGGTTGGGGGTCAGGGTTTAGGGTTGTAGACCTGCAGTCGTTCCACAAGGGTCATGTTAAGGCTATGCAAGTGGTCTGTAGGCTACAAGCAGTCTATACAGGTTCTGGAAGGGTTCTTTCAGGGTTTGGGAGGGGGCAGGTACCGTGAGGGTTTACTTAAAGACCCAAGGGACTAAGCAAGTAGGTTTCAAGTAGAGTTATAAGTAGCCTAAACCCTCAAACCTTGATCCCTAAAACCCTAAACCTCATAAGTACCCGAAATGGAGTTAGTCCAAGGGTCATTAGAACGGCTTGAGCAAGGTACTTGAGAGGGACTGTCTGGTTCTTACTATAGGGAATGGGGGAATGGGTTATGGGGACTACTGGGGGGGACCTTGAGGGACGATCATAGGGATCCATTCCCCGGTTCCCTACTAAGCACTAGACAGGGGATTTAGGATTGTTTTCGGGGACTGCGGTGTAGTGTAGGAACCTGATTAAGAAACCTTGGGCTTTTACTAGGGCTCCTTGTATGAACCCTGCCATTTTGGGCGTTATGGGCCAAGGGTTTCTTAATCAGGCTCCTTACAGGAATCTATAAGGGTCTAAGGGGGTGGAGGGTCTACTAGGTTCCCCAGTAGTACCCCTTTGCCCTTTTGAGATTGTTTTGCGGGTGCCCTTATTAAAAACCAACACAGGGGTACCCGTATGATTAAGGGATTGCTGGGGAACCTAGGGCGTGTGTGGACTCCCAGGGTGAGGTGCGGAAGCTGCGTACCCTGAGGGTGCATGTGTAATGGTACCCATAGGCCCCCCATAGCAGTTCCTGTTTGGGCTGACCTTATAGGATTTTAATTATGAGCCCCAAAAGGAACTACTAGGGGGCCTATGGGTAAACCCTGAAATATGGTACATCTTTTTGGGATGACTTTTTTCATGGTCAGGATCCTGTAGTAAGACACTAAGATAACCAACAGTGAGGTACTACATTTAAGGGTGCAGGTTGGGGGCTGATTGAACTCTCCTTATAGCGCCTTGCTGGAATTGTCGTAGATCAGCCCCTCAAGCCCCATCTCACTATCAAGGCCCCCTATCCATAGAGTATAGACCTTGAAAGCCTTGACCCGAGTTTTAAATACATGAACCAGAACTGCATGAAGATATAGATGTGTATTCTCAAGGCATTTGCAATCTCCGGTTATTGAACACGGCACGACTGGAGTTCATCACCTAGGGTTCTAAGGCCAGACCAAGATCAAGCTCGTGTTTGGCCCGCGCCCAACCATTCAGGCTGAGGGTGCAATGTAGGGGTAAGTTCATAGGACCGTATATCACTATCACTATGAGCCTCACTAGACCCTAAACTCTAATTCCTTGGGTGTTCATAGGGTTTAGGGACAAGGTTTAGGGGCTCAAGATCGCCCGAAGCTAGCAGCTAGGATTTGACTCAAAACTCCAAGCTCTGTGGGCCATAAGAACCCAGAAACCATGAGACCTTTCTGCTGCATGATCTAAAACACACTAACGATTGGTTGTGGATAATGCATGCTTCTGTCCGACATGTGTATCTTATCTGACATCCAACCTGCAGACCTCGACCTCCTGTCACCAACTCAGCTGATCCCAAATATACAATTACGAATTCTCAAATCTGCACATCCCCCATCGTCTACCACGATGTCTATAAAACCTACCCCCTTTGACCCTTACATCTACAATCCCACAGGCTAGTTTTTCGCTGCAGCCCCACAGGCACACCATGCGCTTTCTTCTGTTTGCCGGGCTTTCTGGGGCCTGGGCGGCACAACAGCGCGGGACGGGTGCGAAAGAGGCCCGCATGGTTTCCCGGTTGTGAGGTTCCAACTTTGGTATCTCTGTTCGTCCATGTTCTGGAGCCCTTGTAAACAACAATCCTATCTATAGTCTCCATTGTAGTTCCTTTTTTTGGTTTAACCAATTATATATTAAGGATCCTATAAGGAAACCCCAAAAAAGGAACTACAATGGAGACTATAGGTACGATGTAATTCGGACTCCATAGAAGGCTCCTTGTAAGCTTTCATTTTGTGTTCAACAAAACCGGCTGCGAATTCGTTGTGATTTCGGGTGGCCGCTGCTGGGCGGGCAAGGCTCAAAGATATCTTACCCTAAGGGTCCATGTGCCCAAATAGTATATACTTTGGCCCTAAAGTAAGCCCTTTATCGGTACTTTGGGGTCAAAGTATGTACTATTTGGGTACATGGACCCTTAGGGTTAAGTTGCGGAATTAGGTTTTGCAAGTGGGCTTAAGCATGAGGTGAGTCGGGTTGGGGTGCAACTAAGCACCGTACCCATGTTTAGAAAGCACATAAAGAATTTCGTTGGCTTTCATAATACGTAGTTCCAAGACCAAGATGTAGGAAGCGCTACACATATGTATGGCACATTGACTCGTAGAGATAGGGTGCTGCGATTAGAGAGTTCGTCCGTCGGGATGTCATTTTACGTGTGTTCGTGTGTCTAGGTTCCCCTGTCGTATCTTATCCTGTTACGCTACTGGGGACCCTAGGTGTGCGGCAGAGGGTCGGAGGTGTAGTGACGAGGGTGAGACAAGCACGAGCCCAATTCGAGATCGGGATATACCCAAATACCGTAGTTCATGTCGTTTATGTAGAGGTTTGGCTAGTTGGTTGTGGGTAGCAATAAATTCAATCGCCTGTTTTTACCTTTGATTAAGCCGTGTATAGATCAATTAAGAAACTCTTATTGCCCTAAGGGTCGTTTGGGTTGGAGGGGCGCCACTGATTAAGGACATGACCCAGCATAGCCCTTGAAGGACCCCAACACCTCATGACAACCCACCCACACCCCATGACACCCCAATGGGGTTGGGTCCTCAACAACACCACTTTGAAGCTGTTCAAGCCTTTTTTTGTCACCTGCTTTGCATGGCCGTTTGCGCCCAAGCACCATCGATGAGTGACTTCGTCACTCATCTAGCTCATCGAATACAACAATCTGTAGCTCTGGAGCTAACTTGTTGTGTCCCCTCGGATGCAGAAGTCGATCGATTCTTAACTCCAGCATATGCAAGCGATGACGCAAGTCATGGTAAATTTGGTTCAAACTGCACATGTCCGCTGCGATCTGGCGCAGCTGGTACTCGAGCAGATAAAGTTGCGCCGCATGCCAGTCCATCTCTTGTCTCGGTAGATCGTTGATCGGCACATAGATGGGAGCCGGCATGCTGCACCGACACGGAGGGCATGGAGGGGGTTTCGATTGAGCTCGAGAGGGCTGTGGAGGTAACGGTCAGAAACACCACATACATGCTGCAAATTACAAATCAGAATCATCATCTTCATCACCATCACCACTATCGACATCACCATCATCTTTTATCACCACTTTCATCATTCTCATCATCATGCTTGCAAAGACTGTTTTGGGGAAGTTTCTGGGATAAGGTTTAAGGTTTAGGGTTTAGGGGTTTAGGGAAATGAACTTCCGACTGTGGGCTGATGCACAGGAATTTAGGGTTCCTTTCTGGCTCAGAAGCTTTATGGGCTTTAGGGGTTTATTGTTTAGCGGTTTACACTACTGCTGCTATATCTACTACTACTACCACTACTACTACTACTACTACTACTACTACTACTACTACTACTACTACTATTTCCTTTTCATTTGCCCCCGGGTTGTCTCACCATCAACCCTCCCTGTAGGGGGCAAACGAAAAAGAAACTACTACTACTACTACTACTACTACTACTACTACTACTACTACTACTACTACTAACTACTACTACTACTACTACTACTACTACTACTACTACTACTACTATTTCCTTTTCATTTGCCCCCGGGTTGTCTCACCATCAACCCTCCCTGTAGGGGGCAAACGAAAAAGAAAAACATACCACGACTACTACTACTACTACTACTACTACTACGACTTGTGAAGGTACTGTACTACAGTATTAGATAATCTACTAACCAATACAACACTACCAGTCTTAGTACTACATGAAGGGTCTCAGGCCATGGGCATTTGGGTTTTACCAGTGAAGCATGGTGCGGCTTTAGGGTTTAAATGGGCTTAGGGTTATAAACATCCCACACTGCAGCAGGTTTACTGGCTTTGGCTTGAGGTAGAGTTTACTGCACAGTTTAGGGCTCATAGGGTCGGTCAGGTAGGAGTTACGGAATTTTAGGGTTCACCAGTATAAATTCAAAGACTGTTAGTACGGGTGTTTTCATGTTGCAAGGTCTTGTATGATTCTGAATTCTGGCTGTTCAGGTCAAGGGCTGAGAAAATTTAGAGAGCCCGAGTTCCTATGAGATTTTTTATAATACAATATTTTAGTTATTCATTTATTACATTCAGGGTCTGCAGCCATGGGCCCACTAACCCTTTTGGTGGAGGTAGGGTTATATGAGGTGCAGGGTTTTGCCACTCTGGGGCCCGGAAGCCTTCAACCCCGTATGTGGGCTTATGCAAGGGTCGACATGTTAAGGGCTGGGGTTCATTTGTCTTGGAGCGAGAAACCCAATGAACTCCAGATTTAAACAAAACCTGTACGATAGGGCCGCATAGGGCCTATAGCTTTGAAAGGACAATGTGTACGAGCAGAAGAAACCCTTAAGAACCAAATGAATTTAGAGCCAGAGAGAGAGAGACAGTGTGTGTGCGTGTGTCTGTTTCCCATGTTTTGCACATGCAACCCGAGCTTCACAAGGTATCGTTCCAGAACCCTCTTTGAGAGGGTAGCACGATGGCATGCCCTGGATATCCGGCCAACCATTCCAATAAAAGACTCCGCGCACAGCAAAGTATGGAATCTAGGGTTGATCTGTGTCTCGAGCACATCATAGACCATGTGCATCATATAGTGGTGCTTCGGAAGGAGGTGAAAGAGAAATCTCATGGGAGAATGTGCACCAAAGGTGCGACTACTCTGCAGCCGGAGCTGCGAATAGAGCTGCAGATGCAGCAATCCTTTCTCATGAAACTCTTGTGCTTCAGCTTCTCCAAAGATAGCACCGCACTGATCCATCAGCTTGAAGAGCTCAACATATGTATACATCACAGTCGCCACACGTTTGTCGACCTCTGTCGCCGACGGTCGCAAAGCCCAGCTCGAAACTTCCTCTGCCAGCCAGAAGCTTAGGATCTTGGATGCAACCGCCTTGGAATTCAGACAGGCCCATGAAGCTCTGTTCTTCCGATTGCATCTTGCAGGGGTAAACCTTGGTTGGCTGCAGTCCAGTTTGTGACTCTTCTTGTATGCACAGAACTTTCCAAAGGCCCTGCGAAGAAGCATGTCCAGATTCACATCATATTGGCCTTGCTGCGGGAAATCACCAAAGTGGCCAGCTTCCGCCAAGTAGACCAAGATTGATCCTTTGCAAAAATCATCATGCATTGCATGGACTAGTTTTCACATCATAAGAAAACTGTTTTCTACATGTTCGGAACAAATGCTCTTTAAAACGGACTCTATGTCACCATTCAATCCCCAAGCCTGGAAAAAGAAACAAAAACACTTTATTTCGAGACCACTTGGCTAGCAACAACTGTAACCCTATAAAAGTCAAGGGGTCTCATGTATGTAGGGTCATGAAAGTTTAAACTTGTGCATATACGGCCATAAAACTACGAAGGCAAGCAACATGTATTGGTATCCAAGTAGGTATATAGTTGATAGGCATGTAAGGCGGTATAGCTATAGGTACATGCTTAATTGTGTTTATGTGCCTGGACATATATGTGTATCACATAAACACATACTCCTAGCTAGGAGCTACAGCTACACATCATTTCTGCGTGATGCACATGAATATGCCCATACTCTAACTCATATGACCCATAGAGGGCGTCTATACAATAGTCTAACTTAGAATCTCAGATCCACCCTATAGCCAGGCAGCCATTCAGAACCTTGCCAGTCCCAAGCATCTGCCCGTGACAGACATCATGTAGGCACCGATGCACCGTCAGGCCAGGCAAACTCCAGATTGGATGCCCTTGGATTTTGTAGCATGCACAACTCTGTTTTTTTATAGTGCTCTAAAGTCAGGAAACCCAGCTGACAGGTTAACTTTGCCTTCCTCGGAGTACAAGAAAACCACAAAACACACAAGTATAATAGACTCCTAGGTTCTGTCCTCAGCAGGAATCTCCTGCAAGAATTCAGCATGAGAAACCATTGTAGACCGATGCGTCGCATCGACCCTCATATCTCCCACAGTCATCCCGGCGTCGGCATGATTTTTGCAACACCGACATCTGGAGCATAGCTCATTGCTGTTGAAGGCATTGATTTCAAATTTCTGGTTGAGCCATTTCAAACCTCCTTGCAGCGAAGATATCATAAAGCGATACCCAGAAGAGCTCCACGGAAAAGTATCTTCAGAACACATGCGACGAAGACGTGGGATGAGTGCCGACCACACATCACCCCACGTCTTTTCGTGCACATGATGTTCTGAGATACATAATATGGGCATGTACCTCTCGAGAGGTGCATGCCCCGCTGTAAAGTCAGAGCTCCAGGCCAGAATCTCGACGATGCCCGCTTCTGTATTTTTGAATGATTGAACCTCGTCCCCGTAAAGTGATAATGGCACCAAATGCGACTTCCGGGCGTAGCTGGATGAAGGGTGGCCCTGAAACCAGGAGCACCGTTCGGTGCAATGTTTCCAATATTTTCTGGCGTTCGTCTTTCCGAACATGAAGTGCCTGAAGATGTCCTCGCCACAGTCCCACAAAGCGGCTGCAAGTGTATCTGGATAAATGACAGGAAGCTCATATTCTTCTGCAGTGCCACGTTGAGGAACATTGACTGTCACCTTAATTGTCTCGATTTTGCATTTGATTCGCAGATCCTTCATGATCTTTTGGAGGTCTCTTTCGCAATTGCTTTCGTGCTTTCCAAAAGTTCCCATGGCTGCCATACGTTTTATCGGGTGCTCCCCAGGCGTTTGGCCTCCCATCTGATCACATAGCCGAACTGCAGACCTTGCAATCTGGCCGACCTTAGAGACTGTGGATTAAGCTACAAACACATGTTCCTAGCACAAGCCTTATTGGGTACACTTGTTACTTCATGATGTCAGGTTTTCATGTCAGGCCGACTACACCTGTAACACACAAATGGGCATACAGAAAGGATGAAAGAGTCTATGCAGTATGATGCATGATGATAATGAGGGTGATGATGACATAACACTGGTCTGCAGGTAGAGTTGCATGATGATTCATATATGGTATTTGTGTGCACTATGACCTAGATCCGGGGGGGGACATGCAATAATGGTTATTAGGTAGGGCAGGAGGATAAGGGCCGGGTATTTTCAGTCTTTATAATGATGCCAGGCTTACAGGGACTGAAGCTTCAGGGTTGAGGGCGTCTTCATGCTGCTTGTTTTTGTGTGTCCTAGAGGGGGCACATGCAACCAGGGCAGGCGGAGAAGGGTTGAGTATTTTCAGCTTTTGTAACGAGGCTACATGGCTGCATGTAAACGTTGAGTGCTGACTTTTAGGATTTAGGGTTTAAAGGGTTGGTCGCTTAGAGTTGTAATACACAGGTTTAGGACTTCGGGGTTTAAGGTTTCTTTATATGCTGTTTGATTTTGCCTTCATGAAGCTGCGTCCTTCCTTCGTGCCGGCTGCTTGTGAATTGTGTGACTGTTTGCTTCGGGCTAAGTTCTAAGGCCTATAGTGTTCAAAGTTCTGACTTTGGGGTTTAGCATTTTGGGCTTGCGTATCAGAGAAACGAAAGTGTTGCTCAGGTTCTATATCCGGGGCTTTACCGCTTTTGTGTTTTGGTGGTTTCGTGCATGGTGCTTATAAACCATAGGCCCATCAGCACGAGACCCCAATCCCTTGACATTTTTGCTGTTACCGAAACCCTAAGCCCTTAAGCCTTAGCCCTTGAAACCTTGCAGCCTTATAGTCTCGTTACCCGAACCATGAGCAGCAAAAGCCCGAAGCTTAAACCTTGAATCCTAAGCCGCGTGTTACCAAGCCACTTTGGTGGCACTCATCTTGCCAGTGACAAAGTCGTCGATCAGCATATCTGCCAGTTCTGGCTCCTGGCGACACGTAGTTACTCTCTTCGCTCGAACCAGCCATGAGGTTTTTAGAAGCCACCTTGCTAGCAGGTCGAAACTAGAGCCCAACAGATGGCAATTCACAACATTTACGGGATGTTCTGCTTACTCTTGATTTATTGCCACAAGGGCAGGCTTGAACATCATTCTGGGAATGTCTGCTTTCTGCACGTGCAGATGGCAGATGGTGTAGATCTTGAGGAATGCTAACTTTGAATTCTGCATATTAAAGCCCATCGCGATAGTTTGTATTTTTGCACATGTGGCCTATGCTATTTCAGGCCGAAATCCAGAACCACACAATCAACTAGTTAAGCCCCCTATCTTGTAATATGTGTGCGTGTATTTCTAGAATAAAACCCCAAACCGCAGGGGTTTTGGGGCAGGGAGTTGTCCAAGTGGCATTGTGGATGCCAGCTGCCGCATTTGTAGAAGATGAAGGTCTGAGGTCCTCAGGCAATCACAGAATTTTGCCCGAAGCCTTCCCTGTAAATACCCTATATGCAAGACACCTAATTAACCCCGAAGCCTTTCCAAGTCCTTTGCAGCCACGTAAGCCACCCTCAGTCGATAAATGCAGAAACCCAAAGCCCTGAACCCTGAGCCTGGTCAAAAACAAAACCCAAGCCCTAAACACTCCAAAGTCTGGGCCGCACTATGCCCATGCCATTTCACCCCCTATCGAAATCCAGGACTGAATCTCAATACGACCTACCATAATTCACGAATGTGATGACAGCACCTTAGATTTTGAATCTTTGGGGTTTCTGAGCAATCAAGGGTTTGTTTGATTATCATTCTGGGAATGTTTGCTTTCTGCACATGCAGATGGTGTAGATCTTGGGGAATGCCAACTTTGAAATCTGCATATATAAAGCCCATCGCGATAGTTTGTATTTTTGCACATGTGGCCTATGCTATTTCAGGCCGAAATCCAGAACCACACAATCAACTAGTTAAGCCCCCTATCTTGTAATATCTGTGCGTGTGTTTCTAGAATAAAACCCAGGGAGTTGTCCAAGTGGCATTCTGGATGCCATCTGCCGCATTTGTAGAAGATGAAGATCTGAGGTCCTCAGGCAATCACAGAATTTTGCGATCCCGAAGCCTTCCCTGTAAATACCCTATATGCAAGACACCTAATTAACCCCGAAGCCTTTCCAAGTCCTTTGCAGCCACGTAAGCCACCCTCAGTCGATAAATGCAGAAACCCAAAGCCCTGAACCCTGAGCCTGGTCAAAAACAAAACCCAAGCCCTAAACACTCCAAAGTCTGGGCCGCACTATGCCCACAATTTCAATAGTTCATGCAAGCACCATTGCATTGCATGGCAAGAATGTTGCGGAAACCGCACATGATAACAATACTGATAGTGCACTGCCGTCTTCACACCATGGCACTGCCTGCTGGTTGCGAGCTGCATCTGCAGCTGCATCTGGTGGTTGAGACTCGGAGCGGCCACCTGCATGCAGCAGAGGCATATCTGTGCATCTGTATGTAAATATAGTGTGATCTTGCGAGCCGCAGCTGCATAGCTGACCGAGCGAGTTGCAAGCACTCTTTGTCCATGCGCACACTGGTGGGAACACCTCTAAATGCGCTTGTGCGACAGCCGTTGCTATGCGACAGCACACATGTGGCACCTAATCGCGTGTTTGCAGTCACTCAACCGCTTTGCAGTTATGGATGCAGACCCCACAAACAGCTTTCAGATCCTCCCGTTCGACTTAGGACTGCGAGAATCAAGCTATAGTGTTTGAATTATATCAAGCCCTAAACCATCTGATATAAAGACATACAGCGATTGGCTCATAGCATCGAAACCACATGTAGGATCAATGCTGTTTGTCTCGCATATTGCACACGACATCTAGCACACAGTGCTTCGCATTTGCTTCCCCTGCCGGCAGTCACATACATCCACGAAGATCTTGTTCATGAGGCTTCCTCACCCTGGTTATACAGCATGTGGATTAGGAGTATTTGCAAAAAGAATGGCTCTGTCAAATGACACTTGGACGATCCTGCTGCTTCTTTCCACTTTTCTTGTGCTTTGCAATGACACCTTTAGCGATCTCTGCATCCTCCAGGTAGTATCGCCAGCGGTCCAATGCCAGCTGAGTAGATGCCACGACAGCCGAGACGATGCGGTCCTTTTGCGCCTGGGCTTTGTGATTTTCGGATTTTGGCTGGACCTTGAGATGGTATTGTGGGCTTTGGGATTCTGAACATTCCGGGCTTTGGGATTATAATGGGAATTCGGCTGAACCCTCAGGGCTTTGAGATTTGTGGGAATTCGGCCGAACCTTAGGGCTTTGGGATTTATGAGAATTCGGCTGAACCTCAGGGCTTTGTTGTTTTGGGATTTAGGCTGGGATTCCAGGACTTCGGGATTTGGGGATTTTGGCCACACAGAGCTGAGAGGCTTCGGAGTTTAGGATGTTAAACCTTGTGGTTGAATATATTTTAAGTTTGGGTTCTACGGTTTGGGTTTTAGGGCTTTGAGTTTCGGATTCCGGATTTGGGCTTTTATAATGTCCAGTTTCGAGGCTTAGGGTTTGGTGCTAAGTTTCAGGTGTATGCTGGAGGATTGCCAAGCTTTGATTGGAATGTCAGCAGCTTGTATTCTTCCCGATCCACAAACCTGATCTTAAAGCCCAGGTTCTGGGCTCAACTAAACCATGCAAGTCTATATATCAAAGTATATATGGTACATAGTGCAAACATTTCTGAGAAAGCCAGAAATCCACCACATTGCAACCTCAACACTGCATGAAGCAAGGGCGGTTGACATTTACAGGTGGGTATGAGCGGAGAGGCCGAGGGAAAGGGAGGGATATAGACCGATACAGAGAGATAGAGACAGAATGAGAGAGAGAGAGAGAGAGAGAGAGAGAGAGAGAGAGAGAGAGAGAGAGAGAGAGAGAGAGAGAGAGAGAGAGAGAGAGAGAGAGAGAGAGAGAGAGAGAGAGAGACAGAGAGAGAGAGAGACATACAGCATGTATCTACAACAAGACCATATTAACTATAGTTAATGCATTACATTTCGAATTAATGGGTATGGGGCAGACATTGGACTTTCCACTGTCGTCGATCCCGGCACTGCATCCGCATCAACGAAGCGTGCTGCAACGAGGCTCTTGGTCTGACCGAAACCTAAACCCTGCTTTCCACCCCTCAATTTCTACACCCCAAACCCTAAACTCTTGACCCTAAATCTTTGTTCGGGGCTGTACCATGGAGCTCCTTCAGGCCCTGATGAGGGGTGCTGTAGGGCGTACCCAGGACCAGGGGCGGCTTCTCAGGGGAGCCACGGCTGCAGGATTTAGGGTTCAGGGGTTATGGGTATTTACAGGGTCACGGGTTTAGGTTTCAAGCGCTTTATAGGAATCAAGCCCAGTTTTCAACAACCCCGGAAGCTACACAGCAATCTCATGTTGGGGCACCGTCTGCGTGTGGCCGAACAGCTGCAAGTAGCTCCGCTCGAGCTCGTCCGCATGATTCACCAGCACACCACCTGAGATACTCAAGAGGTTTATGCATAGTGTGCATGAAGAACATGTGCAGGCACACACACACACATATGCACACAGAAGCAGGTTTGGAGTGATTTATGTGCATGCAACTTACGGAGCTCTTGCTGGTGCTTCAGAGTCTGCATCAGGAGCGGGAGGACTTTGCACTCCTTGACGGCTGCGAGAAGTCGCGTCTCCATTGCAGACAGGGCTTCATGTGGATCTTCCGGGAGAGGCCTCACTTGCAATAGTGATCGCACACAGAGATTGTACAAGCATTTCTGAAGCAATCAGAATTAGTCCAAGAAGCTCTTCACCCTTCTTGACCCTCTTAGCGCCCGGGACCGGCTCTTCAATCTCAGCAAGGATGCCTTTTCCCCTGCCCCTGTTTCGGACGTTGGTGTTCTTGCCTTTGCCCTTAGTGGGAAGCTCTGTTGATGACGAGGGAAGGGATGGGTCCATTTCGGTAGGGGCATCGAAGCCAGCCAGCACCTCAGCCGAAGCAATGACACCCGCTGCCTTGGCTGTCACAGAACTCTCATTTGATCGAAAAATGAAGTACATATATAGAGTCCAGTGGCATCGGAGTTGGCTGCCATGTCAGCCGCGATATTCACATCGAGTCTGTTCTCAGACACATCTTCTTGGATGAGGCTCTGCTCCACACAGACCTTGCAATCTAGGCTGCATGATAGGATTGTACAGATGAAGGTTTTCAGACATGGTTCGACACATATTGAGATTAGGTACATAATACAAGAGCATCCCAGCATCACCCGGAAAGTCCGGATGATACCGGAAGAGCCCTTGCTCCTTCTTGCGTCGAACGAGGCCCTCGACGGCTTGAGAATCGTGATGGAGCTCAAGCAGCTGAGGCTTCGTACGCCATCCTTGCAAGGAGGTCGGGAACATCGTTCGAGGGCTTTGATTCAGGATCTTTTAAGGGTTATGGGGTTTACAGAGCTTTAGGTTTGGGCTTATAGGGGTCACAAGGTTTTGGGGGTTTGCATGGAAAATAGCAACGTCATTCAAAACGAAGTTCCATTTCAAGGCTGTTCCTTGATACAGGACGTTGATATTCACGATGTTTTAGGGTTTGGGCTTATAGGGGTAGCAAGGTTTTAAGGGTTTGCATATGGACGTCAGCAACATCATTTACATTCCGAGGGTGTTTCTTTATATAGTACATAGATACTCAGGATTTTGTTCATCTTATAAGGCAATGGTTTTAAGATTTAGATTCGGCTTTGGGCCAAGATAGAATCACAAGGTATCAGGGGGTTCAGGGTCTAACAGTCTTTCTTCGGGCTTTAAGGGCGGATCCCATATTCATGAAAGGTACAGATCTCTATAAAAGGTTCCACCAGGCTTACAAAAGGGGTTGGGAGCGGGGTTGGGAGCCATGCACACATGCACGAGTTCAAGAAGGCAACCTCTGCTTAAGCCAACATTATGCTTGAGTCGCAGAATTCGATTGCACTCCGGAACCCCAAACCCTAGGCCATGAACCTGACCTCACTGAAACCCTACACGACTAACCTATACTGTAGTCTAAGCTCGAACACCGCCCGAGACCCGGAATCCGAAGTCCTTAAACCCTTAGCTGCACCGTCATCGGAAGCCACTGACATATACAATGAATAAGTGCATTTCTCGATGCATCCATTGACCGGAAGTCCCCCAACAACAAGCAGCTTTCAGCAGGTAACACCAGAAGCCTTATTATGCACAGGGTCTCGATTGGTAAGCGCTTATTTTACAGGGTGTTCTTGATGTTACAGGACCCTGGTGTAAAAAAATTTGCGAAGGTGTGTTGGTTGGGGTCATTTAAATTCACACTAGCTGAAACCTGAAACTGAGGTCTTGGTGCATGCTGAAAATTGGGACTCTAGAAGAACTAAGGTGGGGGTTCGACCCTTGAGATCAAACCCTGGATCCTAATAAGCCCCATACAAGACCAATCCGAGGAAGCCGAGCTGCCCATGATCCTCTGGCCGGTGGCCCTGTCGGTTCGGCGCTTCGTCGATCGGAAGCTCAGCCTGAAATGAAAGGCTGCTTTAGTTGCTCAATTCAGCTAGCTGGCTTCCTGTGCACATCATGCGGACTAAACCTTTGTATGCAGACTGGAAGCCTTCCCCAATCACCACCCAGCTGCAAGAACAAAGCGAAAAGCTCACCTTTCTTGGCTTTGCTCCGAGTGTTCACAGCCTCCTGCCAAGCTTGCACGACCTCCACAGGAATCTCGGATATCACCTCCTCCGTCACTTGCCTGGTGCAAGATTGGGCTTCACTGTGGGTATATGTGGTATGGAATCGGGGGAAAGTCTGGGTTCAGTTCGGGTTTCATTTCATGGGTTTATCACGGTGTGCAATCATTGACAGAGCATCCGGGAATGGGACAAGATCCGGGTTGACTAGAGATGCTGTTTATAAAGGTGCCTGCACTCAAGTGGGCTATCCTGTGTCAGGTTTGCAAAGAACTGCGAAGCACAAGACCGAAGACACTCAAAACCCGAAGCTAGTTTCCTTTCCCTTAAAATTCAATCCCTATGTAAACTCTGAAGCCCTCAAAGGAACATCCTGACCCCAAACCTAAATCGACCCTAAACCCTCAAAGCGAAACCCCAAACCCTAAATCCTGAAGTAAACCCGAAGCCATACGAAATTCCTCAAACCCGGTCTATACAGTATACACACTTATTTTTATAAGCAAACACTAACCCAGAAATACTGAAAGCAGGAGCTCCATATGTGGCAACCTGATGAGCAGCTCTATACACATTCTACCCAAACCCCTGTATAACAAGTTTCATTGAAGCACTTTGCAGCTACAAAACAAGCACTATTTTGTAAACCACTCCCGGAGCCTATCTGTGCGATACTATGCATGTCAACATGCACAGCCCGGCCTCAATACTATGACAGCAGGGTACATAACATTATTAAGCATAGCTTGCTGCCAAGGCAGGCACCTCTTGAAGGTGGCATAGGCCGCTTGGCGCTCCTGGTAGTTCGCGGGAACGAGAGACTCCTCGGCTGTTGTTCGGTCTTTCATTTAGGGGTTGAGGGTTGTAGGTTGTACATAGTTATTTAAGGATACCCCTGCACATTCATATTTGTAAGCCTTATAAGTCTTTATATAAACTCCTATGTCGCCATAACATGAAAACTTAAACATTGGATTCCCTAGCTCCTCTAACAGCGAGGAAAGAGTGTTTTAGGACGGACAGCTTGTGCATTTCGGGAGTTTAAATCGCTGGTTTTCGAGCAAGCCTGCCATGAACGGCATTTTCGGGTGCAGTTTGGGGCTACAGGAGCCTAGGTAGGTTAAGGGTTTCGGGTCAGGGCCTTCAGTTCAGAGTGGTAGTGATATTTGTTGCTTGAGGAACTTCAGGGCTGTCATCGTTGACCCATTTAGGCACCTCAAAGATTCCTTTTATATAGCTATCTATCACAATTTTACCCCAAGATGAGCCTGCAGCCTGAAAGCTGATCCCAGTGACTCACACTCAGAATCGCTCACATGGTGTAACTGCCTGCAATTGCAAACGAGAAGCCCCTGGGGCAATTACGGCATTCGGGAGGATGGCACTTCGGCTTGGGGCACCAGCTTTGGCCGTAGGAACAGCAAGGGCACTCGCATTCTCGGCATGTGGCGCTGCAGCAGTAGCAGGAGCAGTAGCAGGAACAGTGGTGATCCCACCACTCGGCACGACCGTGGCCTCCGACTTGATGCCAGCACCACCACCACCGCCACCACTCTTCGCCACATCCGCGGCCTGCGACTTGATACCATGGCCACCACTCTTCGGCATCGCAGGCTCCGACTTGATACCATGGCCACCACTCTTCGGCTTATCTGCGGCCTCCGACTTGATGCCATGGCCACCACTCTTCGGCTTCTCCGCGGCCTCCGAGTTGATACCATGGCCACCATCCTTCGGCTATCCGCGGCCTCCTGGTTGATGCCATGGCCACCACCCTTCGGCTTGTCCAAGGCCTCCGACTTGATACCATGGCCACCACTCTTATCAAAGGCCTCCGACTTGATACCATGAGCACCACTCTTCGGCACATCCATTCTGGCAGCCGGACTTCGCAGGATCCCCTGCAGAGGCACTGCACCCGAAGCCTTGGCTGTGGTGCAATTCACATCCACGAAGCTCACCGATCTCGTTGCCTTCGGCGGTGGGGAAGCCATCACAGCAGGCACAGCCATTGCACGAACCTGCGAGGTAGCAGTCGTGGGGCACACCGATTTTGCACAGGGCGGTGAGGTAGGTGTCGCGGGGCACACTGCTTTTGCAGTGGGCGGTGAGGTAGCTTTCGCGGGGGACCCAGCTTTTGCACAGGCCGGTGCAATAGCCGTCGTGGGTCCTGCTTTCTTGGCAGTGCACGGAGGTACAGGAAAGGGGGCCCAGTACAACCTGACCGTGGTTCCGTTTGGACCAGGAAGATCCTTGTACTGCTTGGCCGCCTCTTTTCGCTGGATGAAAGCTGCCACCTCATCATCCTCTGCGAGAATTTGCTTCAAGCATTCTCGCGACTTCCATGCACTATTGGCAAGCGTTGGTTCGATCTTCACACCCTTGAGGGCAGGAGTCGGGTGCACGTTTTTCTCGCCACTCCCAGGATCCACAGCAGGCGGCTTGGCACTGCTGAACTTCGGTGGGGGAGTGACGGGATTGTCCTGATTTGGCAGCTCCAGCTCGATCTTCATCGAAACGGGCAAACAAGCCTTGGCCTTCTTGCTTGGAGGCGTCTGGCTCCGGCCAGATTTCTCCTCATCCGAATCATAGATGTCGATCGAAACCATTGAACCGTCACTCGCGAACGACGAGGCCGTCTGGAACGACCTTGTGTGCACAACTTTCGGCCCTGTGCCATCGAAATGGCAACACACACACACACACACTCTCTCTCTCTCTCTCTCTCTCTCTCTCTCTCTCTCTCTCTCTCTCTGTCTCTCTCTCCGTCTCGACTCTCTTGCTCTCTCCTATGCTTGCAGTTGAAGCACGGAAGCCCCAAAAGCTCAGGCGGAGAAGTAGTCGAAGCTTCGTAGGATTCCTCCTGCATCTAGTTGGTTTCAATCTCATGTTGAGTTTAGAAATCGATCATCCGGGGTTCGGGTGCCAAGCTGCCTTGGAAGAAATGCCAGCCAGGGCAGCAATAGTCTCTTGGCTGTCCTGCAGGCATTAAATTTCTTTATGCAAGACAACCTCAACTCAAGAATAGTCCTCCCCCTAGCTATAGATCCCCGAAATTTCAACAGAAAAAAGCATATCCTACATGGACAGATATCTGCACCAGTCCAGGGTTTCCAAGATTCAGGTTTCGAGTATCTAGAAGATGAAGTATGGAGTGTATACATTGTCTACATATAGATAATATATATGTAAATGGCATAAAGTACATGCAACGAGTAGTAGGTGCGTCCGGTGTGGAAATGTGGGCATAGGCCACATGTAAGCTGACAACACTAAAGTATTCCAAGTTCTTGCCTATGTTATACAATATGTTTTCAAGGATGAATGCTGATGTTGTGGCCCTATGCACAACTAACCCACTGAAGCCTGAAATTGTGAAGCTGAAACTGCTCTGGTACACCGTATCTTTGTGAACGTATAGAGCTTGTAAACTTAACCCTTCTAGCTGTATGAGAATCACCACCATGCTGCAAAGGTATATCACGATGGTTGGGCGCACTGATTTGCTGGCCTGACTTGGACGTGAAGACTGCAGTGACACAGAAGCATCTATTGACCCCACAACCCCAAACCCCTTATAAACCTTTCAAGCCCTATCCCAAAACCTACAGCCCTCCTATATAGACCCTCTGAAACCCAAGAGTCCGCAAATAGATATTAGCCTATCCTACATGGACAGGTATTTGCACCAGCCCAGGGTTTCCAAGATTCAGGTTTCGAGTTGTATCTACAGGGTTTATATAGGTTAATAGGGTATAAGGTTTCTATATAGGGCAATATATAGGGTTTATGATGCACACCACGAAACCCCTGCGGCTCACTTGGTCTTTTTTCCTTGCTATTTCGTGGCTGTGGGCTTCTTCTTCTTCTTGTCGGCATCTTTCTTCTTGTCATTGCCCGTCTTCTTGTGAGCATGTTTCTTGCGGTCATCGTCCTTCTTCTTGTGAGCATCTTTCTTGCGGTTATCGTCCTTCTTCTTGTGAGCATCTTTCTTGCGGTCATCGTCCTTCTTCTTGTGAGCATCTTTCTTGCGGTCATCGTCCTTCTTCTTGTCGTCATCTTTCTTCGAACCGCTCGCCCCATCCAGCTCCTCCAGCTCGGCCTTGGTGATCGAGTCGGCAACCTCCTTGAGGGTGGTTTTCGCACACTGCATGGCTGAGCATTCATCCTCCGAGTCCCAGTCTGCAATCTCGGCATTCCCGAGGTGATCTTGCATATGCCTCACCGCGATATTCCGAAGCAGCATTGCCAAGGAAGCCCGTTCGTGAGCGTACATCGCCTAGTATAAAGCTTGTAAACTTAACCCTTCCAGCTGTATGAGTATCACTAGCCCAGGATGTATCACGATGGTTGGGCGCACTGGGCTGACTGGAAAGCCAAGGCTGCAAGGTGTGCCGCAGAAGCATCTGTTGACCCCAAAACCCCTTGCCCCCTTATAAACCTTTCAAGCCCTGTGCCAAAACCTATTCACCCTATAAATCCCAAGAGTCGGCTGTCCAGAAAAACTAACACAGAGCATCCTGGCTCAGGCAGTACTTGGAGGGTCGGTGGACTTAGTAAGTAGTTATTATATAGACTTATAGGTACCTTATAATAGGGACCCTGATTGGGGTTATGGTACTTATAACTCTATAAAATAACTACTTACTAAGTCCCCCGACCCTCCAAGTAGAGCTTTGGAATCTTTTGTAGATCTCAGATGAATTGGTGAATGTAGGGCTTTAGAACTTTAGAGGATTGGGAGTATAGGGATGCGATGTATGTCCATTGAAAAACAGCTGACATAAGTATCTTAATTGTGGCAAGAGCCTTTGCGAAGCAAGACCATAAAATCCTTGATTCCCGAAATTTTTGTTTACGATACCTGCAGTAATTTGTGTTGGCAACCCCCATAGAAGCAACTCTAATTCACCCTGAGATCTGACACATTCATGCAAGGACTCCATCGCCAATGAGATTCGGGGGGGCCTTGGTGTAAGAAAAGACTGGGATTTTTTTCCTGGCGTGGTTATACGTAAAGAAACCTACTTGGGTATCAGGGGGATTTAAAAAGGTTATCCTTTAAGGTTATCTTATAATGTAGGGACTATATACTACCCAAAAAGGTTAAAGGTTACCTACTCGACTAGCAGGGACAAGTATAAGGGGGTTCCGGGCTAGGGTAATGCATTCAGGAATACAATGCATCACCCGTCCTGGCGCCCGGCATCGCAAGCCCTCTTCATCTTGCTGGTTTCCAGCATCTGGGCAGGGAATGACAGGGAAGTGTTATACGACAACTTCCACAATCACATTCAGCACTTTAACACAATGACATGTTTATGCAGGCCTTCACAGCAACATCCTCGGCATTTTCCATATGGGTCTGGTCTGTCTTCATGACCCCAAAGGCAAGATCAAAACCCACAGCTAAGCCAGCAAACCAGAAGAAGGCTGCAGGCGGCAAGCACATGTGACGGCACACATGCGAAGTGCAAGGATTTGGATCAATGATCGGCTTTCCTGTGCCTCTGGGCTTTTGTGGGTCTGTATGTATGTATGTATGTATATATATATACATATATTGTGTATGCGTATATATTCATAGATACGGTATACAAACAAGTGTATGTATGTATGTATGTATATCTATATATAAAGAGAGCCATGTATTTTGTTGCATATATGTACGATTAGTTTTCGGATATTATGATAGATATAGCTAGCATCTTGTATCCACTGTCCACTATACTCATGCAAAAGAAGCGGAACTATCAGTACTGCTTCAACAGCAGCAGCAGCAGCAAAAGAAATAATATTGGATGCAGCAGCAGCTAAACTGAAATTTCAGCAGCAGCGGCAGTACCAGCAAACAAACTACTACTATTTTTGCATCACTGCTGCAGCAAGAAGCAGCAGCAGAAGCAGCAAAACTACTATATTAGTTATACAGCATCAGCAGCAGCAAGAGCAAAAGTACAACTATTTCAGCAGCAGCAACAGGCAAAGGACTGTTTATTCTGCAGCAGCACAACAGCAGCGACAGAAAAACGAGTACTATTGCAGCAGCAGCAGCAGCAGCAGCAACAAGGAGAAAGTTACTATTATGTTTGCAATAGCTGCAACAAGAAAACCACTACTATTTGTTCAGCAGCAGCAGCAAGCAGAAATAGTGTTATTTGTGCGGCTGCAGCAGCGGAAAGAAAAACCGTGTATATGCATGATCCAGCAAGAGCAGCAGCGGCAGCAGAAAAATTACTACTATTGTCGCAGCAGTAGCAAGAAGAACTGTTGCTATCTGTGCAGCAGCAGCAGCAGCAAGAAAACTGCTACTGTTTGCTGCAGCAGCAGAGCAGCGGCAGCTGAAAAACTAGTATACTATTGCTGCAGCAGCAGCAAGGAAAAAACTACTACTATTTGCTACAGAGCAGCCGGAGCAAAAAAAACTACTACTATTTGCTGCAGAGCACCAGCAGCAGCAAGAAAACTACTACTATTTGCTGCAGAGCAGCCGGAGCAAAAAAACTACTACTATTTGCTGCAGAGCACCAGCAGCAGCAAGAAAACTACTACTATACTAGCTCCAGAGGAGCGGCAGCAGCAGCTAAACTACAATTTCTGCAAGCTGAAAAACTAGTATACTATTGCTGCAGCAGCAGCAAGGAAAAAACTACTACTAGTTGCTAGAGAGCAGCCGGAGCAGGAAAACTACTACTATTTGCTGCAGACCAGCAGCAGCAAGAAAACTACTACTATTTGCTGCAGAGCAGCCGGAGCAGGAAAACTACTACTATTTGCTGCAGACCAGCAGCAGCAAGAAAACTACTACTATTTGCTGCAGACCAGCCGGAGCAAAAAAACTACTACTATTTGCTGCAGAGCACCAGCAGCAGCAAGAAAACTACTACTATACTAGCTCCAGAGGAGCGGCAGCAGCAGCTAAACTACAATTTCTGCACTGCCTCGCGGATTTTTTTTTTAAACCCAACTGACGCCAACTGACGCCATCTGACGCGGTTTTCTGTTCTTTACAAAACCATCTGACGCCATCTGACGCTGTGGGTCTCCGCGGGGCGTCACTTTGCTATTCGTTTGGCAACCCTCCCTCAGCCATCTGACGCCATCTGACGCTTATTTTTTTCCGCAAAAAATAAAAAAAAGCTAACTGACGCGCATTTTTTTCAAAAAAAAAATGGCTGACGCCAACTGACGCCATCTGACGCGCTTTTTTTCGGGTACAAACCCAACTGACGCCATCTGACGCTGCCTTGCCTGCAGGGTCAAACCTTCCCGAACAATCCTTTTTTAAGTTTTTTAGCAGCCAACCAGCCCGGCCCCCCAGGCCAAGCGCCAGGCCCCTGAAAATTTCTCTTCGGGACCAGACCAAGCACCAATTCCCTTCAAGACCAGCCCGGCTCCCCCAGCCCAACCGCCCATGACCTCCAACTCCCTTCTAATTTCTCTTATAAGGACCAGGCTGGTTTCCCAGGCCAACCAGCAATTCCCATTCTGGTTTCTTTTCAAGCTCGGTCGCTCGATGAAGACCAGTCTGGTCCCCCAGCCCAACCGCCCAGGCGTGTCCGATTTCAATTCGGAACCAGCAGCAGTGGTAGTAGTAGTCGTCCTCGTAGTAGTATAGTAGTAGTGGTATAGTATATAGTAGTAGTAGTAGTAGTAGTAGTAGTAGTAGTAGTAGTAGTAGTAGTAGTACTAGTAGTAGTAATACTAAGTAGTATAGTAATACTAGTAGTAGCAGTGGTGGTAGCAGTAGCAGTAACAGTAGCAGCACCAGCAGCAGCACCAGCAGCAGCAGCAGTATCAGTATACTATATATAGTAGTAGCAGTAGTACTATATAGTACTAGAAGTAGAAGTAGAAGTAGTATGGCTCTATATAAAGTTTTTTCACAAATATAGCTATGTGCATAATTACATATATACACATATTCATACAGGGTATTGGCACAGGAATTCCGTTCATAGAATCTGGGCGTAACTCGAACACTCTCCTTTTGCCCCCACTGTCCAGCAAGTGCACTAATCTCGAGAGCTTGATCTGCTGAAGACTTCATTGGGCATCCAGGTTACCAATGACATTTACCCAATGGCTTTCGCAGCTCCTCATCTCTTTCACAGGAATGCTCTTGTGCTTGCGATAGGCTGGTCTCACGACATCCGGATCGCACTGTGCTTCATTGGCAATGGCGAAAGAAATCAAGCCACATATTCTCATTGAGGATGGGAGTGGAACCCTGCATCCCTCGATCTTCTCCAGCCAAGCATAAGCCACAGCCAGAACACCGTGAACCACGGACATCTTGAGCCCTGTCCTTGCAGCCATAGCCTTCAAAACATCGAGCTCCCCCGCCAAAGCCTGGAAAAAAGGCTGATAATCAGCAGCAGCAGAAGACTTTGCTGGCATTGCTTGCCACCGGAAGAGATGGGTCATCTGCACAGAAGTCTTCTTCCGGAGCCTGAAATGAGGCACCTTCCGATTGTGCTTGCCGATTCTATTGCCCGGATCGCATTTCTTGCAGACATTAGCTGGGGGTCTGCGATAAGTTCGTCGAGGGCAGCTTTTGCATTTCCAGCCAGCCATGGCAGCAATCCATACACATAGAAAAGGTAAGCTAGTTTGATTCCCGTGCTGTGTCCACCAGCCCCTTAACTTCTGAAGCTGCAGCCACCGAAATTGGATCAGCAAGCTAATGATTTCACAGCCAGAAATATAAGTCCACCGGTTGCACTTTGTATTTCTCCAGCATAACCATATCCTTTCCTGTCTATATATGACCTACACAGTCCATGCAAGGCTCAAGCCTGCACAGCAGTAGTAGTCGTAGGAGTAGCAGTAGCAGTAGTAGCAGCAGAAGCAACAAATTACCTAGGAAAAGTCAATGTGTCTCTAAGGTATTGATTTCGTAGCAAAATACATAGTGCAACCGGTTGCGCTTTGCATTTTTCTAGCATAACCACATGCCTGTCTACAGAGGCTACAGTGTCCGAGACTTCAACAATCAACTGCGAAAGCAGTTTCTGCCTAAAGCTGACTACAGAAATGCGATGTGTCTCCAAGATAGTGATTTCCTGTAGCAAAATGCATAGTGCAACCGGTTGCGCTTTGTATTTTTCCAGCATAACCACATTCTCTCGTGTCTATAGAATCTACACTTTCCAAAGTTTTAGCCTACTGCCATACCCAGTTTCTGCATAAAGCTGGCTAAAGCAATTCCATGTGTCTCCAAGCCATGAATTTCGTAGCAGACTACATAGTGCAACCCGTTGCACTTTCTATTGTTCCAGCCAAACAACATTCTTTCCTGTCTATAATCTACACCGTCCAAGTGTCAAGCCTGCACCTGGATCATTACACAGTTTCTCATTCAAGCCGACTGTATTATAGTACTCGCTATACTCCAGCAGCTGCTAGTGGTAGTATAGTAGTAGCAGCAGCAAGAGCAGGAGTAGTAGTAGTAGTAGTAGTAGTAGTAGTAGTAGTAGTAGTAGTAGTAGTAGTAGTAGTGGTAGTAGTAGTAGTAGTAGTAGTAGTAGATAGACAGGGCCTACAGATTCAGAATTAGTATTGTTTTCTGTCTCCACCCCAGCTACCTGGTGGACATTGTGATTTTGCGGCCACGGAACTTCAATCTCTGTCCGAGCTATTGATTTCGTAGCAAAATACATAGTGCAACAAGCCTTCAACAATCAACTGCGAAACCAGTTTCTGCCTAAAGCTGACTACAGAAATGCGATGTGTCTCCAAGATAGTGATTTCCTGTAGCAAAATGCATAGTGCAACCGGTTGCGCTTTGTATTTTTCCAGCATAACCACATTCTCTCGTGTCTATAGAGTCTACACTTTCCAAAGTTTTAGCCTACTGCCATACCCAGTTTCTGCATAAAGCTGGCTAAAGCAATTCCATGTGTCTCCAAGCCATGAATTTCGTAGCAGACTACATAGTGCAACCCGTTGCACTTTCTATTGTGCCAGCCAAACAACATTCTTTCCTGTCTATAATCTACACCGTCCAAGTGTCAAGCCTGCACCTGTATCATTACACAGTTTCTCATTCAAGCCGACTGTATTATAGTACTCGCTATACTCCAGCAGCTGCTAGTGGTAGTATAGTAGTAGCAGCAGCAAGAGCAGGAGTAGTAGTAGTAGTAGTAGTAGTAGTAGTAGTAGTAGTAGTGGTAGTAGTAGTAGTAGTAGTAGATAGACAGGGCCTACAGATTCAGAATTAGTATTGTTTTCTGTCTCCACCCCAGCTACCTGGTGGACATTGTGATTTTGCGGCCACGGAACTTCAATCTCTGTCCGAGCTATTGATTTCGTAGCAAAATACATAGTGCAACAAGCCTTCAACAATCAACTGCGAAACCAGTTTCTGCCTAAAGCTGACTACAGAAATGCGATGTGTCTCCAAGATAGTGATTTCCTGTAGCAAAATGCATAGTGCAACCGGTTGCGCTTTGTATTTTTCCAGCATAACCACATTCTCTCGTGTCTATAGAGTCTACACTTTCCAAAGTTTTAGCCTACTGCCATACCCAGTTTCTGCATAAAGCTGACTACAGCAATTCCATGTGTCTCCAAGCTATGAATTTCGTAGCAGAATACATAATGCAACCCGTTGCACTTTCTATTGTTCCAGCCAAACAACATTCTTTCCTGTCTATAATCTACACCGTCCAAGGGTCAAGCCTGCACCCGGATCATTACACAGTTTCTCATTCAAGCCGACTGTATTATAGTACTCGCTATACTCCAGCAGCTGCTAGTGGTAGCATAGTAGTAGCAGCAGCAAAAGCAGGAGTAAGAGTAGGAGTAGTAGTAGTAGTAGTAGTAGTGGTAGCAGCAGCAAGAGCAGGAGTAGTAGTAGTAGTAGTAGTAGTAGTAGTAGTAGTAGTAGTAGTAGTAGTAGTAGTAGTAGTGGTAGTAGTAGTAGTAGTAGATAGACAGGGCCTACAGATTCAGAATTAGTATTGTTTTCTGTCTCCACCCCAGCTACCTGGTGGACATTGTGATTTTGCGGCCACGGAACTTCAATCTCTGTCCGAGCTATTGATTTCGTAGCAAAATACATAGTGCAAAAAGCCTTCAACAATCAACTGCGAAACCAGTTTCTGCCTAAAGCTGACTACAGAAATGCGATGTGTCTCCAAGATAGTGATTTCCTGTAGCAAAATGCATAGTGCAACCGGTTGCGCTTTGTATTTTTCCAGCATAACCACATTCTCTCGTGTCTATAGAGTCTACACTTTCCAAAGTTTTAGCCTACTGCCATACCCAGTTTCTGCATAAAGCTGACTACAGCAATTCCATGTGTCTCCAAGCTATGAATTTCGTAGCAGAATACATAGTGCAACCCGTTGCACTTTCTATTGTTCCAGCCAAACAACATTCTGTCCTGTCTATAATCTACACCGTCCAAGGGTCAAGCCTGCACCCGGATCATTACACAGTTTCTCATTCAAGCCGACAGTATTATAGTACTCGCTATACTCCAGCAGCTGCTAGTGGTAGTATAGTAGTAGCAGCAGCAAGAGCAGGAGTAGTAGTAGTAGTAGTAGTAGTAGTAGTAGTAGTAGTAGTAGTTGTATTAGTAGTAAAAGTACTGGAGTACCATACTTTATAAAACTTTGAAAGGAGCCATTATGAAATAGACGTTCATAGTTTGTTCTCCCTGGTATAAGCCCAGGATACCTACTTCAGCCTCGTGTTCTCCAACCCCATCGCCGGGAATGCTGCATTGAATGCCTGGGCCGGGCCTCCACCTGCTGAGCTTCTGAGCTCTTGCTAAAGGTTTTAGTTTAAGATGCAGCATTAGTAGTCGTAGTCGTACTAGTAGTAGTAGTAGTAGTAGTAGTAGTAGTAGTAGTAGTAGTAGTAGTAGTAGTAGTAGTAGTAGTAGTAGTAGTAGTAGTAGTTGGTTATAGTCTAGTATTGTATATAGTGTATTTTATATTACATGTTATATGTTGTAGAAGTCATACAATAGGTTGATTATATGTCGGAGCTACTCTATACTGAAGTTCATGGTTTCGGCGTTTTCGATTACAGGCCTCGTATAGCCAGAAGCCCAATTTTTTTTTTTTGGTACCTTGTGTCTCCAACCCAGATAGCTATAGTGGACATTGCCAACCTGTGGCCACAGAACTTCGGTCTCTCTCTGCATATAGTATATATCAAATATCAAATGTTGTAGAAGTCATAGAGTAGGTTGATTATATGTTGGAGCTAGTCTACTGTGAAGTTCATGGTTTCGGTCTTCTTGATTACCAGCCTCGTATAGCCAGAAGGTTTTATTCAGAAATAATGGTGCTTTGTGTCTCCAACCCAGCTAGCTAGTGGACATTGCGAACCTGTGGCCACAAAACTTTGGTCTCTCTTCAAGCTATTGATGTCGTAGGAAAAATACATAGTGCAACCGGTGGCGCTTTGTATTTTCCAGCAGAGCCAATTAGCTGGTGGACATCACGAAACCCTTCAGCCCATTGCACATGTACCTTGTTGCCCATGGTGTTCGAGCCTAGAGCGAACCTCTGCAATGACTTCTTCAGCAAAGCTTGGGTTTCGGGTTTCAGCTTGATGTAGATAGGGCTTAGGGTTCAAAGGGTGAAATCTAGCCAAGTCCAGCCGGCCCTTAGCTCAGCTATATAACAAACGATCAATATAGTATGGACATGGCCCTTCCTAGACTGACACGTCCCCCTGGGCAACATGGCGGATGCTTTCTGAGCTGCACCTGAGGCATCTATCGATGTTCTACTGCACAAAAGATGAAGGCAGGCGACAGTTTGTGAGCTGCATGAACATATGTGCTTGGTGCACTGCTTTTTGATGCTGCAGAGTAACATAGTAACATGGAGTCATTCTGAGCATGCAGCTAGACCTGCCTGGCCCCAGATGCAACAAGCTGTCTCACATAGGATAAAACCTCATCGAGCCTTGTCTGCTCCCCACGACAGCAGAATGTAAGCATGAAACCCAATGACATCGAAATGTAAGCGTGAAGCTGAGCTGCTTTGCGTCCAGCCACTGGTCCGGGCCGTCATCGATGAGCTTAGCTTGCTGCTGTGGCGATATTGCCGCAGAACCTTTGATATTGTGTAGCTGGGTTGGCTTCGGGGATGTTGTCACTTATGCGGGACTGAGGGCGTAGGGTGATTGTACGAATTCGGGATTGGTGGTACAGTTCACAAGTTCATGAGATCTGTTTTTGGGCTCATGGGTGTTTTGCACAGCTTGATAGGTCAAGGGCCTTGAGGTTAGGGCTTGGGGCGGTCTTGGTTGCATTAGGTGGGGATTTGGTGCATAAGCTTCCAGATAAAAAATATATGGTATATAAGTCTATGAACTCTCTCTCTCTCTCTCTCTCTCTCTCTCTCTCTCTCTCTCTCTCTCTCTCTCTCTATATATACATGTATATATTCAATAAATAACCCGGAACCCCTATAAAGCTTATATATGCCTCTATTCCAAACCCGCTAAAGCCTCAACCCTTACAAACAGAATTTCCCAACACAGAAACCCTATGTATGTTTCACATAGGTATATTTATATGTATATATACATATATGCATATATATATATATATATTACATAAATAACCCGGATCCCCTGTAAGCCTAGATATACCTCTATTCCGAATCCCCGGAAAGACCAAACCAAACCCAATACCCTAACACAGAAACCCTATGTATGTTTCAAGGTGCATGGTGCCGACCCCTACAGCAACATCTATTTAAGCTTACCCGTCAAGCCTGGACCTAGAAGCGTCTTTCCGCAACAATCAAGTTCCTGAGCACAGGCCTCTCTGCATGCAAGTTCCTGAAGCGAAAGCAGAAAGACAATCCGAAAGTATGACCCTCTTTGAAGCAAGCAGCTTCTCTCCCGAAAGCCACAGGGTATTCTTGTGAACGTTTAATCTTCTAAGGGATCCCTGTGAATTTCCTCTTGCCTGTGTCCTCAAAGTAGACACGAACAAGAGACATCTTGGCCCGCCTGCTCCGAACCAGCTTCCTGCAGCGAGTTGCAGAACAGATTTAAATTTTCAAACTAATCGAAGGTTGCACATGCAGCTATAGTGTATCTTTGCAACCTAGGCTGAAGCACAGCAGAAACCTGGACATCGGGCTTCGGGACACAGACGGGGTTTTCAACTTCTCCCCAGGCAAGCGACTCTGGACGCCATCAGATTCGCCCTGGATACAGATCGATGTCGCCTGGGCTTGCCAATCAGACTTACGGACGTGGACATGTTGATCATGATTTTACACTGCATGACATTCGGAGAAGGCTGTTGCTTTCAGTCCCAAACCGACGACTTAAACCCTTAACCCGACAAATCTCACTCAATCCCACCCTAAACCCCTAACTTTCCAGAGCCTCCCTGTCTGAAGTCCGAAACACAGGTACCCTTCCTAGCCAGAGGGCCCTGCTTGGAGGACCATGTGAGTTGGTATAGGGTTCTTATAATTGGGTTCCTATTATAAGGGTACCATAACCGTTCCTATGCTTTGGGGCTTAGGGCTTCGGGTTTACTTAGAGGATCAAAAGGGATCCAAGGCCAAGGGCTTTGCAAAGCAAGGGGACATGGGACATTTCAGGGTGTTTTCCAGCTGCTGACCTGCACTGTGCTAGCAGCTACAAAGCATAATTAACTAATTGGCCTCTGCTGTGCAGTCAGCAGAATCATGCACAAATTTGCTGTAGCACTCATGGAAAAAGTCAGCTCATGGTGTCTTCTTTCGGATCATGATTGCGCATCCTGGCCCTCTCATCAGACTCCAGGACTCGGCTGATGCGTCGTGCCAAACGATGGGCTGACCGGTATTCCTGAGTTGGCAGACATGTGCACAGCAATCGAGGGTCAAACATCCTATATGTTTAGGAATGTAGTTCGGGTGTTAGTCATCATAGCAAGTTGGTTTCGTTCTCCACCTAGACTTGCTTCGATTTCAATATTGGTGTCATGAGCAAACCCTATGTATCCAGTGAACCTTCATCATGGAAAACTGGTATCGACCTCAATGCAAGATGTGTTACGAGCTCTGACAATGTCCTCGCCTTTACACTTAGTCTAAGCTTTGCATAGTATTTATAGGGGTCATGGGTCTATAGTCTGACATGGTGATCGTCTCGAGGTATTCTCTATATGGCATCGGATTGAAATTTGGGGCTCTGTGATTGCTAGAAGCACAATGCATACATCGAATAGGTTAACTTCATTGAAATCGGAAACTGTTTCAGTGTGCAGCTGTGTTGTTCTTTGTATGAGATGTGGGTCAGGGTCAAGCTCCACTGCGTATTGGATCAGCACAGCAGTCTTGAGTCTGCAAATTTTGAGGTTCAGCATTGAGGGTTACAAGTAGGACGTGTAGTAGAATCTTGAAACCCCAAAGACCCAAAGCCCTATAAACCCTAAACATGTATTCTGCCAAATACTACTTCTACTGCTGTTGCTTCTGCTGATGCTGCTACTACTACCACTACTCCCAAAAGTATGACTAATACTTTTTATAGTATTATACTACTATACTATAGTACTATACTAGGGTTTTTTACAGTTTTGTGTGTTTCCGGGCATCCCCTGGTAGTGGTCGTAGTGCTTTACCCTGTCCCCAGACCCCACGGACACCATCCAACCCAAATCCCAGAAGACCTTTGGTTGTGAGCTTCAGCGCACTATTTACTGACATGTTTCACCTTTGTCAAACCAGTGACCGCGTGTTCTGCAGACAAGAAGCTGATCTCCGCAAAGACTCCACTGCTCGCAGTAGTTTGTGCTTCTTCCAGAGCCCGGAGTACCAGAGAAGGATGACCCATTCACTGGTGTTCTTCTTTGCTGGAGGGAACGATTCCTTCTGCTTAATGGGATCGGCGGGATCAGGTTGAATCCTTCGAAGACGTTTGGGATCGCTCATGGCTCAGTGGGTGGACTTCTATTTCAGACCCCGGGACGTTTCCAGGTAGCAGCAGCTTCGACATGAGCACATAGTACACTGCAATGTGGCCGGCACACAATGCCATCACCCACTGGTTCTAAAATTGAGAACACGGTATATCGCAAACGTGCGGCAGAATCCCTTGAGCAGCACACGAAGCTGTCGTCATGCCAAGACTGAATTGTACAACTGAGCAGATTGAAAATTAATGCAAACAGGTTGCTGGTGCCCGAGAGGATTCGTGGGACTCCGACCACTGGTTCCTCCTTGTTACGAATTGCAGGTTTGGATGAGGTTACCATGCAGCATCACACCGACCAACATATGTGGAGAACATACACATGTCTGCTTTGCAAGCCCAGGAACGGTTGATCACATCGACACAGTCATACTTTCGCTCCGGAATCGCATAGGCCTGCAAGAGGCTGAGATTGGAAGCATCGTAAAACCTCTTGACAAACCATCATGATATGACCATGTAACCACTTCTCAGAGAAACCGACACTAAATAAATCCAATAGGATTCTTATGTTGGGTTTCTAGCGGTTTTGGGACTTGGAGATATGTATGTGTGTATACAATTATGTATATACATATGTACATATATACATCTATATATATGTTTATTTATTTATTTATGTATGCGTGGGTTTCTGTTGTTTTGTTTTTGTATTTTTTTTGGGGGGTGGGTTGTATACTGCATGGTTTTTCCAGGGTGTTAAAAATTTGGGTATATATATGTATATATATATATATATATATATCTAGGGCTTTACATTGGAAATAAGTTCAATTATGTTGCGAGTAGGCTTCTTACATTTGCAATGTTCCATATTTGGTTTATATACACAGGTCTACATACCGGCTCTGGGATGTATAGGGTTTATTGTAATCAGGAAATGCGTCAGCAAACCTAGAACCTGGACAAAATCACCCGGTCGCATATCCTGAAGCTGACTGCCGGCACAGAGCAGCCATGAACAAGAATTATTCGTACATAATCATGACCCAGGTTCCGACAGCATTGCACAACGTATACACCCGATGCTTTCAGCCATGCTTGATATAATTGTATATAGTATAGTAGCTAAGCAATACTGCCTTAACAAAAATTTGCTGGATGTGAAGCGCCCAAAACAAGCCTAAGCAAGCAAATGAGCGAGCGAGGCCAGGAGAGAGCAGAGAGATAGAGATAAAAAGAGAGAGAGGGAGGCAGAAAGAGAGAGAGAGAGAGAGAGAGAGAGACAATGAAAGAGAGAGAGGGAGAGGAAGCAAGAGAGAGACACAGAGAGCGAGAGAGAAGGACTACAGATAGGCAAAGACACCCATCATTGTCGGCACCAACAGCAACTGCCTTGACAACCTACAACATTCATGTCACAAGGTCCCAATACCTCCCGCAGCAAAACTAAGCAGCCCCACAATATGGTTCATGCAGCCCACACCACGGCAGGGAAAAAAAACACAACCACTTCATCAAGTTGTAAGCCCTGAAATCCCAGAGGTAGCCCTACATTGCAATAAACCCAGAAACTGAGCCGACACCCAAAGAAAGTCTATCCTTTGTGTCAGCAATTAGGTCTTCATGGTTCAACGACTATAAGTGAGCCAATGCAAGTGAACATCCAGACCGAAATAAACCCCACTTCAGGAAACATCGGAAACACAACCGAAACCATAGCATAAAGGCAGGGCGTGGAATCATTAAGTCTGAAATATCTGAAGCTATCTGGGATCCACAATCTTGAAAAAATGCACCACATGGTAATCCCTTCCTTCATTTTATTCCTCCATATAGTCATGCATGCATATCATAATAAAATCAAAACGTATTGTGGTTATTCGTGCGGGGTTCATGCATGCAATAAAGACCCTTGAAGAACAGAAGGCCCCTGCTCCAAAGCCAACACCCCTAAAGCCATAAAAGTCAAAAATCCGGAGCACCAAACCTGAAAACACAAACCCCGGAACCCCGTGAACCACCCTAAACCCCAAACGGCACCTCCAACAGGATCGCTATGATGAGAACATAGCATCGTGGGATATGGCCAGGGTTCGCTTGTCGAGGGGGCAAAGTCGTCTGCAGCATTCGCCTCGGGTGTTATGAGATTCCAAACTCAATATCTAATCAGCTGCTTCGAGACAATATGTTGCATGACAGATACACACAGCCACAGGACCAAGTGGCTCCAACAGCCATTGCTGTTTTTGCACTGTGGGATCCATAGCTGCATGGAAGCTGTGCAACAAAAGAAACAACACACACTATTGAAGCACACCATCGCAGTCCCTGACCTTGCTGCACAATATCAGCTTACTGACACGTGCTTGCATCCCAGCTAGCATGAAAATTAACATCACAACATGACAGGTGCACAAATGAACAGAGAGAGAGCGAGAGAGAGCGACATACAGAGAGCACACGTGATATTTGCCTCGCATGCGCCAATAATGCCCCAACGTTCACACACTTTCAGCAAGTAGCGTGCTATCACACGCAGAAGAAAGTGGCCTACCAAAGCCTCGCATCATCATGCATGCAGCCATGCTGACTTCACCCCTAGCTTTGAGGAACCCGCTTGGTGCCTGTGCTCATGAAGGGGGACCTGAAAACATGATATGTTGGTTCAAGGTCTTCCATGGCTTACAATAGCTTCAGGCTCGGGGTATATGGTACGTACCGAGTTCATGCTGCAGCATGCCTGCACACACGATGAGAGGAGTACCCAGTTGTACCGGATTAAAGAATTAAGGGCTGCATGATCAAAAGTCAGCTGGCTTCGGCTGTCTGCTCACTCGGCTCGCTCTTGTCATTGCCATCCTGATTGGTCGCGTCCTGCTCCTTGGTGCTCGACTTCCGGGTGCGTTTTTCGCTCCTGAACTGATGGCCCAAAAGAAGTTCCGGAAAGACGACCTGGTACTGTCTCCACAGCTTCGTGGCTAGCTTTGCACGTGCCCTGCACACCTCGATCTGCTCGGATCCTTCAGCTGTCTTGTACAGCCCCTTGTACACGGCACTGTAAACATTATTGCCTTGCACCCAAGCGGGGGGTTTGTAATACTCTGCTGGCAAATCGGCCAGCAAAGGTAGCTCTGCATCGGGATCGTCGATCAAACCCTGCAGTGCTTTGCACAACCCTGGGAAGCTGTCTGCATGCGGTCGCTTCTTAGCGTTCTCCTTCGGCTCATCAGAGGGCTCGGCTTCCACCATTTGCTCACCATCGCTAGGCAACTTATCACCCGGCTTGGCTTCCATCTCATGCTCGCCATCGCTAGGCAAGTCATCACCCGGCTTGGCTTCCATCACAGGCTCGCTGCCGTGAGGCAAGTCATCACCGGGCTCGGCTACCATGTCAAGCTGCTTTGCCTTTGCTTTGGCTTTGCTCTTAGCCTTGCCCTTAGATTTCGCCTTCGCCTTCGGTTGCTTGGGCGACGTCTTCGCCTTGGCCTCCGGCTGCTGCTTCTTCCCTGCCTTTGCTTTGGGCTTCCGCTGACCAGCGAAGCTGCCCTGATCTTCGCTCCCGAGTTTCATTTCGGAAAGCACTTCAGCAACAAACTTCGGTGCCGCATCGAGGGGGTACTTGTAGTTGGAGTCGACCTCAAAAGTGTGGAACACAAATTCAAAATTCGCACACACAAAGCTTGCAAACATCACCAATCTAATTGCACCGCAGTGGCAGCAGCTGCTGTGGCAGCCGGTTGATCTTCCTATATAGAAAAGAGAAATGCAGCTCCACAAGAACAGCCTTTCTCACAAACGATCTATTGCACCACAGTGGCAGCAGCTTCTGGGGCAACTGGTCCAGCGACTTCTTCCTGGAGTGCACAGCATGGGCACTTAGTATAAATGCATGAGAACAGAATTAAAGACAACTGCACACGTTCTTACAACCAGAGCGTCTTCATTGACAGGATAAGGGCAGAAATGTCAGCAGATTGAAGCTCTGAAGGAATGCAGCCAATCTCTCTCTCTACCCAAAGGGTCCTTAGGGTATAGGGGTTTAGGGGTTTAGGGTTTAGGGGGTTTAGGGTTTAGGGAGTTTAACCCAAAGAGTCCAAGTATCATTATGGTATATACTTATAAGGTATTTTGGGGGTCTAAGTATACACCATATTGATACTTGGCTCCTTGGGAGTTTAAGATTTAGGCCTTGGGGGTTTAGGGTTAAGGGTTTGGGATTCCGGCCCTAAACCCTAAACCCCAAACCCTAAACCCTGGGGTTTAGGGTTTAGGATTTAGGCAATGGCTCCTTGGGAGTTTAAGGATTCAGCTTCGGGGGTTTAGGGTTTAGGGGTTCCTTTAAGGGGGACCACTAAGAGTTCTAGAAGGGATCTATATAGGGTTTACAGTATAGGGGTTTAGGGGTTAGGGTTTGGGGTTCAGGGCTTCGGCTTTAGGGCTTAACGTTTAGGGTTTGGGGTTTAAGGTTTCGGCTTCGCGGCTTAACGTTTGGGGCTTAGTGTTTGGAAATCAGGGTTTCGGCTTTGGGGGTTTAGGGCTCGAGGCGCAATCGCCAAAAAGTCCCTTTAAGGGCTCCATGAAGGTTCTCTACCTAGGCAATCGCAAGGCAAGGGCTCCCAGCCTACCCCAGGGCTCTAACAGGGGTCATGGCCTTCCTGGAAAAGGGTTTGGGCTTTGGGGGCTAAGGCTTGGGATCTCACTACGAGGGTCCAGGAGCCTTGCAGGGGTAGGGCTTATAGGGCAGGCTGCGCTTCAGGGTTTACAGAGATGCAAGACTGCGTCTGTTTTATATACATGTACACACATACATTGTTACACACATGTACATATATATATATATATAGAGAGAGAGAGGTGTAGCTATATAGTTATAAATATATATATCTATATATAGATAGATATACATAGCTATCAGTATATTTATATTTATATATATGGTAGAAGCCAGAAAGTTAGAACATTGGTATCCTCATGCCCCTAAAGTAAAGTATACGGGATCCTAGCTCAAATGCTCCTAAACCCCATGTTCCAACTTTCTGGCTTCTACTATATATATATATATATATAATAGATATGTATCATATTATAGATATGTATCGACAACTATATACATACTTATCTATATATGAGATAGATATTATTTAATTTTTTATCCATGCAACTGGCAAGCAACACGAACACAAATGCAGCCACAGCATCCTGAGATTTTTCAGCAACAGGTCCACGAGGAACTTCACCAGGACGAACAGCAGGCTCCTTAAGACTGAAGCAATTGTAATTGTACATGTATGCAAGCAAGGAGGCAACCATGCCATGAAGTCCAGTGCATGTAAGGTGGCTGCAGCTGGGCTGGCTTGCAAGCTGTCCATTTCCACCTGAAACCCACCATGAAAGCCGATTCCCAAATCTCATCAGAATCCAAGACATTGAGACATGGCAATCAAGACAAGATGCATCCACACCCAGTTCGGCACAGGCAGGCATACCAGGAGGAAGAGCAGCAGGTTCATGCTCCTAGCTTGCAATGTGCCAAATGGCCCATCTGGCTTATGTAAGCAACTTAGGAAGAAGCTACATAACACCTCTCTACACACAACTAAACGAAAGTGAGCTGCAGTGGCACAGCGATCATCACCAGCAGCATGACAGCAAGGAACGGCAGCAACATGTTGTCGCTCCTAGGTTGTCAGGCTGCAATTAAAGAATTATCAACTATGCACAGTCTCTTGCACCAAAGTGGCTTCAGCTTGCGATGCTGTGGCTTGTGACGGGGGCATTCCTTCCTTAGCTACATCAGGCCAACCGACTATGTAATCCTGAAACAAAGAAGGCAGCTCCAAGACAAGGTGCACCACCAGAGGCAACTGGTCGCCCAGGAACAGCACCAGCAGGTAAAGCCATCTTAAGAATCGCAATTACCCAGGTTGCAAAACTACAGCCATGCACATTCTATTGCACCAAAGTGTCTTCAGACTCGGATGCTGCAACTCGTGATGCGGACTCTCGTTCCTTAGCTACAGCAGCCCAGCATCTAGCACAAAATACCAAAAACCCACTCCAGACGAGTTGCACCGTTCGAAGCAACAGGATCTCCATGAACAGCAGCAGCAGGTAGGAGCTCCTTGAGAGGCAAACCGCCAAACTTACTTGATTTCTCATCATGCAGTCCATTGCACCAAAGTGGCTTCGGATTCAGGCGCTGTGGCTCTGGATGGAGACACTCGTTCCTTAACTATATTAGGCCAACAAGAACTCCAACCATGAAGCACGATGGAACCAACTCCAAGACATGTTGCTCCAAAGATACCACCAAAGGAAGCAAGAGGTTGTCCAGGAACAGCTACAACCGTGTACAGTCTGTATGTATAGTGCATGAAAGCGGCTTCGGATTCGGATGCTGTGGCTCGTGATGCCGACTCTCGTTCCTTAACTACAGCAGCCCAGCATCTAGAATCACAAAATTCCAAAAAAAACAGCTCCAGACGAGTTGCACCGTTCGAAGCAACAGGATCTCCAGGAACAGCATGAGCAGGTAGGAGCCCCTTGAGAGTCAAGGCGCCAAGTTTCCCCTATTTTATGATCATATACGGTCTATCGCACCAAGTGGCTTCAGCTTCGGATGCTGTGGTTTGTGATGGGGCCATTCGTTCCTTACTATATCAGCCCAGCAAGCCTTCCAATCATGAAACACAAAAAACCAGCCCCAAGGCAAGTTGCATCATCGGCCGCAACATGTTTTCCAGGAATAACATCAGCAGGCAGGAGCTCCTTGAGAGTCAAACCACCACAGCTACCCCAGCCCCGAGAACATGCACAGCACAACAACAACTGGAGAAAGCTAAAAGAAACACATTGAAAGACTGGAGGCTGCAATGAAATGATGTGCAGGGCAAGTTGCAACATGCTGCTCTCCAGTAGTAGCAACATGTCCAGTAGGAGCAGCAGAAGATGTACCAAACTCCTGAGCGAATCCAAGCGAAAGCTTTAAACCGAAGAACTGAAAGGAATGCAACAAACATGATTTCTGCACCTCGTTGTCGTCCTCATCCAACAATGAGATCGCATGGTCCTGAAGTTTCACATTGCACTATATAGCCACTGACTCCTGAGCTGCTATCAAAGCGGCAATAGAGGCTGCATATAATCGAAAGTATGTACATGCATATGCTTCCATACATATTTATTTAATTACATGAAAGCTTATGTGTGTCAGTGTGTGCATGTATGTATGGCTGCAAGCAAGTGTGTATAAGGAAGTAAATATATATGTATGTACATAGGTATGTTATAGCTACATGGCTAGAGGTTTATCCGCGCTTAACGAAATCGATCAGCAAAGCTTGTACACACACACACACATTGAGATAAGATCTATGGTTTCTGCCGAGCTACTGCAACATCTATGGCCCCTGCCATCCCATATGGAACCCTACACATGCAGTTATTACCAATCAATCAACTTATAGTCGGTCCTCAGTGTCTGCGGCCGCAAAGAGGACTCGAGGTTGCAAATCCACAGCTGACCCTGAGGATCCTTCAGAGACCCCTGCCGCCAAAGTGGCAGCTGCAAGTTGATTGGCAAGCTCAGAAGCCTGGCGGCGATATGGGCACACCTCCGAAGGAGGTATCCCCAACTCCTTTGCAATCCGAGCCGCCTCGACGCCTGCATTGAACTTGATTGGGCTGGTGTCTGAGGCACCGCCCGGCAAGTCATCAATGGACACAACACTTGGCAGCGAGCAGAAAGAGGGCAGGTCACGGTATGGCCCTCCTAGAACAGCAGCCCCTGCCATTCCCACATCCGAACCAGTGTCCATTGCACTACCTTGCCCTGGAGGTGGCAACACACCCTCCTTCTCAGCCATCTCTTCATCTGATGAATCAATGGCCATAACTTCATCCATCTGGGCAGGAACTGCATCATCTGGAGCATCCTCAACCGAAGCTTCAAAAAAAACGCAACTGCGTGACTGTCACGACATCAACCCATGCAGATGGAACATGCAGCAAACCTACACGAATGCAATATATGCTGTGCCATGAGGCCATCTCAGCGATGGCCTGGTCCACCCACGAACTGTTCGAGGTATCCATGCCTAGGAGGACTAAGACATGCACGGACACACACACACACACACACATATGCCATGCATGCAGAGTATGATGCAAGTAGTGCACACAGAAAGAAACAACACCGAACACAAACAATGCAAAGATAGTACAAACCTGAAACAACGACAGCCGAAGTGCTGTGAGGGGGATCCTGCTCCAGATCCAGCACAATCCCAAGGCAATCACCATTTGCATCATCATCGGGAATCTCACAAGCCTCGATGGCCTTGCAGCTGTGCTTTCCACGTTTCTTTTTCCCCGAACGAGTTCGGGTCTGATCACGAACACTCTTTGCATCTTTTCGTTGCTTTGGTCTCTCTTTGCGGGGGTTCTTCACCATGACCGCCATGAGTCTTTCTGCGACCTTCTCGAGGGAGATATGACAAGTAAAATGTGCATGCGTGCATACATGCAAAGATTGCCCGACCTGTGTTTTCGTTCCTCTGTCCACAGCCTTCCTCCAGTATGTGCGACCGAAGGACAACAAGTTGATCAACGTGTACGATTCCTTAACTCCACATCTGTTGTTCGCATGTTTGCACTGCAGCAGAAAGCAAAACACAGAGAGGGCAAGTAACCATTCAGGCAAAGATCATCAAGTTGCCATCGTTTGCTCTCTCTCTTATTCATACCATTGCAAAGGCCATGATTGCTTTCCTCATCCAGCTTGTCAAATACCTTCATGAAGAAAGGAACAGGGAAATCGCCTGCACCCACATTCTGAGCAGACCAGCATCATTCAAACTGAACATGACACTAAAACAAAAGGCTTCATGACTGTACATCGAGCCACTAATTGGGCACAGGTCGAAAAGCGCACAGGCCAGATCAAGATAATATGCAAAATCCCCCAGCTTTATATTCCCGGGGTCTTGGATGTCCAGAAACAAGGTCTTATCTGGACCCTTCTTTTCAGAACATTTCAAGAATGCTTGCACGGGAAGATACTGCTTCAGAAGACCTTAGATTCGACCGGTACATATTCAACGAACATCCATAGCTGTGTGTGCTGCACTTGCTGCCACACACATTGTATCAAGCTTGTGTGCTACCAAGATACCAGCAACATCATCTTCTTTCCCACGAAGATACTCCATGGCGGAGCGAATGATCGAATGGCAGCAAGCCAGCTTTCACGTCAAACCGTCAGGAAAAAGTTTTCCAAAGGCCCACTCCACAGAAATGCATGGTGATGAAGCCAAGTGAGAATTTTGCATATATGAAATTGTACCACACACAAGACCCATACGACATGGGACTCGTCCTCTGTGAGCCATCCTATACACATCCATGGGCATGTAAGCCAGAACTGTCTGCCATGTCACAGCACCGTGCAGGCTGCCACACAGAAGCATGCATTCATACGAGTGAGCAGGCCTCGGAAGACACGTCGTCGAGGTGGCATGCCAAGAATATGTTCATGAAGCAAAGCATTGGATGTGCAATCTGGAAAGTCCTATATATGCGGTATAGAATCTGAACGGAACTGGTTTCTTGCATAGCTGTTCGCATGGGATCATGGTCCAACTAACATCATTGGCCATCTCTGTCAGTGCTTCCGGAATGCACAACATAGACACATTAGTTTCCAAAGTGTGTTGGTGCATCCAAACATGTATATGCAGAGATCATGCAACTTTACAATGTGAGCCATCGAGCGCTTCACAGTCAAGACTCCCTATCAGAAGCTTGACCCCATGGTCGCGGGTCGTCATGACCTGTCCGGGTCTTCATGACCCTTCGTGGGTTGAGGGGCTTTTGTATTAGGGGCGCCATGGTGAAGTGGTTCACCCCAGGGTTGTGCCCATGACAGCCCCGGGCTCTCCTATCGACACCCCACAGACCCTTAGGGTGTAGAAGCCCGATAGAATTCTTAAAGGAACCTTCTGGAGGAAGCTTAAGAAGAAACCCGTAGCACCCACCCAAGGAGCTGTCTTAACTCACGCTAGAGCTAGGGGTTTAGTGTTCAGGGTGACTGTGGATGTGAGGCCTAAACCCTTCCCCAATATCTTGGACAATACCGGCAGAAAGGCTACAAGAAAAGCAAATAATGAAGCCTTGTATAGTATAGTACCTGGAAACCAGCCACAAATTGATTATCTCTCATTCCCTCTAAATATTTCAACTCTTGCATACCTTACATATACCCTATTCCAATTATTCTGCGCCTGCCTCTCTCCCGAAAGAGGCATTCTGGTAAGGATCCGAACATCCGGACCCTTAAGGGAAGGGTAGTTTATCAATCAAGAGTCTGTATGACAACTACACTTGTACGAATAGGTCCCTGATTTAGTGTACCGCGTAGGTACCAAGAAGAGTCCGCAACGCTACGGAGACCCTTCCCCCTTCAGGGCCCCCACAAAAGCACATAAGCAAACTTAAGGATAGGGATATCCCATACAAACCCCCTTTTCATGAAGCCCAACAAGGTAGGGAGATGCACATGTCCTTTTTTTTGGTTCCTGCCCTTGCCCAAATGCGGATATCCGCCGCAACAGGCGAAGTCCAAGTGGCATGATGCGTTGCTCAGCTCGTTTCATCGCCGACAGGGTTTACGTTCTACGTTTTGGTTTTCGGTGAGGTAGTTGTTACCTGGGGCTTGGGGTCTGGAGTATGGTGTGAGTGTGTATGGGGGGAGTGTCGAGGGTTCAGCGGGTAAGGTCATGGAGTTCGCATAGGTGCTGATGTGGAGATTCATGGGTGCAGGGCTGTTGGCCCTGGATTTTGGGATTTCTTAGGGGTACTTAGCATTTGTTGTTAATTTTTGGTTATTATAATCCCTAAGAAACAGCTAAAATTGTAATTTTTTGCTAGGGTTCTAAGTTCAGTATAGGATTTATCTGTCAGGCGTGTTTTGGATTGGAGGGCGGCGGTTTGATGCCCCGACTTGCTGGGATAGTCCCGACCCTTAGGTTTTAGCCTCAACCCCTGAAAACAAAGGACCCCTTAAAAATTAAGATGGGGTTTGTTGGGGGCCCGTCATGCTATAAATATTAGAAGGAACCCAAAGAAGTATTTAGGTCAGTTTTCGGGGAATTCCCTCACCCTAAACTACTCTAAACCCTTAAACCTTAAAACCCCCTAAACCCCAAAACCCTTAATAAACAATGGCCTGATGGTCATGAGTCATCAGCAAAGGGACGCTCGGATACAACGTACCCGGAGTCCATATACACTACCCTTATGGAATTGAGGCCCTAAAGACTAAAGACCATCCTCATGATGCTTTGGGGGGACCCCATTCCATAACAGTATAGTATACAGGACACCCATTCCACAACAGTATAGTATCTATGCTCTTGGATAGAGGGTCGTTGGAGAATGCCGGATACAGCGAACCCATGAGTAGGTACGTAGGCCACTGGGGCATTCTGCACGTTGCTGTAGGGGGAGTTCAAGGAGTCTCTTGCGAGTTTGTTTCACAGGGTTTTGAGCGGCAGTCTGGATCCGTCTTGGCCAAAGTTAAAGTAAACCCTACAAACATTGTATGTCTGACCTTAAGAATCCTTGCGGCCCTGGAGAGGGCATCACATGCTGCTGGTCCATTCATTCCATTTTTAGAATCCACGACCAAAGCATGAGGTCCTTCTTCGACTCGTCGCCACCTGAGCCCTCTGTGCAGTTTGATGTGTCGAGGTTCTGCAGTTAGCGAGTTAAGATAAGTATACGGCGTCGGATTTGGGGTTTCAGGTGCATTTTGTAGGCGTAGGTTTGTATGGATCCTTAGGGTAATATTTCTGACTGAGAGCAGCCAGCCCTAAACACAAAATTCTGACCCGAAAACCGAACTTAATTTGAGTCCAGCCTGAGCAGATTACCCCGACATAGGCCCGACGGTGTGTCAATCTGCTAAGTATACTTTTCGACGAGGCTGGCGCTGCTGTTTGTCCTCTTCGGGCTTAAACTCCCAAAGCCTGGCAGACAGCTGGCGCGACCCCTCAGGCCTGCACCCTGAACCTATAAGCGAACTCCCCAAAAGAATCCTCAAGGAACTGAGGCCTACTGTACTCCAAGAGAAGAAGTACCAACTACTTCGGGAGCCAAAGTCCAAAACCCTAAGGCTCCGTCTGCCCTGGAAGTTTATACTTAGGCCTTGCAGTACCAATAACATATATATATATATACACACACACATAGGAACTCCCTTTAGGCCTGAGTGTATAACGTCTGGGAACATAGAGCCTGAGGGTAAGTAGCACCGTCAGTTTTACCTAGCCTGCTCTGGCTATTGGGAATCCCTAAGGGTCCATGTACCCAAATAGTATATACATAGGCCTTAAAGTACCTATATAGGGACCCCTTTAAGGCCTAAACCCTAAACCCTAAACCTTAAACCCTAAACCCTAAACCCTAAACCTTAAACCCTAAACCTTAAACCCTAAACCCTAAACCCTATACAGGTACATGGAGGCCTTGGGGATGCAGCCTCGGGCGGCTCGAGGGTCGGCTTAGGCAAGCACTTCTTAGCCCGACCCTAAGACCAAACAGAGCCACCGGGGCCTTGAGCTCTACTCCTAGTTGTAGAGTAGGTAACCTTTATAACCTTTTTGGGGTAGTGTAGCCCCTATATAATGCCTATATAACCAAAACGGCTAACCTTTAGTTCCCCATGATACCGGGAAGCAGCTATTAGCCTAAAGCGTAGAACCAAACCCAAACGCAACACCATGGCCCTGAGTTCCATCCGGACCAACTGGGGCCTTTGTCGCTATGCCCTGAGCTTTAGACTTACACACCAGGCCATGCACTTCGCAGAGGCCCAGGTTATAAGTAGAGCTACAAGTACCCTAAGTGGAGTTGCCCCCAGTTACAACCTTACTTACTTAAAACCGACTTACTAGAGCACTAAATTCCACTACGCCTGAACTAAACTTAGCCCCTCAACTCTACAGTAAGCCCCAAGCACCAAGCCCTACCCCCGTAAACCCGGCACGAAAAGCCCTTACATCCTTGAAGCACTTCAACCCTGAACCATAGAAAGCCTGAACCCTTTAACTCTCCGGAGCCCCTGCACCCTTTTCAAAGCTGAACCCCTGAACCCTTAAACACCAAACCCCGAAACGCTAATCTCCGAACCCTGCACCCACACCCCTGGATCCGAGAGCCCTGAACCTAACCCCTCAACCCTCATCCCAAGTCTACTTACTACCTACTTACTAAGTCTCCCGACCCTCCAAGTAACCCTAAACCCTAAACCCTAACTCCCATGGGAGTTCCGACGCCATGGATTTGGAGACAGCCTTGGCCAAGGCAGCCGTCCGGCAAGTTTTCGTTTTGCTGCTTTCAGGGTCTCTTTTTAGGGACCCCAAAAGCACATATATAGGGATAGCCCTACCTTATTGGGCTTCAGTATAAGGGGGTTTATATGGGACATCCCTAACCTTGTTTGCTTATGTGCTCTTTGGGGCCCCATCTTTCAGGGGTTCAACCGTAGCCTTACCCTAAAACTCCAAGTATACAAAGAGTACCTACTTTGGGGTCTAAAGTCTATAAAAGGTACCTACATTGGGCTGTTTGGAGTCTTAGGGTAAACGGTAAACGCTTATGGAAGTTAAGGTTCCCAGACCTTCCAAAACCCCTTAATTAAGGAATATACTTTAAATTATAGTAGGATCCTTAATATGATTTAAGGTATATTCCTTAATTAAGGGATTTTGGAAGTTAAGGTTCATAGGATTTAGGCTTTTGGGGATTCGGGTTCTGTCAGGGATTTAAGTGATGAGATTTTAAGGGGATCAGGGTGTGTGGTTTGGGGCTGTAAAAGTGTTAAAGGGTTTTGGCTTTCTAGGGGGCTAAAGGATGAGGGTTGAGGGTATGAGGTCTAGTGATTTCAGGGTTGACCTTAACCTACCTATAACCTGCTGTTTTTTGTTGTAGGTTCTTATTCTGAAGCCTGACATGAATTTATAGGTGCCCTACGAAATGTAGGTTGAGGTACTGCAGAAGCCTTAATGATTACCTATACTATTTTGGAGATTCCTTCTTGTGATTGTAGCATAATATACCCTCGGGAGGAAAGGAGGGATGAGAGGAGCCAAAAGGTTCGCGGATCGGAGCCCTCGGAGGGCAGCGGGGCCAGCACCTCCCACCAGGATGCTGGGATGCAGCTGCTTCGCCAGATGTGGGCTGATGTGGCCGACCGGGTTTTGAAGTGAAGGCTCTGGGCTCAGGGGTCACCGAAAGCCGAGGAATCAGTCTGCAGACTGCAAGCTCAGGGCTCTGGTCGCTCAAGCTCGGGCTCCTGCAGATCGCTCAAAGCTGAGGGCTCAGGGTTCACTCAAAGCTCAGGCTTGGCTCCAGAGGGGTTGCAAAATCCTAGTGTTCAGGGTATAACACTAAAGCTAGATAAGCTAAGGCCCTCAAAACCACCCACCCTAAGGCTCCATGTACCCATATAGTAGATACATAGACCTTAAAGTACCTATATAGGGACCCCTTTAAGGCCTAAGTATCTACTATAAAGGTACATGGAGCTTTTGGGCCAAGCTAAGGGCATTAAAAACCGGATAGCAAACCCTCTGCTCTTCCTCGCTGCGCTGCCTGGAGGCCGCCGCGCTGCCCGCTGGGGCGGAGGGCGACCAACTGGCTGAGGTTGGCTTGGGCTTGCTTCAAGGGTTATGCTTTAAGGGTTAGGGTTGAGGTTTAGGGTTTAAGGATTAGGGTTTAGGGTTTAAGGGTTGGGGTTTAGGGTTTAAGGGTTAGGGTTTGGACGGGTTTAGGGTCTTGAAGGGTGACTTTGGGTTACTGTAAGGTTGCTTGAAGGGTTACCTGACGATCCAAAAATGTTAAGGGTTGCGCTGTGCACCCTGTTATTTATTTATATATATATATATATATATATATGTAATGTTATATATCCCTAAAGCCTAAATTTAAAGCCTGCACCGTTAAGTGCAATGCTCCGGATTAGTGCTCTTGGCCTTGTGTTTAGGGCTCTCCAAGGGTAAAAGGGGGGACCCTTAATAAGGACCCCTAGGTATATACCCTTAATATAGCTATTGTATACCCATGATATAGCCCATCATAGGGTAGGGGTCCCATTAAGGGTCCCTCCTTTTCCCCTTTGAGGCTCTCGGATTCGTCCTTCTGGGCCGGTGGTCGGGATCGGGTTCCAGTTTCCTGCTATTCCCATGGAGGACAAGCTCTAAGGGCCTATGTACCCAAATAGGGTTCCTTTAAGGATTCCTATAAGGGTTCCTAGAAGGGTTTAGGGTTTAAGGGTCCATGTACCCAAATGGTATATACTTTGGCCTTAAAGTACTCCCTATATAGGTACATTGGGCCCAAAGTATATCCTATTTGGGCACATGGACCCTTAGGGAAGCCAGATTGCCCGGATCAAACGTTGTGGTTGTTTTTTTTTGCGACGGGACTCATACCTGAGCTCGTCTCCAGCTCCATCCTCCTACGGTTGATGATATACATCCTGCATTGCCTTAAGGACCCGAAACGATGGGAATTATGGCATATTCCTTATTATGGTTAATGCAGGTTTTATATCATCAACCGTAGTAGTAGAGTAGGTAGCCTTTAACCTTGTTTGGGTAGTATACTCCCTCTATAATCCTTAAATAACCAAAAAGCTTAACCTTGAAATGTAGTTCCCCATGATACCCGACGAGTAGGTCCTCCATTACGCTGACAGATTTCATCCTCATGTCTTTTCTGTTGGGGTTATATTGCGGTACTCTGGAATCCTAAGCCCCTCCTCAGTGATGGGATGTTCCTCAGACGGGAAGCAGAAGAAAGGGTCTGCCGGCACAGCAGTTTCTTTCGCCCGCCGCGCGCACAGACAGGACGAAGAAGGCCATCATCAGCGGAGGAAATCGCAACCTATGTGGAAGAGGGTATCCGCAGCAACAATACCTTCTCCAACATCATGGACCTGGTTTCCAACTCGCAGTATTGCAGTGGAGACCTGACGGAGCAGGATCTGCTGGCGCTAATTCCAAAAGGCCTCAGCCTGATACCCGTCGACGGCAGTCGGTGGCTCAGGTGCCGTCACTGCACGAACAAGGGACTCAAGTGCGCTTTAGCTCCGGGAGTGGCATCAAGAGCCACTTTCGGCAGTCGAGACAGGACCCGAGCGAACATGAACTTGCTGGGCCAGCAAGCCAAGCGGAAGCAGGGCAGCCAACTATTCCACTGGCCCCGCCTCCTCCACCCAAGGCAGCTGAGGGCGTCCTCCCTCCGTCCAACACCCGCACGACGTGTATCACCAAAGGTCAGGACTTGACCCCCTAATCCTGAAATCCCTTCCTCCCTAAACCTCTCATCCCCAGACACGTAAGCTATTGAACCCGTCAGCCTAAAACCCTTTTTGAGGCCAATCCTAGGCCCTTACCCCTCAACCGCATAGACCTTATGCCCTACAGACCGAGACCGTAAACCCCAGGGCCGTAAACGGTTTAGGGTTTAGGGTTTAGGGTTTAGGGTATCTTACGCCCTCAAAAATCCTAAGATTGCCAATGTCAGTGATTGTGTGACAATTGTGTGATACAAGATTTGTGGCCGGAGCGTCGACAGGATGCTGAGATGAAACAGCTGTACCTTAGGCTTCAGGATATTGTTGAGGGTTTAGGGTTTAGCCCGTTCAAACATAAGAATATCCAGAAGTTGACGAACCGAAACCCGAAGCACTGCCCTAAAGCCCAAGCCCCAAGGGCACTGCCAAACCTGTAAAACGAAACCGCTGATCCTAAACTCTGAACCCTAAATTCCCAACCCCTGCACCCGAGCCCCCAGCCTTTAAAATCTTCGGCCCCATCCAACATTTGATACACCCCCAAACGCGTAAAGCTAAACCGCTGACACCCGGACCCCAGACTGTAAACTCTTAGGGCCCATCCCCCTAAATCCCTAGACTAGACCCCAATCCTGAAATTCCCAAACCCCAGACCGTAGACCTTTAAACCTCACAACGCTACATCCCCAAAACTCCTACAGCCTAAAGCCCTAAAGCCGTACCCAGAGGCCCCACAGTAGTTCGCTTTTAAGTCCATATAAAGAGTCCTATAAAGTAATCCCAAAAATTCACTACTATGGGGCCTATGGGCAGGGTTTATATACCCTGAACCCCAAACCCTAAACCCAAAGCCCTAAACCCCAAAACCTAAACCCTAAACCCTAAACCCGAAGCCCAAAACCCTAAACCCCAAGCCCTAAACCCTAAGTTAAGAGACGATTTCCTCAGATCTTCCTCGCCCTTCGCCGCGGCGCATCGGCACCCAAGGCTCCAGAGGCGGCGGGGGAGGAGCCTGGGGTCTTAATGTAGGGGCCTTTAGGGTTTAAGTTTAGGGTGTTTAGGGTTTAGGGTGTTTAGGGTTTAGGGTTTAGGGGTTTAGGGGTTTAGGGTTTAGGGTTTAGGGTTTAGGGGTTTAGGGGTTTAGGGTTTAGGGTTTAGGGTTTAGGGTTTAGGGGTTTAGGGTTTAGGGTTTAGGGTTCAGGGTTTAGGGTTTAGGGGGGCCTTAATAGTTAGAATAGGGTTCCTTTATAAAGGGTTCCTTAAAGGGCTACGACAAGGGATCTATGGTAGAGTTCAAAAATTGTGGGGCCTTAATAGTTGGGGCTCCTTTAAGGGTTCCTTTTACGGGGGTCTACAAGGATGATTACAACGGCTATTATAAGGATGTAGTCTATCCGGCATTAAGTTTGCCGATGCAAGACCAGCCTAGACCCCACGCCCCGGAAGCTTAAGGTACAAGCCAGAAAGTTGGAATATCATTATCGTAACCCCTTTAAGGTAAATTATAGGGGATCCTACCATTATTCCATACTCCAACTTTCTGGAGTTCCCTTTATAAAGGTGGCAGAATCTTCAACCTGGAATAGCGGCAAGGGAGGTGGCATGGATCATGACTATACTATTTGAGCAAGCGGTATTGAATTGACATTGCGAGACCACCGACATACAATATGCTATAATCTTATAAAGAAGACTATAGTTAATATAGTATACTATACTACACTATCCTATATTATACAAAACTAAACTATACTACACTATATGATCTCCAATCCCACAAGCCCTAGACGACGAAATGCGCTGCAGGTCTTGCAGCGATGCTCCGAGAAGGCGTTGCCGAGTTCCGGGACCCACGTCGTGGAAAAGAAGATCCTTTCCCAAAGGGTCCTAGCGTTGATGATATAAATCCTGCATTGTCACAACGACCCTGGACTATGGGAATTGTGGTATATTCCTTATTATGGGTGGTGCAGGATTCATATCATCCACCGTAGGGTTTAGGGTTCAGGGTTTAGGTTTAGGGTCCAGGGTTTAGGGTTTTAGGGTCTAGGGCTTTGGGTTTAGAGTTTAAGGGTTTAGGGTTTATAATAGGGGTTAGGTACTACCCTACATTCTACTATACAGGCACTTAGCACCCTTTGACTTTAAGGCTTTCAAGGGTTTGGGCAGTGATTTGAACCCGTCAACACTCAAGTACCCCAGACTCAAGACGATTCCGTGCAACGTCATAGTAACCACTACCTGAATCCATAGACCAGCAGCTTGAAAACACATGCAAAAAACCGCAGGATAGTACCGGCACAGCCTGTAAAAACCTACAGTAGAAGCCAGAAAGTTGGAATATCATTATCGTAACCCCTTTGAGGTAAATTATGGGGGATCCTACCATGAAACCATATTCCAACTTTCTGGAGTTCCCTTTATAACTCTGAATCCGAGACCCCCCTGAGCCTGAGCTTTTCAACGTTTGCAGAAGTCAACGGGAAAAAAGGAGGGACCCTTAATAAGGACCCCTAGGTATCTACCCTTAGTATAGCTCTTATATCCCCATTATATAGCCCATTATAGGGTAGGGGTCCCGATTAAGGGTCCCTCCTTTTCCCCTTTGAAGAAGCCTGTTAGCTTGGTCTTGCCTTGAGTCTTCTTCTGGGTCAAGAGGGCTTGTAGAAGTATAGATGAACAAAATTAAACCTCAAGATACAACCTGCATAACATGCTATATAAAACCCCTCAAACACCCCTAAACCCTAACCCTAAGACCCCAAAACCCTACACCATAAACTCCATAAAGCCCCAAGATGCCAAAACCCTAGTAGACCCCCTGCTCCAGGCCAGCGTTCTCCGCTTCCTCCTGGCTGTTTACGAGCGCAAGCGGATTTTCCGACGCCAGGCGCCACCCAGACCTGCCGATATCCTTAAATTCAGGAATAGACGTTAAAATCAGATTAGGGATCCTACCATAACTTAAGGTCTATATTCCTGAAGTATGAGGAATATAGACCCTTATGCAGTTTATTTAAGTTTATTTGAGGTGTCCTACAGAATTGTGAGGTATGTTCCTAGGAAAACACACCGAATCATGTTATAGGGATCCTACTATCTCTAAGGTATATTCTGCAATTAAGGGATTTTGGAAGGCCTGGGCATGTTGCGGGTCGCTTGAAGTTTTTTTCCAGTAGCTCTTAAAGGGGTTTGGGGATTTAGAGCTTCAGGGTTGTAGGCCATTTAAGGGTTTTGTGTTTTAGTAACGGTTCAGGGTTTAGGGTTTAGGGCCACTAAGTCACTAATTTAGGGTTTTAAGGTTTAGGGGGTTGGATATTGAGGGAGATTTGGGCCCCTCTAACTCTATACCATTGCTTCTCACCATTTGGGTTTCAAGACGCCTCAGTGGTCGGACAGGGCTGTGAGCGTTCTACAGGGTTTAGGAAAGGATGGATGTGCGCCTATTTTGGGGGGTTTGGGGTATGTGACGTAGCTTTTCTTCATGGTGTATCAAAGGCTTCTATTCAAGGGCTAGGGTTCAGGGTGTGGGCTTTAGGGCCTTTAGGGTTTAGGGCTATGGCTCAGAGGGTTCAAGCTTCACAGTTTCGGGTTTAACTTGGGCTTGGGGTTTAGGCCTACCTGTAGCCGAAAAGACCTACCTTTTTAGGGAACTATATACAGAGACCACAATAAGGAACCCTGAAAAGGTAGGCCTTTTCGGCACTTTTCGGCTACAGGTAGGGCCTAGTTCAGGATTTAGGGTCCAGGGAGGGTCTAGAGTCGAGGCTACGGTTTTGAAATTAAGGTCCCCTAAGGGTCCAAGTGCCCAAATAGTAGGGTTTCAAGGTCCAAAAACCACTCAGAGTATGGATTTTGGTCCCTAAAACCCTACTATTTGGGTACTTGGACCCTCTGGGGTCATTTAGGCTTTAGGAATTTTAGGAGAGAGACAGAGAGCCCGGCCGGGATGTCGTCGAGGGCAGCTTGCCTGCAACATCGGTGTGTCACACGTTGAGGGTGTGTAGGGTTTAAGGCAAAGTTTAGGTTCTTGGGTCCAGGGTTTAGAGTGCTTTTGTTTACGGTTTAAGTTTGGGGTTCAGGGTTTAGAACTTTAGAACTTCGATATTTTGGCTTAGCTTGGCCTGGCGTGGGGTTTCAGGGTTCAAACCCAAAGGCCGTAAAGCCGTCGTAAAGCCTCAACCTCAATTCCCTAAAGCTGGCTCGATGAAGCTGTCTTCAGAGTTTGGAGTTTAAGGTTGTTTTCCAAGTTTAAGCCTTATCCTGAAGGACCAAATGATCCTTAAAAGTAGGGGCCCTATACCCAGATACTATGAATCCCTATATGGTATATGAACCTTAAACCCTTTTAGGGTTCATTTCGTCCTTAAGGTAGGGCCTTAGGGTCGAGGCTTTGAGCACGGAACATGCTGGATGCCCGTTTTCTCAATGGCAAGAGAAGATGTCAATCGCCCGGAGGAAGACCGCCGCAACAAAACATATTTTCTCTGTATTAGTCCCTGCGCTCGGGGCTACTACATACAGAAGCTCCTGAACGAGGCTGCACTCTTCCTCATGCCTTATGATACTTTAATGTCGGCTTCCAGTTGCAGGAAGATGACAAGAAGTCACAGGAGGCATTGTTTGTGCCAGCCCTGGCGTCATCCGACCCATCAAGGCCGCAGTAACGTTTGTCGGAGATTGCGCCGACGAAGTTCGACCTGCGGGACATGGCCACCTTCCCACCTGACAGCAAGCAGCGGAAAGCCTTGTGGATGCCGAGCAGCATGGAGCACCGTGTGCTTCGGGGTGCTGAGACATGCACGATGTGCATGTCATCGTGCCCCTGTGCCACTCCAGCAAGGGTGTTGCTTCCTTTGCCTGAGCCGTGAGGCTCGAAAGACATGCCGCAGCCTCATCCCTTTTGCACAGTATCCCTAAACCTCTTCTTTCAAGTTTCCCTAAGAGGTTGCCGCCTTCTGTTCGCTCTTGGGTCGCTACGGCTGGGCAGCGGCGCTCGCCTCTGACGCGGAGCTGAGGCCAGGACTTTCGGTGTCTGGGGGCTTCGAGGTTCCTCTCAACAGCCCTAAGGGTCCGTTTACTTATACAGTATATACCTTGGCCTCAATGTAGTCCTTATTCAGGTATATACTTTGGGACCCAAGTATATGGTATATGAGTACATGGACCTTTGGGGCAGATTCATTGGTTTCAGCCCTAGACCCCCCACTCTTGGAGTTTTGGCTGTTGGCGGGGGGGGGGGGGGGCTTTGGCGTTCCATCAAAGATGTTACGAGGGTGCTGTAAAGGTATTCTAGTTTGTACCTGAAGGACCAAATGACCCTTAAAAGTAGGGGCCCTATACCCATATGATATGAATCCCTATATGGTGTATGAACCTTAACCCCTTTCAGGGTTCATTTCGTCCTTAAGGTAAGGGTGTTTATAAACGTTCAGATAGGAGCTCGCCCTGGGTGTGTAGGGCAGAGTATTGAAATTGTGGATGCTTGGATTCGCTCCTGCCCTAAACTTAAACCTTGGACCCTATACCCTACCTTAACCCTGAAGAACCTATATTTTTAAGGACTTATATAAAGAAACCATAATAAGGAACCCTAAAAAGGTAGGTTATTCAGGGTCAAGGTAAACCCTGGGTTAGTTTCAGCCTCAAGGACGACATGAAACCTGAAAGGGTGTTAAAGGTTCAAAGTTGGGGTTCATAGTATGCATAAGGTTATAGGGCCCGTCCATGAGCTTAATATCGGGCTCTTTTTACGTCAGGGTTAAGGGCGTTGTATCGGGGTTTAGAGAGCAGGCTTTAGCGCTTGATGGCCCCTAGATAGATGTGCTATAATATGAGCACAAGATTTCGTTCGGATTTTTACGGCCCCTATGCCATGCTTAAGAACCCATGTAGTAGAACCCCTATCGAGCCTGTAAAGTAACATGTAGCCACACAGGTATGTTTTAAACGAAACCGCATAAGACCCTCAAAAGGAACCCTGCTTAAAGAACTCTGAGCGGAACTCTGAAAGGAACCCTTGTCTAGACCTGTTTGAGTCATTCAGGGTCTGCGTACCACAACATCTTTAGCTTATAGGCCCCATATCTATCACAAGGCATCCAAGATTTAATTGAAATATTGAAAAACCCAGGAAATGATTTACCCCTTTCGACAGGCTGTAAGACCCCTTATGGAGCCCTTAAGCCTTAATGTTGAGCCTTAAAGAGCACGCGAAAGGAACCCTATAAACGCGTACTCCAACCTAAGTCCAAAACCCTTAAACCCTAAACCCTTTAACCTATAAGCCCTGAGTCCATGAACCCTAAACCCCTAAACCCTAAACCCGAAGCGTAAGAACTAATCCCTAAACCGATAAACCTACAAGCCCTAGACCCTCATATTTGACCCTAGGGGTCCGTGTACCCAAATAGTATATACTTTGGCCTTAAAGTAGTCCCTATATAGGTACTCTGGGGCCAAAGTATATACTATTTGGCTACTTTGGACCTTTTGGGTCATGATTGAGAGTTCATGAGCCTCAGGCAGCGATGGCCATCGGAGATACAGATGGAGGTCGCTCTTTCACGAAACAGGGGCCCTAGGGTTAAGGGTTTAGGGGGCTCTTCATTGCAATTCCCAATAAGTTTCAGCCGTTTGTTTATTCGTAGTATGGTTGCCTAGATGACAAGACTCGGGTTTACATATCGCATATTGGCAAACCCTGGCGAATAATTTTGCGAACTATTCCGGAACCCAGAGAGCCCAATACCCGTTCATTAAGGAATATTAAGTCATAATATGAAGCCCTACAAAATTTAAGCCATATTCCTGAATTAAGGGGTATTGGGCTCTCTGGGAAGCTCCCTGAAGATAGGTTGAAGGGCGCACACCACACGGGTCAGGCTGCCACGCGAGATAGCAGAAATGACAAAACACGAAATCCCCCATGAAAAAGCAACACGCAATTATAGAACCCTAAACTCTGAACCCTAAACCCCATGGCAATCCCTAAACCCTGAACCCAGGAGGCTTAGACCCGAAACCTTAAACCCCCAAACCCCTCACCTTCATCCCAAACCCCTAGATCCTACAGTAAACCCTGACACCCTAAGCCCTAAAGCTTTAAACCAAACTTGGAGGTACATGGGTGGTTATAAGTAAGGTTATAAGTAGGTTAACTATACTTATAACCCATATTCAGGGGACTTATAACCCTACTCATAACTACCCCTGAACCTCCAAGTAGAAGACCCTAAACCCTAAACCCTTATAGGAACCCTTCTAGAACCCTTATAGGAACCCTTAAGGGAAGCCTACCCCTGACCCTCCACTATGGGCTATTAGACCTTTTGGGTACCTTAATCTACCCTTAATAGGGTCCGAATAGGGATCTTTAGGGTCTAATAGCCCCCATAGTGGCTCCAAGAAGCTCGAAGCCAAGGTCGCGAACTGTGGCGGCTACGCCTCGGCGGTTTCGGAGCCGCCAGGAGCGATCCGGGAATGTCTTCGAAGTGTTCAGAGTCTCCACTGGGGTTCCTTTAAAGGGCAAAGGGGTCTATAAGGGATCTATAGTAGGGGTCTATAGTAGAGTATCGGGGCCTTAATACCCATAGGCCCCATAGTAGTTCCGTTTTGGGGTTCATATATGTAGAACCCTATCGGGCAATCCCAAAAACGAACTACTATGGGGCCTATGGGTAGGGTTCCTTGGGGTTTATGGGGAGGATTCCTTGGAGTTTAAGGGTTCCCAAGGGGTCTATGTCCGTTCCTAAAGAGTTCTGAAAGGTAGTTTAGGAGTTTAGGGTTTAGTATAGGGGGGTTCCTTGGAGTCGCATGCTTCCCTAAGGGGTGCCACATGGATTCCTTAAGGGTTCTCATATGGGTTTCGGGTTCACGGTTTGGCACAGGTTCTTACAAGGCGGTTTTGCTTGCCCGTTTTGTCTGTCAAGCGTGGAAGCGTGTTTAGGCTTCCGTGACTGAGGAGGCTTTCGGCTTGAGCTTGTGGTTTACAGTTTCGGGCTTCTGAATTAAGTCTGTAGGGTGCTACTTCCCTGGTGGGCCCTAAACGCGAAACCCTAAACCCCCAAACCCTAAACCCCTGAACCCTAAACGCTAAACCCCTAAACCCTAAACCCCTAAACCCTAAACCCCTGAACCCTAAACGCTGAACCCCCAAACCCTAAACCCCTAAACCCTAAACCCCTGAACCCTAAACGCTAAACCCCTAAACCCTAAACCCTATCTGTTTCCTACAATAGACTCCTGGTGCTCAGAGTTGGAAGAGCCCTTATATACCATGGTCGCACGATGGGTTTTCTAGCCCAAGAGCCTTAAGATACGGTTGATGAAATAACTCCTGCATTACCTGAATGGCCCTAGACTATAGGAATTATGGCATATTCCTGTTTATGGTCAACACAGGATTTATATCATCAACCGTATGAGTCCTTAGAGCCGTAGTTTCAGATAAGTTTGGATCTCGGTGGGTCCCAAACATCACCGCCATTGATCAGCAATCGTTGGACGGCGGATCCTGGCTTATCGCACAAGAAGCCTTGCTAGAACCGCCACCTCCTTTGAGCAGCTTTACGGCCCGGCGCGTTCAACAGCTTGACCCTCTCGACGTCGTTTCATTCAAGACTCTTGGACCCTCGGGTCGCAGATCTTTTGCTGCATCGCGTGCGAGAGGTCGATCGATGTCTTGACTTAAGACGAAACTCGGCAAGGCGCGAGGAGGCGATGCACCTCATCCGGGTGATGGCGGTCTCCCTGCTCCCTCCGACGGCAAAGGTGGGAAAAAAGGAAAGGATGGAAAGCCCGAAAAGCCAGCGAAAGGCGGCGCCACCGGGGGCCAGGGGGCTTGAAGGGTTCGTGCAGAGTAGTTGGCCGGTGTGCTTCTTCTTGGCTTCGCTGCCCATTGGGCCACCTGGCTTCTCCTCCCGATCTCTGCTCGCCAGAGTTTTGACGTGTTGGAGCGTCGGCTTCCTTTGGGAGCTCTCTCTCTTAAAGGAAAAGCCAGAAAGTTGGAATATGATTATCCTAAGCCCTTTATGGTAAATTACAAGGTGTCCTACCCTGAAACCATATTCCAACTTTCTGGAGTTCCCCTTAGCGGGGCTTCTTTTTCCCTCCAGCCGGCCGTCCGGTTGTACTCTAAGGTTTTTAAGTTAGGCTGCACCGGGCTTCCAGACTGTCTTCTCGAGCCTAGGGCCGTCCCTTTGCTTGGAGTCGATTTCTCAGGTTGCTGCTTCAGAGCTGCGCCTCTTTCAAGTTCCTTTGCTAAGCTTTTGAAGTTGTCTCGGTATAGCTTCAAAACTCTAGCCTACCCGAACCTGCCGAAACCTACCTGTTGTTTGTAGGTCCCTGTAAACTCCATTGCGGGGTTCACGATAAGCATCTTCAAACAAGTGGGTAGGTATGTTATGGTAGGTTACTTAGAGGGTCGGGGGACTTAGTAAGTAGGTAGTAAGTAGACTTATAAGTACCCTAAAAGAGACCCTAATTGGGGTTACGGTACTTATAAGTCCCTAAAACCAGTTACTAAGTCCCCCGACCCTCCAAGTAAGGTGGGCCAGGGAGCCCGTAAGGACCCTTATCGGAGCCCGCCAGATTTCCCAGCATCGCGCTCGCTGCAACAGGGGGCTCCCGATGGTTTAGGGTTTAGGGTTTAGGGTTTAGGGTCGCTGTAAAAGGGTGCTCCCGATCAGGAGTTTGCATAAGGCGTTGAGGTTTGGTGGGCTCAGCTCTGAACTGAACACCTCGAGACTCTACCATGGGTGGTTGTCAAAATTTTGGTCCCTTTTGGGGGTCCCAATTATAGTACGGCACCTATTATTTCAGGTACCCAATTAGGGACCCTAATTTTGACAACTACCCACAAGAATCTTGTTGCTACAGCCGGAAGCAAGGGAACCTGTCACCTAAAGTCGTAAGCCAAAACCAGAAAATGTGAAGACCAACCCTTCTACCCCAAACTTTGGGGACTTCAATACTTGGAGGTTCAGGGTAGTTATAAGTGGGGATATAAGCCTCTTAATATGGGTTAGGTATAGTTACCCTACTTATAACCCTACTTATAACTACCCATGAACCTCCAAGTAACCACAAGTAGTAGCACTCCCGGATAGTTCCTATCTAGTTCGGCAAGACTGGCTTCCCCGACTTCCAACTTTGCATAAGAACTCCCTTATGCTATGCAGCCCTTATAGAACCTGAAACCCTCAACCCGAAACCCTAAACCCTACATGACTTAGAGGCCCACAGGAGTTATATAGAAAGTTGGCCATAAGTAGGGTTACAACTGGAGGAACTCCATTGAGGCTACGTATAACTGTTCTAAGCCACTTACCACCTTTAAACCCTATAAACAGACTAAACCCCTAACCTTTAAACCTTAAACCACTAAACCCCTAAACCCCTAAACCACTAAGCCCCTAAACCCTAAACCACTAAACCCCTAAACCCCTAAACCCTAAACCCCTAAACCCCTAAACCCTAAACCCCTAAACCCCTAAACCCTAAACCACTAAACCCCTAAACCCCTAACCACTAAACCACTAAACCCCTAAACCCTAAACCACAAAACCCCTAAACCCCTAAACCCTGAACAAGTCGAGCCGCAACCCGTCAGCCAGCCCTGATCTTCCCAGGCGCGCCGCCCAAAGAAGATGCAGAGACCGAGCAGGCTTGGCTTAGGGCTTATAGGGTTCAGAGGGGGTTTAGGGTTTATAGGGTTTATAGGGGGTTTAGGGTTTGGGTTTTAGGGTCTTGGGCTGAGGGTTATTAGGCTGGTTTTGGGTTTGGGGCTAAGGGTTTCACAGAGATCACGTACATCAAGCCGGCTTCTGGTGCGGGTTTGGCCGCGAGGGCTTGGAAGAGAGTGTTCACAAGTGTTCCAATCGTTCACCTCGATGCTCGCCGCCTCTTCGAGACTGTGCCCAAAGAAGCTCTTCCTGCTATATCTGCTGCGAAGCAACACTGACTTCTCATAAACTCGTGCGTATTACTTAGCCCTACACTCACTCCTATTCCCAGCAGCTCTAAATCCCTAGAGCCCTGAATCTCTAAACCCTATCCCGTTTAGTTCTAATCCCCTCAAGCCTAGATCCATAAAACGAAATTCCCCAAACCCTAAACCCCTAAACCCTCATCCCTGAACCCCAAACCTCCACCCCTTTGGTCGGTACTTAACCCCAACGCCCTGAAATCCCCGAACCCTAACCCCGATAGTCAGCCCCAGTCCTAACATCCCTGAACCCTAACCCCTGTAAACCCCAAACCCCTGGTAGAAGATTATGAGCATCCGGTTCTTGCGGAGCCTTGCGGGTCTCTACTAAGGGGCCTTAGCCATTTTCTATACTTTTTTGGTGGCTCCTTCCTGATTATGATTGTAGTATAATATACCCCCAGAGCCTATTTTGATGATTCAGGCCGCTATGCTAAAGTACCCGAATGAATCCCTTATAGTAACCCTTTTAGACCCCTCTAAAGGAACCCTTATTCTGATTTTTAAGGCCTCTACATTAGAGGCGGGCTCCACTGCTTCCCTCTCCGATGAGGATGACGAAGGCAGGACCCTGCGGTTTAGGGTTTGGGACTTTAGGGCTTGGAGTTTTGGGGGTTTTGGGGTGTAAGGGTTTACAAAATCCTAAACGAGGTTCTATAAGCCCAAAAACCGACCCTAAAAACCCTGAACCCCCGAATCCCTACATCCCTAAACCCTGAACCCAAGATCCCTAAAGGATGATGGATTTGGAGCTTGAGGGCTTTGGCTGTCGGGGTTTGGGTTTGGGATGTCGGGTGCAGGGTTCGGGTTTAGGGCTCCTTTAGGGTTTAGGGTGTCGTGTGCACGGTTTCGGGTTTAGGGCTCTTTTTCTCCGAAACCGCGAGCCAAGACGATGAGCTGTAAGGCCCGCAGCCCCGAAACTATTGGGTTTAGGATTTATAGAGCGAGCTAAGACAGTTGTAAGGCCCGCAGCCCCGAAACCGTTTGGTTTCGGGTTTAGAGCGAGCTAAGGCAGTTGCAAGGCCCGCGCAGCCCCGAAACCATGTGGTTTAGGGTGTCGGGTTTAGGGTTTAGGGTGTCGGGTTTAGGGGTTTTAGGATGCAACAAACAGGCTAGGAGGTCCTGAGGCTGTGAGGCCGTGAGGTCACGACGGATGGATGGATGGATGGATGGATTCGTAGATGCATAGATGCATGGATACATACATGGATGCATAGTTACATAGCTACAGACCGAGGTAGGTAAATAGGTACATAGACAGAAAGAAAGATAGATAGATTTATAGATACATAGATACGGAGATAGTGAGTTCGACAGATAGATAGACTGATAGAAAGCCAGACAGATCGATAGAGCAATAGCTAGACTGATAGATAGCTCCTGAGCTAGATAGCTAGATGGCAGGCTATCTGGCCAGCTATTTGACTAGCTTCGTAGATAGACAGCTAGATCGAATCTTTGGTTGCTTGATTGATTGATTGATTTACTGACGGACGGACTGACGGACTGATACTGGCTTGGTTGGTTGCTTGCTTGCTTGCTTGCTTGCTGGCTTTGTCGGTTGATTGATTGATTGACTGATTGGTTGATTGATTGATTGATTGATTGATTGATTCATTGCATTCCGAACTTAGCTTTCGTTTCTTGTCGGGCCTTCGGCTCAGATGCTTTATCGGCGCCCGCGACCTAACCCCAAATTTAAGCCCATAATTAAGGCGTCAACGACCTGAAACGGCAAGTGCTCCCGTTGGACTTTGAAATCGCAAGGTCTAGGTCTGAATTCAATTCGGGGTTGTCATGCACTTAAACAAGCCCACAAACGCAGAACGAAAAAGAGCACCTTTTGAAATAGGATTGTCTATCCCAGCGGATCCAAGTACCTCTACAAGTAGGCACTTAGTATAGGTATTTGGGTCTCAAAAGTATATACTCTACTATTACATGGACCCCTTGGGTATCAGATGAGCCGCCAGCTCTTCGCTGGCCACTTGGTTTAGGCCCTTGAAAGCCCAGTGGTCACTTTTTGGGGGTCGGTGGATGCTTGTGCCTCTCTGGTTCTTTGTAGGGTATTATAGATATTGTTATTGGGGATTGTACAGGGACTATTCTAGGATAGGGATCCATTACTAAGAACCAGACAGTTGTTCCGGGCTTCTGGGAGTGGTGAGGTTCCCCGGTGGCCACCGTGGCACCCCAGAGGACGCGCACGAGGGCATTCTGGGGTTTCAGGGTACAGGGATAAGGGGGCTAGTGCCAGGGAGTGGTTTACGGTTTAGTTCGGGGCGACCTTGCTAAACCATGAAAACGACTGAGAAGCTAACTTGACACCACTCGTGACTTCTAAAACCTAGTTATTAACACGGATTCAAGTCTCTGAAGTGTCATATTACCAGCTTAGTGGGACTCCTGACATGTGATCACGGTGGTTCATGGTGGACCCCCTTAAAAAAAAACAAGTTGTAGCAGTTTAACTGCCGATCCCCCAAAGCCGAAACATGGACGCCCAGGAATCCAACCCGGATTTCAGAACTCTGACCTGAAACCCTGAACCCCTGCCCTGAGCCCTCAATCTTCAAGCACGAAAACCCTACTAGGATGCCCAGTAGTACCCTTATTCCCTTTTTTGTAGTCCTAGGTTCCTTATAAAGTTACCCAATACCAAAAAGAGAGGCCTTTTTATTCTTAGGTTACTGGGTATCCTAGCCTATGTGAAGCCCTAAACCTCCTAAACCCCGAAATGGACACAGGAGCATGGCAGACACGCTGGCAATGCTTGAGGATGGATTGAAGCGCCTGGCTGCCGCGAAGTACAGTGCTGCGCTTAGTTTGGGTTTTCGGGTTTGGGGGCAGGAAGAAGTGTTTGGTTCAGGGTTCAGGGATTAGTAGTACAACTCCTTGATTGATAGTCCTATATTATCCTATACTATGCCACTACGCTATTCTGATATGCTAGCTATTGAGTCCGAGCTTAGTTAGGTTTACTGTTTTAACCATTAGGGTTTATAGTTCCTGTTGGGTTCTGTGAGCGATCAATACATGGGTTGTTCGGTTTGGGGCTTTATGGGTGTTCTGGGGCTGGTTCAGGGCTAAGGGTTCAGTACTTATGGTCTTCCCCATCCACAGGCTAACGGGTTTAGATTCCCTTGGGGTTAAATCCGTTCGAGTGCCCTTACCCCTCACCTATGCCAATGCGACGCAAACTGTAAGCCCTAAGCTTATACCAACAACAAGAATGGCCATAGTAGGTATTCATCATCTTCAACAACATCAGCATCATCAAAACCAGAATAACAATAATAAAATATCAAGAGTAGTGTTATCCTCGTGATCACACGACCAGCAACGGCAATAATAGCAGTCAGTGTTAGCTGTTTGAAACGTACCTCATAATCGTAACTACTAGCTGCAATCATGATGTCATTGCTATCATTAGTATTAGTAGTATTCTTGATACTGATAATGGTTGTAATAAGCGTGCAGTAGCTTCAGCAGTAACTCATTATGGATTTCTTGGGACCCTGGGGGAACCCCAAGCTTAAAAAGCTTGATTAAAGCAAGAGAAAGACCGGATAGACCATGTGTAACCCTGCAAAGTATAACATTCCCGGTAAATTCTGAACCTCCCCCCCAAAAAACAAAGTCGTCTGCAACCCAAGCCTGCTACCCTATAGACCCAAAGCCCTTACCCCTTCAGGAGTCGTCCGTCCCTTCTGCAAGGCTTCACGGTGCTCACGGGCTCAGGGCTAGACGAGGACAGGCAAGGGCGTACAGGATGAGAGGTGGTCTGCTTTTTAGGGGCTGAAGGGTTTTGCAGCAGCTCTCTAAGCTTTGTACCTGGACCCCCAAAGTATATGTAGAATAATAGCCTTAGTGGGCACTGGGCCATTTTTTTACCTAGTCTGGGGGGTTTAGGTAGGGTTTATACGATAACGGCTTCCGGCACTGTTGGTTTCAGGGCTTTAGGATCCCTCTGAAGCGGTTCCTGTGAGGACTTCGTTTACGGGGCTCCTTTCGATTCAAGAGTTCCTCTAAGTGGTTCGAAAGGGCTTATAGGATTTTCATGCCTGAAGTCCCCAAAACCCTTACAGGGAACCCTAGAAAGTTGGAATATGGTTTCATGCTAGGATACCCCATAATTTACCATAGAAGGGTTAGTTAGGATAATAATATTCCAACTTTCTGGCTTTTACTGTAGGGTTTCAGGTAGCTCAGGGCTCGAACCCAGACCTTCCAATAGCCCTTAAGTACGGAATGTGCGGGGTCCTAGTGTAATGTAAAGTAAATCCTTAAATAGGGATACCTCAAATATTTGGGGGGGCGGGGGGGGGGGGGGTCCTACTAGAATTTCATGTATATTCCTTGATTAGGGGGCATATGAAGGTTTGGGAAGCTCACCAACCGAGATCCAATCGCACCTCATGGGAGGTTGCCTACTCCATGCCCTAGCCCTACACCCTAAACCTTGTGCGAGGATGACCTCTTTGCAGCCTTCGAGACCTTCCGCCGAGCGGTCGCTGCGGCTTCTGTTGTGGCTCTACCTTAACCCGGAATAACCTACCCTTTTAAGGACTTATATAATAAGGAAACCATAATAAGGATCCTTAAAAGGGTAGGTTATTCAGGCTTAGGGTAGGCTGTGTGGCGGTTCATGGCTTGTGGACTGAGGAGTTTGGGAGCTTTAGGAGTTTACTTAATTAGATCCAAAATACCCAACCTTTAAATTTGTTGGGTGCTTATAGTTTAGTAGGAATCGGAAAGTTTAACCTCCTGTTTCTGTGGCTTATTGGGGGAGTAAGTTTAGGTAGGGGTTTAGCGGCTTTAATGAGGTGTTTACGGGTTTAGAGGTTTAGTCTAGGGGTTTGGGGTCTATGGGAAAACGGTGGGCTTAGAGCTCAGGGCTTATGGTTAAGCTATAAAGTGTCTCTGGTGTCTGAAGGACTCGCCAAAGCCGACCAACACAGGCCTAAATCCGTACTACAGAGGCCTTAACAATTGAGAATAGGGCTTTGGGGGTGCATTATACTATAAGTATAATCAGGAACCCCGCGAAATAGTTTTGACACTTATTTAGGCCCGTACACTAACCCTACAGCGTGGCATGACTGATGTATAGTTGGCTCTGGATGAGGGAAACAGAGAAGCGACTGCCGCGCCAGGTCTGTCGCATCACTCAGGACCGGCTGGGAAGGGTGCATGCTGGCAGATATAGGTATGTATATGTGTATATGGAATATAGGTATGTACATACACATACACATATACATAATTACATGCGTTAATACACTGATGCTTTCGCACATTGATCCACGAGTGCTTTGCTTGTACTGGTTGCAAGTTGCTCAATAAAGGTATTTGCTGGGTGTCTGGGTTCTTCAAATTTTACGTTTCGTGATAATTACGGAGGATGCCCGAAAGGTACCTCAGTGTACAGCACCTTCGGTCCCATCACAACGGTGCATATAGGGGCAGAGGTTACAGTTCATGATGGTTCATGCAACGAGGTTACTTTCGGGATGGAGGGTTTGGGGATCAGGCATTGGTTAAGGTTTAAGGTACGTCGGGGTTCAGGGTGCCGAGGGTTTCTGAATCCGCGTTTAGTTCTTTGGGCGGAAAAGTCTAGAAGCAGATGCATGGCTGTGAGATAGTGGAAGGACAGTCGCATCAACAAAGCAGCCCTGGACAAGATTGAGCACAAGGACAGGGTACCGCACTCCATGGGTCTTTGTTCTCGTAAGTGTGCATACTTAGACAACAGCCCGACTTCTGATTCTACTCGCAGTAGCCCCAAGGGTCCACAGCCCATTTGGGGGAATACCCGCAGGTTGGTGGCACTTGGACAATAAGGGTTTTGGTCATGTACATCAATTATAGTGTCGTCTTTACAGTCCCATCTAGTGTAATAATGGTAGCTTCCTTGGAACGCACACGCTACATCAGGCTACACTCACACTCACTCACCACAGCTTGAAGCCACCAGTATGTTCCTTCGCCCACACCCAATGCTCCAAGCTCAACACTCTAGCAATGATGTCCGAAATTCCAAATCTCTTAAGTGTCCAAGTGGTGTATAGTATATACATTGGGGGGCCAACATAGCTACAAGGTGCCTGCGAAAGAGGTACTTGGGACCATTTCAGACCCCTGCACCGCTGAGACTACCCTCCAAGCGCTTCAAGAGGTAGGTAGGACCTATATAGGTAACACCTCAGACCTACAACCCCAAACCCGCAAACCTTATGAGACGATGATACCAGTTTCGGAGTTTCACAGAGGTAACCCCTTTGTAATATTGAGAAAGCAGCGCATACCTTTAAAGTGACCGGAGGACTCCATTCTCAAATTCCTGCTCGATGTCCACTCTCGCAAAAAGCGGCACCGAAAGCGCACAGAGGCCATCGGGACCTAAGCTAATCTTTAGTTGGTAGAGGGCTTAGGGCGTTTGGGGTTAAAGGGCTGTGGGGGTTGGGGTTGGGTTTTCAGGATCAGTTGCTGCGCCCTGTTCTTTCGGGCTTCGGGTTCTGGGTTCAATTCTTCGGGGTCAGGCTGGTCTAGGGCTTGGGTGAAGCTTCGGGTTTCAGGATTTGGGTCCTGGAATTTCAGGGTCCAGGGGTCGAGGTCGCCTGCTAGGTTAGGTATACCAGGACCCCTCAGACAGCATCCTGAATAGAGGCCTTACGAGCTTCAATCACGTGGGTTTGTGAAAACCCTGTTCACCCTTTCCTTGACCCAGGACCTTGACCCTCCATGTACCCTCTATTGGACGCTAAATGGCAATTGTTTGGGACCATATACCCCTATTTGAGGGTACAAGGAGGGTGTTGGGAAATTGGAACTACCCCGTGGTAAAGCCTCGACGAGCACAACCCCCTCACCCTAAGCGCTAAACCGTTTGCCTGCAAGCCCCAAACCCTAAACTCCCATCCCCCAAGCCATGCTGCTCGGAGGATCACGGCACTCACATCCTAGTTTCCTTGTGGCTTTGCTTTAACATGCTTACTACGTCCCGTGGTCCTCCACGTACAGGAGCCAAAAGCTTCAAGAAATGTAGAAGCATCACCGAAGGGTACCGAAATACGTAGTATGATTTTTTTGCCGAAATGCTAGCCTGAGTATCAGGGCTCCTTTACGGCTGCCATCCAAAAACAACAACTACAAATCATTACGGCGCCCCAGCCCCATTTTGGGGCTTCACTGACTTCTCGTGCTGCTGAAGGCACTTCTATCTCTCTTGCTGGAGTTGGAGAGCTGGAAGGAGGCATTTGCAGATGATGAGGATCCTGGATCAGGGTTAGGGTTCCATAGGATTCTGCAAGGATTCTATAAGATAGGGGTCCTGTAATGTTTCTGTGAGAGTTCCAGAGGAATTCTGCAGGGCTTGGATAGGGTCCCTGTGCAATTTGGGAGTTTCCGAAAACAGGGGGTACCTTGTTTTAGGGTCCTTATTATCAGGATCCTACTATTTGGGGTACTATATTAGGATTTGGTGGTGAGCTCTATCACGTTTTTGCCCCGCCTCTTTAGACGGTTTTCCCTGGTGGATTTATGCCTTATTCTGGGTGGATTTATGCCTTATTTATGCCTTATTCTTGGTGGATTTATGCCTTATTCCGCGTGGATTTATGCCTTATTCTGGCTGGATTTATGCCTTATTCTGGGAGGATTTATGCCTTATTCTTGGTGGATTAATGCCTTATTCCGGCTGGAGTTATGCCTTATTCCGGGTGGATTTATGCCTTATTTTGGGTGGATTTATGCCTTATTCTGGGTCGATTTATGCCTTATTCCTTGTAGATTTATGCCTTATTCTGGGTGGATTTATGCCTTATTCTGGTTGGATTTATGCCTTATTCTGGGCGGAATTATGCCTTATTCCGGGTGGATTTATGCCTTATTCTGGGTGGATTTATGCCTTATTCCGGGTGGATTTATGCCTTATTCCGGGCCCGAAATAAGGCATAAATCAGAAAAGAATAAGGCATAAATAAGGAACAAATAAGGCATAAATTAGGAAAGAATAAGGCGTAAAGACGGAAAAAATAAGACATAAATAAGGAAAGAATAAGGCATAAATAAGGGAAGAATAAGGCATAAATAATGAAAGAATAAGGCATAAATAAGGAAAGAATAAGGCATAAATCAGGAAAGAACAAGGCATAAATATTTCATAAAGAAAACATGTTACAGCATACCTCCAAATTAGGATCCCCTATTCTTCGGAAACTCTCATGTTGGTAGTCGTTGGGAGCTCAGGGTTTCCCGCGTATTCGGATTCGAGGCTCACCTTTCCGAGCTCAGGGTTTAGGGTTTAGGGTTTAGGGTTTAGGGTTTAGGGTTTAGGGTTCCTTTGAAGGGATCTTTAGGGCTTGTACAGGGGTCTAGGGTTAGAGTTGAGGATTTATCAGGGTCCCTCATTGCTCGGCCTGGAGATCGGTAGGGCTTTAGTGTTTAGGGTTTAGGGTTGAACTGTCACGGGCTTCAGGGCTTGGTTGATAGAGAGTTTTCTCGTTAGAGCTTCCTGGGGCTCTTGCAAGAGCTGCAGGGACTTATTATACAGCGTTGCGGGCCTTGTACTGGAGCTTTAGATGGAAGGGCATCGGCTTGGCTATTGCTTTTTGATGTCATCTCTCCGGCCTTCATGTAATTATTTGGCTCATGTCTGCAAGCCATCCAGAGAACCATATATATATATATACACATACACATAGATTGCATACATACATACATATGCAGTATACACATATACATGTGTGCATGTGATATCTACGCAACTTAAGCAAATGGGTCGAACGTTTTGGGGCATTGGCTACTTGGGTTCACGGCTAAGGCCTAAGGGAAACCTTGGATCGATCTGTCTGTGTCGCAGAAACTCTAAGTCAAAGGGCTCCTTAAAGAGTTCCTTAAAAAGGGATCTATAAGGGTTCTATAAGGGGGCTTTAGGGTTACTTAGAGGCACAGGGGACTTAGTAAGTAGGCGATCAATAGGGTTATAAATACCCTAAGTGGAGTTAGCACAATTATGACCCAATTATAACCGACTTACTGAGTCCCGTGGGCCTCCAAGTACCCTACCCCCGTGTTTGAGGGTACCTACATTTATGGGTAGGATCGGCGAAAGAGACCGGCAGCTACCTTAAAAAAGGGGAAGGTTATAACCATACATATGACATATGCGCAAATTACAGGGGTGGTGCTGGGGGGGGGAGGGGGGTCCGGCTTTTGGGGTGCAGGTCGTGGCAGAGTTTGACCTGAGTCTACTGTAATTTGCATCATGACATGTTAGGGAGGGGGGTTAACATGCAGCGTATCTGATTTCGGATTTAGCCTTGCTTTTTGAGGTTCAGTGTTCCGGGTTAAGGGTCGAGAATATTTAGATTAGTATCGGATTTAGGAGGATTTAGGATTTGGATTTGCAGGCCAGGGAGGGTAAAGCCGAAAAGTTCACCCTTGACCTTCCCCGGTTGTGGACCAAGTTACCCTTTTGCACTTGTTTTGTTTATGTATTCCCTTGTGAAACCAAAAAAAGTACGAACAACTGTTTTCCTCACTATTAAGGCGCCTGGGGAACCTAGTGGGGCTTTAAGGGTTTAGTTCCGGACATCGCTGGAGCCATGATCAAGCTGTTTAAACTTCAGGGTTTGGGGTTAAGGTTTACGGGCTTAAGCGGCTTAGGCTTAACGCAGGTTTAGGTTTCGTTTTAAGGCTTCAGTGTATGGTTTAGGTGCGTGCAGAAGTTAAGTTGATAAGTCCTTTCAGTTCACGAGAGATCAACCTGAACCGGAGCCTGCAATGTAGGGGCCTTAAAATTATTAGAGTAGGGTCATCTTGTGGGGATCCTTACTATAATTAGAATATGATACCCCCCCCAAAGAATACATATATATATATATATATATATTTATTTATTTATAATCATTCACAAGGCCCTTACATTAGCCCAACAGCCTGAGTAATTACATCTACCCGGAGAGCTGAAGATGCTTCTCTACGCATGTGCTGCATGTGCTGGGCCTATAAGAAGAAGCCGTGTCCTCGCCGAGGATTCTGCCTTAAACCGAAGTCAAAACAGAAAGGATGTAGCTTTAAGCCCCATGCAGGACCTCCAAGCCGCGGTCGCAGAGCTACCAGACTTGTTCAAGCTCAGGGCGCGTGTTGTCATGTTTTGGGAAGAAGAGTACTGGGTGCAGGACCTGCAGCAGACGACATTTCTTTGTAACTATCCCCATAGTGATGACCATCGCTATCTTCATTAGTCACACAAACTTTCATCTGTTTCGTGTGAACTACCTTGAGCCTCTCGTTCCCCGAAACCCCCGAACCCCCGAATTCGCCCCGGATCCCCTGAACTTTAAGCCCATACACTCCCAAACCCCCTTACCTATAGGGTCATACACTGCCCCTTTTTTTTAGGCACCTACTTTATAAGAGAACCTGACCATGAAACTAGGTACCCTAAAACAGGGGTTGCGTATGACCCTCTAGGTAAACCCCATGTCCCTAAACTGATGCGCCTAAGCCGGTTAACCCTCGGTTTAGGGTTTAGGGTTTAGGGTTTAGGGTTAACCCGCCTACCCCAAAGCCTGACCTCCCAGAACCTCCCCAGACCCAAACCCCACCCCCTCAACTCCCCAACCTCCTAATGTAGGGACCTTAGTAATTACAACAGGGTTTTGGGACCCAGTATACTACAGTTATAGTTATAATAAGGAACCCACATAATGTACTGGTATTTATTTGGCCCCTATATTCCCAGAGACTCCAATATCCCTTAATTAAGCAATAATCCTGAAATCATATTAGGGATCCTACTATAATTTAAGGAATATTCCTTAATTAAGGGATATTGGAGTCTCTGGGTTTGGCCCTTATCCTGCAAGCCGAGCGAAGGTTCCGCGGCCCTCAGATGGAGGAACCAGTCGAAGAGGCGGAAGAAGAGGAGGAGGAAGAAGCTCAGGAGGTGTCCCCATGGGCTTTGGGGTTTAGGGTTTAGGGTAGAAGAGGAGGAGGAGGAAGAAGCTGAGGAGGTGTCCCCTGGGGCTTTGGGGGTTGTGAGTTGTGGGAGTTTAAGGTGTGTATTTAGGGTTTGGGGGTTTAGGATTTTTGGAATCGAAAGGAAGGTGTTAAGGTGCAGGACCGAGCGGTTATGGGAGGTTTGGTTCGTTCAGCCACGAAGGTATCTGGCTCGTGGGGTTTTGATTGAGGATTTGCTGTCAGCGTCTTTGAAGATCTAAGCCGCACACGCCAAAATCGGAAAGGATCGCTTTGAGGCCGGAGTGTCTCACCTGTGGATACCATAAAGATGTTGATTCAATCCAGACAAATGACATGTGGCCATATCCTCAGAGGTTGCCTTGGCTTTTGAGAGTTTGAGAGGTTGTGCTTGTGCTAAATGCCACCGGCACAGCACAGGCCAGGTATCTCCACCCTAAACCCCTCAACTCTAGACTCTAAACCCTAAACTTCTAAACCAGCCCAAGCCCCTCAACCCTTATAAGCAACCGAAAATCTGTTGGAGTTTTCTCGCTGGCGTGTCTTCAAGCCTTCAGGATCAAAGGCGAACCGGGTAACTACCCATAGGCCACATAGTAGTTCTTTTTTGGGATCACCTTAGAGGAGTCTAAATATGAATCCCCCAAAAAAAGGAACTACTATGGGGCCTATGGGTACTACAGCGAGGACGTATACTGGCTTCCAGTGCAGGCCTTGCAAAAGCCTTCTAAAGGATCCCCATCCTGAAGGGTTTAGGGTTTGGGGTTTAGGGTTTAGGGTTTAGGGTTTCGCGCTTGTTTTCCGTGAAAGGTGTACCCCCAATCGGCACGAAGAAAAAGGACGCACGTCGGAAGTCTTCAGCAAAAGCGTCGTTCGTCACGTACGCGGAGCTCTTACATACCCACCCCAACGAAGCCACCCAGAGCTCTCGTACTGAGCTTAAGTTCTTAAGCGTTTCCGACAGAGAAGCATCTGCACACGAGAGTGCAATGTCTGGTATAGTACTGACAGTACTGTCTAGAGAATATATTAAGGAATACTTGTATACACACATGTAGTTACCTGTAAATGGCTGTAATTGTAGCTTTACAATTACCATTTACCCCTAGGTAAGACTAGAATGTCTTTTGTTTCATTCCCGTACAGGTGTGTTACGCTCCTGTACGTGAGAAAGCATAAGCTGAGCATTCAGGCTTAAGAAGACCGGATGGTTTTAAGCTATTAAGGACTACTTGTATACACACATGCTGTCTACCTGTAAATGGCTGTAATTGTAGCTTTACAATTACCATTTACCTCTAGGTAAGACTAGAAAGTCTTTTGTTTCATTCCCGTACAGGTGTGTTACGCTCCTGTACGTGAGAAGGCATAAGCTGAGCATTCAGGCTTAAGAAGATGGCTTCGGCCGCTTTGGGCACCCATAGGCACCGGATGGTTTAGAGCAGGCACACAAAAAGGACGGCCCTGTTTTGCTGCAGAATGTGGCCCCGACCTGCTTGGGCACACACGAGCACTCGAGGGTCCTTTTTTCGATCCTAAGCCTGGGAACCCAGTTTAGAGCAGGCACACGAAAAGAACGGCCCTGTTTTGCTGCAGAATCTGGTTTTGGCCGCTTTGGGCACCCAGAGGCACCGCAGGGTTTAAAGCAGGCACACGAAAAGAACGGCCCTGTTTTGCTGCAGAATGTGGCCCCGACCTGCTTGGGCACACACGAGCACTCGAGGGTCCATTTTTCGATCCTAAACCCCGGGAGCCCCCTGAGCCCTAGACCGAGGTGTGGTTTAGTGGCAGCACACGAAAAGAACGGCCCTGTTTTGCTGCAGAATGTGGCCTTGACCGTTTTGGGCCCACATGGACACCGGATGGTTTAGTGGCAGCACACGAAAAGAACGGCCCTGTTTTGCTGCAGAATGTGGCCCCGACCCCTTTGGGCACACACGAGCACTCGAGGGTCCATTTTTCGATCCTAAGCTCAGGGACGGTTCCGAGCCCTGGACCGAGGAGCCCCAGGGCAGAGTTTAGTGGAGCCACACGAAAAGAAAGGAGGGACCTCGACTTGGGCACCTGGCCCTCATTAAAATGCACATTTTATATAAAGAATTTAACAAGGCAAAATCAGCAGCGATTTTCCAGATTTTTGGAGGGCAAGGAAGAGTTTAGTGGCAGCACACGAAAAGAACGGCCCTGTTTTGCTGCAGAATGTGGCCTTGACCGTTTTGGGCCCACATGACACCGGATGGTTTAGTGGCAGCACACGAAAAGAACGGCCCTGTTTTGCTGCAGAATGTGGCCCCGACCCCTTTGGGCACACACGAGCACTCGAGGGTCCATTTTTTGATCCTAGACCCCGGGAGCCCCCTGAGCCCTAGACCGAGGTGTGGTTTAGTGGCAGCACACGAAAAGAACGGCCCTGTTTTGCTGCAGAATGTGGCCTTGACCGCTTTGGGCCCACATGGACACCGGATGGTTTAGTGGCGGCACACATAAAGAACGGCCCTGTTTTGCTGCAGAATGTGGCCCCGACCCCTTTGGGCACACACGAGCACTCGAGGGTCCAGTTTTCGATCCTAAGCTCAGGGACGGTTCCGAGCCCTGGACCGAGGAGCCCCAGGGCAGAGTTTAGTGGAGCCACACGAAAAGAAAGAGGGGGACCTCGACTTGGGCACCTGGCCCTCATTAAAATAAACATTTTATATAAAGAATTTAACAATGCAAAATCAGCAGCGATTTTCCAGATTTTTGGAGGGCAAGGAAGAGTTTAGTGGCAGCACACGAAAAGAACGGCCTTGTTTTGCTGCAGAATGTGGCCTTGACCTTTGGGCCCACATGGACACCGGATGGTTTAGTGGCAGCACACGAAAAGAACGGCCCTGTTTTGCTGCAGAATGTGGCCCCGACCTGCTTGGGCACACACGAGCACTCGAGGGTCCATTTTTCGATCCTAGACCCCGGGAGCTCCCTGAGCCCTAGACCGAGGTGTGGTTTAGTGGCAGCACACGAAAAGAACGGCCCTGTGTTGCTGCAGAATGTGGCCTTGACCGTTTTGGGCCCACATGGACACCGGATGGTTTAGTGGCAGCACACGAAAAGAACGGCCCTGTTTTGCTGCAGAATGTGGCCCCGACCCCTTTGGGCACACACGAGCACTCGGGGGTCCATTTTCCCCAGACCGGTCTAGCGAGCAGGGTCTAGGGTATAATAATAACTCTGTATATTACAGACAGTACTGTCTACAGAATATGTTAAGGAATACTTGTATACACACATGCTGTCTACCTGTAAATGGCTGTAATTGTAGCTTTACAATTACCATTTACCTCTAGGTAAGACTAGAAAGTCTTTTGTTTCATTCCCGTACAGGTGTGTTACGCTCCTGTACGTGAGAAGGCAGAAGCTGAGCATTCAGGCTTAAGCTTTTGAGTTTGGGGTTTAGGGTTTAGGGTTTAGGGTGGGAGAAACCAGTAACCAGAACCCGACCCGGAGGATCAGCGAACCCTCTCGACACTCTGGCGCGAAGATGTCGACGAGGTCTGCTGGAAAAGCCTGGCATTGAAGTCCCAGTCAGGAGTATCAGTGCTCCTCTATACAATCCTCCATATACCGACAATGTCATGATAATGTAATGTATGCCCGCTGCATAGGACATTATTGCACTTAGGCGAAGGCCGTTCGGGAAAGCTTGCCTGAGAGGTTCATAGATGGCTTAAAGGTCCAGGTTTTTGTGCATTGATTGTAAGGCGCCTCGATAACACTGCATTTATCAGGTAGAACTACCTTCGTTTATGGAGCGGCATGCAATTCTTCAATGAATCATGTTCATAATCTTCCCTGAGATGTCTACATACCTATATACCTATATAGTCACTATATAGTATGCGTGTATACTTTGGCCTTAAGGTGGTACCTATCGCTTCGAGCCTTGAATCTGTGCTACCAGTGCACTTGCAGATCGTTAAGGCCTGAGGGATATCGAACCACCAAAACTATGTGGTATCACATCTTGAGCAGATGGTCCCGTTCGCCCCGTACGCTAAGCTAGGGTGTAGGGTGTAAATTTATAGGTCTCAGATAGGGTATACTTAGTTACTTTAACCAATACTACCCATGTAGGAGCACTTTCAAGGCCAACATGTATGCTACATAGATACAGGAACCCTCAAATGAACGTTATCCTCGTCGGTCACAGCATATATGGGTTGGACTGGATTTAAACCTAAACCCTGGACCCAAATCCTGAAGCTTGACTCGACTTCAGCCGCATGTCCCTTTACTCATCGACCCGGCAGGCCCCTAATCCCCAAACCGTGAGCGGTTATAGGGCTTTGAGTTAAGAGTTTAGGGTTTTTTATTGGTTTAGGGACCGTACACCTCAACCCTTTACCCTACAACCCTAAGTTAAATCCTACAACCTGCAAGCCCTCCTCCAGAAAATCGATGCTGCCGCAGCGCCGCGGCCTTGGCACCACCATCAGAGCAGAGCTTTTGCAAAGGAAACGAAGTAATCTCCTCCCACTAATATCATTGCACAAGTACGTACCACTGTAGTAGGTACTTCGTGGTATATCCGGGCTTCACAAATACATACTCTACTAATGATATTACGTGAACCCTCCTTAGAAGGGTACCTTGTAATGAGAGGGGAAGGAACCGTGGAAAGGCATAGGTTTATTCGCCAGGGCTTAGGCTAAGGCGATTGGGCTTAGGGCTCTGGGCGTTTAGGGCATGGGGTAATATAGAAGCCTAGATGATTACCTATATCATTTTGCAGGGCTCCTTCCTATAGTTAAATTGTACTATGAAGGTTCTAATTATTGAGGCCCCCACACTAAACAAAGTAGTCAAGCACCGCAGGAATCGGGGCTTCGGTGTAGGCTGAGGTCTAGGCCCAGTCTGACCAATGTATTCGCAGCAAGGTCTGACATTTACGATTGATGTGTCTATTCGGCATGTGCATCCTCAGAAGCTGCAAAGGAATGATGTGCCTTGTTAATATGTCGGTAGATATCATTCCTAGCGGAAAACTCCGCCAGTCTGCATGATGCATGTGTGCGAGAATGTGACAGAGCCCCTGCTGTTACAAACGTTTATAAATAACACAGGCTGTATGCAAAACACACACACACACCCTAAGGGTCCATGTACCCAAATAGTATATACTTTGGCCCCAATGTACCTATATAGGGACTACTTTATGGCCAACGTATATACTATTTGGGCACATGGACCCTTAGGGACACACACACACACACCTGTACACAAGCTTCGATTGGTGTTATCTCAGATGCCGTTTGACTCGCATACTTAGGATGATAGAGGAGAAGATAATCCCGGGGCCTCTAGACCCTCGTGAAGCTCTAAACTCCTAAGCCCCTGTAAACTCTAACCCCTGTAAAGGGAACTCCAGAAAGTTGGAATATGGATTAATGGTAGGATCCCCTATAATTTACCTTAAAGGGGTTACGATAATGATATTCCAACTTTCTGGCTTCTACTGTAAACCCTAAGCCCTAAAAGGCCCTCACATAGACTCAGACACATGGCAAGATGACGGAGGCCCAATCGTGTTCAGCTCTTGGGGTCTAGGATTTAGGGTTTAGGGGGTTAAGATTAGGGGTTATAGGGCTTAGGGCTTCGGGTTCAGGTTTTAGGGCTTCGATGGTAAGTACGCAGAGACCTTGCCCTACCCGAACCCTGGGACCGAAAGCTTTCAAGATAAGTCCTTGGTCCTCTGTGATGGCTCGAGGGACGGGTAGGTTGGCAGACCGGAAGCCCGAAAGATCCACGGATGTGCAGATAACGGTTTAGGTTTAGGGTTTAGGGCTTAGGGTGGAGGAATTTAGGGTTTAGGGTTTAGCTTAGGGTTTACGGTTTAGGGCTTAGGGTGGAGGAATTTAGGGTTTAGGGTTTAGCTTAGGGTTTAGGGTTTTGGGTTTTGGGTTGGGGCCAAAACCCTTAACCCAAAGCCTGAAGTCTATGTCCTGAACTTTAAACGACATACCAGCAATCAAAGGCGCGGCGCTATTGGTCTCCTCCTGGTCCGCGTGGTGGCCGCGCACAACCTGATCAATGCAGACTGGTGGGGTACCCACATGTTCGTGTAGTTATACTTCGGTGCTAGTGTACTTCGAACAGGAATCCCTTCAAGGTCCAGCTGTCTACGACTCGAGGAAAAGGGAGGTTAGGGTTTTGGGTCCAGGCGTGTTCTGTGTTTGAGGAGGGTGCTCGGTTTAAGCATCAGTTGGACCAGGGTTGGGCGTGTTTTCTTCTACTAGTGCAGTTGTCCTGCTATTGTTGGTCGATACTTGCTAGAATATGGCTGTGTCAGAGGTCACTCGGGGCTGTCTTGACTGGGTTGTTTGCTGACTCTGTAGCCATGTCATGTCTTGCGAGTCCGAGAGTAACATTGGCAATGTAGAGCCCGCACGTGTAGCCGTGTCACCTAGGTGTTTTAGTCTCATCTGCAAGTGGGCCCCTTTCAACTAGATTGGAACGGTTCTGCAACGGCAAGAATATTTGCAAGAAGACGTATGCAGAGTTAAACCTGGATTCCGCTTGTTCTCCGAAATCATGTCTTGCAAGAAAATAAAAGCATGTATGCCCGCGACACCGCCAAAGTTCGGCTTCAAAGCCACAGAATAGTATTCCTGTATAGCAATCATCTCCGTGCGCAAAACCCTATTCCCTAAGGGTCCATGTACTCATATAGCATATACATTGGCCTTAAAGTACTCCCTATATAGATACATTGGGCCCAAAGTATATGCTACGTGGGTACATGGACTTTGAGGGATTCTTCACTCATGATAACCCCTCACAAGCCCGCTTGATTCTCGGTTGCTTTTCACAGACACTGGGAGGTTCAGCCTCTCCGACCCCTACGTCAAGGTGCGGCATTCAGGTTTCAGGGTCTGGGCTTACGGATTCGATGCCGCGCAATAGATCTAAGGGTCCATGTACCCCAATAGTAGATACTTTGGCCCAAAGTACCGGTACATGGACTCTTAGGGATTCAGCTTTCAGGGTCTGGGCTTACGGATTCGAAGCCGTGCAATAGGACACCCTGACCTTTTAACCATGCAGCTTAAACGGCTGAATAAGATTTCATCCGGAAACCTGGAGCAACCAATGGACCCTTATCAGGATCGCAATTCCCTCTACAGCAGTGCCATTGCATGTATAGGTGCGTACATACTTACGGGACCTACTGCCTCCGAGGATGTGAAACGACTTGATGTAGTTAATGTAGTTCCTCGAGTGCTTTCTGTGGCTTTCACGTTTGGTTGTGCCGGAACCCAAAGGGTCCAAGTATCATTATGGTATATACTTAAAGGGTATTTTGGGGGTCTAAGTATCTACCATAATGATACTCGGACCCTTTGGGGAACAGTTAAGCCTAAGTTGTTGTAGCGGCCTTCAACCTGCTACTCGAGGCTTCATTGTCTGTGGAATTTTCCGTTGAAGATGCAGATGCTCAGTGCAACCATATACCCATACCGTGTTTGGTATATGCGTTGGCGCTAGAACTGCTGCGTTGGAACCACAATGTCATGAGAGAGCACATGTGCACATATATATATATATATATATATATATTTATTTATGTTACTCAGGTAGCCAAGCCTGGAGACTTTAGAGAACCCTGGGGCCCAATCCAGGTGAAGGTCGGGCGACAGAAGCAGAGCACGGCAGTCGTCGACGACTGCTTGGATGCACGGCTCGGCAAGATGATACTTTCCCAAAGGGTCCGAAGTACCTTTAAAGTAGAACATAGGTTTTCTCTGTTAGGAATTACTATCGATACCAGTACCTTCTCAAACGGTCCTTTACTTTTATATAGTAGAAACGTAGTGTATCTACAATTAGGAATTACTATTGGGGAAGTATCCCCCATGACAGTACAGAGGACCCTTTGGGCTTGGTTTACCTTGTGAGTTTGAAAAAGTTCTGATGGATCTTTATGAAGGTCCCATAGGCTTTTGCAATGGTTCGTAGCTTGATGAACACTGTGTAACTCTTTCGTAGTATAAACCTTACATGCGAACGTCACAATGTGCCCCAAAGCACTCTTCCTAGGGTTTTTGATCTACAATCTACGTGACATCACGGTCGGAGTTTTAGGGTTGAGGAAGTTGAGGTTTACCGAGATCCACCGATGTAGTTCCGAAGCTGATTCAGATTTTTGGGCCGGGCTTTTCCAAGCCCCAAACCACTGTGAGCCCCGATCCCCACCCCCCACCGCGCCCTCAAACACAACGCATCAACAACCGGTTTAGGGTTTAGGGTTTAGGGGTTTAGGGTTTAGGGTTTAGGGTTTAGGGTTTAGGGGTTTAGGGTTTAGGGTTTAGGGGTTTAGGGTTTAGGGTTTAGGGGCAAACGCCCTGCCGAACCCGTATAGAACCCATTTACAAATGCTACGTAGGCCCTTCCGAGCTCTTGAAGAACCTGCTAAGCTTGCAACAGCAGGCCTCTCCGACGACAGTAATCTGCATTTAAAAGCCTACCCAAACAAGACGTATCTAATCATTCGGTCTTTTCAGCCGCTACCGTCAAAGTTATAAGTATGAGGATCCTCGATGGGATTCGGAGACCTGGTTCTTCGACATTCCAGTCTCTTGGCCTGACTTAATGTGCGTTTTTTTTATGAGTTGCTTAGCAATGTGGTAAGGGTGCATACGGGTTTCTAGACGGCGTTGTGACGATTTTCCAGTGCTTCATAATTCCTGCTGCATGTTTGGACTAGTTGTTGTATTTTGGAATCATGATCATCAAGGGTTGCTTATGATGCTTCCGATGTTTTGCAGAAGATCTGACTAGAAGGCCCGACGTACCCATACAGTGGATACTTGGGCCCTACAGAACCTGACCAAGAACCCCATTGAAGGCCTAAGTAGATTTTTAAAAAGTCTTTATCAGGCCTTCTAGCCATTCTCATGTACCCCAAGGATCCAGGACCCAGGTGACGGTATAGTATATATTGTCACCCTACAGGCGCTGCTACATAGGCAATTCAATGCCAAAGTATACTATAGCATGGAGCCTAATGCCTCAATCCGGGTTTGACGGATTTAGAGCTTACAGTAGAATCCCAAAAGTTGGAAACCCAGTAGCCCCAATCCTAGGGAATCCCGCCACTATTTGGCCTTAATCCGGGGTTCCAACTCTTTGGGGTTTACTGTACAAACCGCAAAGCTCCTTCTAACCTGGTTCCCTCAGAATCTAGGACCTAGAGTAGGCCCTTATTCCCTTTTTAAGGGTTCAGGTTCCCTTATAAGCCCCTTTAAACCAAAAAGGGCACCCTTTTTATTCCTAGGCTACTCTTGGGTCTAGGAATTTGGCTTTATGGAGTTTACTTTAAAGGCTTCGGGGTAGATCTTCGATCGGTCTGAGGCATCTCTTCGTCAGGTGCATCCATGGAGCCGAAAACTACCTACAGTCTCCATTGTAGTTCCTTTTTTGGGGTTACCTTATGGGATCCTTAAGATAGAATTGGTTAAACCAAAAAAAGGAACTACAATGGAGACTATAGGTAGAGACCGAGGCTACTTTAGGGGCCTAAATAATGAACAATACCTTTTTTTTGTTTGGGGCGGTGTTCTTCTTATAATTGTAGTATAAAGGGCCCCCAAACCCTAGTCGAAGTATGAAGGCCCCTATAGTACTTCAATACCGAAGTCGGAATTTGATTTAATAATCTTGGAAAGCTGACGACTGGACTGAGGATGCCCGCTGTTCTCACAATAAAGAAGACATTAGGATTTAGGGCTTAGGGTTTGGTCTCAGAAAGTTGGGTTTCTTTTCTCCGGGTTCTTATGTAAAACATGCGGGATTCGTGAATGCAAAGGCTGAGACCACCCTGGTGCGCTTCGAAGTGTGGGACAAAGACGCCCTTCAGGACAGGCTTTCTTGCGGAGCTTCAGTTCATATAGGGGGATAAAGAAGTACCAACCTCGTTCTGGGGTTCCTTAGTATAACTATATAGTATAACGGGCCCCAAAATTAGGCTGTCTTCTGAGTCCCCGAGTCGCCTTACCCGAACAAGAACCCACAAATAGAATCGAAACCACAGCGACACCGAAGGATGACCCGCTGGGTCACGTTTCCTTTCCGGCGCGCTTGGCGCCGACGGCTCCCGGGCAGGCCCCGTGAAGTAGTGTGACTTACATATAGTATATAGAGGCTTTGTAGCTGAGCAGGTAACCTGAAACCTCTGTGTTTAGATAACCCTGCCAGAATTGAAAAGGTTATCTTTTTTTTGGCGAGGGTACTCAGGCCCTAAGGAGGTGTTTTAAGCCCGGAATGTATGTAATGTCGGTGCACGGAGTAGGATATGGTAGTCTTTGGTTATACATGTCGCAACTGGTTGGTTATAGCCCTTTTGAGGCTTCAGCGGGATGTAGCTGTAGCGTTTATTGTTCACCATGATTCTATGGATAACCTTGGAGAGGTGTTTAAATACAGTACTCTTGTGGCTGGGTTCCAGGGTTGCGGGTTCAGGGTTTGGGATCAAGGGCTGCCAGTTTGGGCGCTGAGGGCTTGGGAAAGTAGGTGTGCATGGATACAGGGGCTCGGGTCGAACGAATTTGGAATTCCGCATTCAGGTTTCAGAGCATTGCCTTTCGAAGTCCCGTATTTCTGCATCTTGCATGTGGTGATGACATCGAATAACCTGAGGATGGCAAGGAGGATGATGAGGATGTGAATGAGGATGAGAACGATGATGTTCATGATGCTGCTGCTGATGCTCCTGATGCTGATGAAGACTATGGCCATGCTGCTTTTGGTGACGAATGTTACGGTGCTGCCTGGCAGTAGTGATGAAGTTGCAGCTTGTAAGTGTAGTTGCTGAGGCTCAGGCTGAGGTTGCTGGAACTGGTGCTGGTGGTGCTGGTTCATGGTGGTATCGGGGTTGGCAGTGGTGGCGTTGATGGTTAGGATGATGCTGGTGATGATAATGATGGTATAATAAAAATGATGATGATGATGAGAATCCCAAACACTGTAAAACCTTCAGCCTACACCGCCAAACCCCTGAATCTCAAAACCTGAGAAAAAACAATACCCCAGACCTTGGTAGAACCTGTAGGAAACCGTCAGAGAGTCCATCAAAACGCCCTGACTACTCCTAAACCAGAGAGCTTTTGAAGCCCTGATAGAACCCCAATGCAACCTTCCCTCCCCCATTAAACTAGCGGAACAATTTCGCTGCACCGAAATGGTTAAAACGACACAGAGGAGCGTTTGCGCTTTGCTCTCGACTCGGTAGAGTTCGCGGCCCGGAGGAAACCCCGGATCTTAACGCATCTTAAACAGCTTTGCACGACTTTAGGTTGGCTTATACGCTTACTATAGGGTCTAGCACGGTTTCTGTTAAGGTTGTGCAGGGGCTTTCTCAAGCGGTTTGATCGTGTCTGATGCGGTTTTTCATGGTTTCATAGGTTTATGTCTGCTATCAAAGGTTTTCAAAGGGGGTGTTCCGGGAGTTGGTGTTGCAAAATGCCCGAAATTCACACATGTGCTTCCTGCGAAGCGACTGAGGTGCTGCTGTCGAAGTTTGATTTTCCTGCCGGAGATAGATGTCCGTGATGGTCGTCCGTTTATCTATGCACGATCATACATAACGATCTTCGAATATGTGCATGTGTGTGTATATATATATATACATATATATATATATATACTGATGCATGCATGCATCAATGCATTAGCTGGTTGGTTCATTCATTCGTGTGCTTTATTGTGCGCTCATTCTCATTATTGTGTCCTTTACTCGTTCATTCATTCACCCGTTCATCCATTCAGTCACCAACTCAGCCATCCATCCATCCATCCATCCATCCGTTAGTGCATCAGTTATTCCCTTCGTTAGTTCGTTCATTCGTGTTGTTCTTTGTTTCTTGCCTTCCTCCATTAACTCATTAATCCGTTGACCCGTTCCTCCATCTATTAACTAATTCATCCACTAATTCATTGATGCCTGCATTCATGCTTACGCTCGTACATGCGTGTACACATGCATATATGCGTGCATACATACAGACATACTTACTTATATAGACGCACACACACACACAGACATTCGCAAAGACCCATGCTTGCTTGTGTAGCAGAGGTCAGCGAAACTCTTACCTAGATACATGCATGCATGTATTTGTGTCTACGTATCATGCAAGTATGCATTCGGCTAAGGCTCTTGTTGTTTGTATATGTTGTTACTTGTTTTGTCAACTACTGGTGCGTGCGTATGTGCATGTATATGTTTATGCACATGTATGAGCTGTATAGGTACAAAATACATGCACGTGCACATACATGGGTGTGTGTGTGTGTGTGTGTGTGTTTAGAAACAAAAATTTCACGAACACAGATCGCGGTTGAGGCACGGTGAGCTCGAAGTGGAGATGGCTTTTCTCAGGCTGGGGCCGGCGCGGAGGATTTGTTTAGAAGCGATATGGTTTAGAGCCGAACACCATGTTGGCTTTGCTTGAAGGTCAACCGTTTAGGCTCGGGGGTTTAGGGTCGAGGGCTGAGGTTTGAGGGCTTCTGGGCCCAAAGACTGACCATACTACGCAGGGCTTCGCTGCAATTGTTGGCATGAGGTTCCGGCACAGGGCTTGGGAATATATATATATATATATGTGTGTGTGTGTGGATATATATATATATATATATATACATCTTCATATGTATATACAGATATATACATATATATATAGAGAGAGAGAGAGAGAGAGAGAGAGAGAGGTGAAGCAGCACCTTACTCAAAGGACAGGAGTCAGTACGGAGTCTGGTTTGGGTCCATGTTGGGACTGCGACAGCAGTTCCAGCTGTGATGCTCGAAAACCTTTGGGAATATACGTCGATAGTATCTGTTGATACTCTGTAAGCCCCAAAAGTGTAGTAACTTCAGGGTAAAGTATATACCCAGAAGGTACATGGGGCCGCGCCACCCGATAAGTATTGAGGACCTGCTGCCCCGCCACCGAAGTACTGAAGGGACTTCAACCCCAAGGAATGAGAAACTTGGTGTGTATCGGTGGCTCGACTGTGACACAGAAAGCTCTGGATCCCACTCCTTCAACTCGGAACTCAAACCCTAAACCCTAAACCAAACCCCTAAACCCAAACCCTAAACCCCTAAATCCCTAAACCCTAAACCCAAACCCTAAACCCTAAACCCTAATGAGAGACCTTGAAGTTCATACATCCCTAGACCCGAAAGCCCGCTGCATAGACCCAGATTTCAGGATCCCCCACCGAAGGTTCTGTGGGAGTTTCCGAAACTTGTGAATAGTAGGATCCTTATAATAAGGACCCCAGAATAAGGTACCGTTAATTATAATAAGGACCCCAGAAGAAGGTACCCCTAATTTTCGGAAACTCCCATGTAGGGAGTGGTTTATAAGGAATCCAAGATGAACTCTTGACCTTCCTCCCCCCCATTCAGGAAGGCAGGAACCTGCAAGTATGAAGGCTTGCCCTCAGACATCATATAAGGTAGGTCCTACCTACCTTCTGAAGGCCCGCTGTTGGAACTCCAGCCAACCCCGAAATCCTTATGGAACCCTCACGGAACTCCTAGAAGAGGTTTTATAGAAGCCTTCTGATGGAGGTCTTATAGGCCCCGAGGAACTTACCCATGCCCTCCAAAAACGTAGAGCAACCAAAGGGTCCTAGGCACTGTTATGGTCAAGTTACGGGGGATACTTCCCCAGAGTATAGTAGTACTTCCATGTATTGAAGACCTACATTCTACTATACATACATATATATATATGTATATTCATATATACTATGCTTATAAATGTATATACATACATCTAGATATATATAAGTATAGGTACTTATTACGATTTTGGGGAAACGAGTCCCGGAGATCTTTCAAAGTCCTGGGAGCTGGTGCGGCCCACGCCATGCGGCGCTCGCCTGTGCTTCTGGGCCGCGAAGACGAAGGCTCGGTGTGTGTTCTGTTGTTGTAGTAGAAAGTAGCTGTAGTAGTAGTAGTAGTAGTAGTAGTAGTAGTAGTAGTAGTAGTAGTAGTAGTAGTAGTAGTAGTAGTAGTGGTATAGGTTCCTAATTGTTGGAAGTAAGATGGCCAAACATTTGCATGCCGTGGTGTTGGGAGATTTGCTTTCTGCATTGTAGAAGCAATGTGAGTAATCACTGGGCTTGTCGGGGGAAGCAGTACGGAGACACCATGCTGCTTGTCTTCGGCAAGGTCTATCCTCCAAGTCCTACTGTTATCCTCAACCAACTCCTCAACCTGATAGCCCTGAACCCCACATCATAAATTATATAAAGCCCTGCTTGGAGGCCCACGGGACTTAGTAAGTAAGTTATAAGTAGGGGTTATAACTGGGGGTGACTCCACTAAGGGTACTTATAACCCTACTTATAACCTACTTACTAAGTCCCCGGGCCTCTAAATAAGCGCCACAGTAAGCGGAGGAAGGGTTCGGCGCTAGTTCGCAGTAATATCCACTGACCCGGATTCGCATCAAGATTGTGAACGGGTTCTTGAATCCCCGGACATTTTCCACGCAGCTCATGTTGGCTCCAAGACCCAAAACGCTGCTGCAAATGCATCGAACTAATGCCTTGTTTTGAACACGTGCTCTAAGTATTGCTGGCTGCTGCAATGTCAGATTCCTCAGGGCAGAAGCATCAGATTCTATAGCCTCAACCCAAAACTCTAGAGAGCCTTCAGGCCCGCAGAAACCATTAATTAACTCTGGAAGCCCTGTTAACCTCGAAAGTTGACCCCGAAAACTAAAACCATAATCCTCACTGCAGTTGGAAAAGAGCCTTCAAGCCAAAAGCTTACTATAGGGGCCTAATACTTACCTATACTTTTTTGGGGTTCCTCATTGTATAATGGCCCCAAAACCCTATTCTCTTGATTAAGGCCCTATATTGACCAGGCTGTTCAGTGGTACACTTTATTACTTTCAGGTTTCTGGGTTCCTTTTATAAAGTGAGAAGCCGAAGAACGTATATACTTTTCGCAGTGGGTTACTGAACAGCCTAGTTAAGCATCTGCAGGGCAGCCGGAGAACCGGAACCCATCGCGCTGCTCTGCTGGCTGGCCCGCCTTCTGGATCACGGTGCCTTCAGCAGTGCAGATGGTTGATGTAGGGGCCTTAATAATTAGAATTTTGCTTTGGGGCCCATCATACTGTAATCATACTAAGGAACCCCCAGAATAGTATAGGCAATTAGTAAGGCCCTGTAGTAAGCTTGAACAGTTTGTGGGTGAAGGGTTAGGGGTTAGGGTTATAGGGGTGAAGAGTTGGTAATGTAATGTTGCTATTACTTCTCCCGACTACACCTGCCGTATGAGAAAACCCGAAGCCCTAGTCTAGTCGTTCTGGCCCCTAAACATCAAGGCTCAGAACAAAATGCATAGACGACCTAAACAGGTGGTCACGGGAAAAGACTGCAGTGTGACTCCGGGCCCGCAACTTAATATATGTGTTTGGACATGATAGGAAGCAAAAAATGAACCGCAGGGGGGGGGGGGCGATCCCAACAAGTCCAACCTTGAGCCCAAAAAATCGTACTGTAACATCCCTACAACTGCGGGGTTTGGAGCGCAGGCTAGTTTTTCTAGATTCTCGGGCGGAGGTATGATATGTTGAGCAGGAACTATGTAACTCTGTGGACCCTACCTAGGCACCGTAGCTCCAAAGTTCCCCAGCCGCTATGCCTCCAAAGGCGCCAACCCCGATAGCCAGCACATGCCCCACATGCAAGCCGGAAGGCCCACCTCAATATAGGGTCGGAACAAGTGCTGATAGTATTCCATTGCAGTGCCCACTTTCTCGTAGTAATATGCTTGCACCAAAAGCCTGTTTTAATTACCCTAAACCCTAAACCCTAAACCCTAAACCCCAAACCCTAAACCCTATCAAGGCTCCTACATTGAGCCGAAACGCTAAAAAACCCTATAACTCCGCAGCCTTGAAATTCGCGGGGCTGAGATTAGCTAGGTTTTTCCACAGCCATACCCAAAGGGTCCTAGGTACTGTTATGGGGGATACTTCCCTAAATCATAATAGTAATTCCTAATATAGAAACCCTACATTCTACCATACAGGTACTTTGGACCCTTTGGGATAGCCACAAATACTAGCTTTTGCCTGCAAAGTGTGAACAACACATCAAAGCAGACATTGGTGCGGTCATGTAGGTTCTTTGTGGTGCTGCAGCTGCCGTACTTAACGGTTTGGTGGTGCCAAGCATAGCCACCGCCTACTTCAACGGCGACTCGGCTTGGGCATAGGGTTCAGGGCTCTATTCAGGGCTTCAGGGCACTTGAGTCCAGGGCTTTAAGATTTCAGGCTTCAGGGTTCGGGGTCTCGTGTCTTATTCTTGGTACAGAGTATATAGGGTCTCATCATACTGGGTTCAGATGTTTCGAGGTGTTCAAGTTTAGGGCTCGATATGTGTAGGTTTATGCGTGAATCAATGATGACCAGTAGTAACCCTTACAGTAAGCCCGAAACCCTACATCACCCTACTCATATATAAGTCCTTTGCTCTACCCTTTGCCCTACCCATAGGCTCCATAGTCATGTGTTCCGTTTGATGGTTCATATTTAGGATCCTATAATAATGGTAACCTTTGAACTACTATGGGTACTCCTCAAGACCTTCATCAACATCCGACGCTGCTCAGGTGGTGTGGACCCCTGCATCGGTGCGGCACACACATCCAAAGCTTGCGAGGTCTGCTGGCGAGCTGTGGCGTTGTTTTCTTGCAGTTCGGAGTTTTAGGTTCAAGAATCAGAAACCCTAAACCCGACAGTCTTAGAGTAGCCCTAAACCCATTCCATCGTAGCCCCCTTATCTCAGCGTTTATAGCCCTTCAAGAATCTGAAACCCTAACCTGAACCCTACACTCTGATAGTATATGGCCCCCTCAACCTAGACCCCCCAACTACCCTCGAATATACCCCAAACTAAATAAATCCTAAACCCTAAACCCTCGAGCCTTATGAAGCCCCCCAGCAGCAGGTGGCTCTTGCAAAGAGCTCCAAGATCGGCTCCAGCTTCGCCTTCGCCGGCTCAGTGCCGCAAACGCATCAGAGGAGCAGAGTTTAGGGTTTAGGGTTTTGGTAAGTTACTATAACCCCCAAGAAGCAGCTAACGTTCGAATCTTCGCAAGGGTATCAAGTTCTGTATCGAGTAGGATTCAGGGTTTATGGACTTGGGTCTGTTCGGGTTATTATTCCATGAAGTAATCAGGGGGCTGCTGTTCTACATGGCAGTCATTTTCAGCTTCAAAGTTATGTTTTCGAGTTGTTTAACCCGAGTTTTTATCAGAGCACCTAAGACGTAAGAGACTCCCTTAGCCGTAGACCCTGATGTGAAGGTTTCCCAAGGATCCTCCATAACCGCAGTAGTAGGGCTGTACCATGACATCGCCACACACCTTAAGCACTTAGAAGCCCAGGGCAGGGGACTTAGTAAGTAGGTTATAAGTAGGGTTATTAGCACCCTAAATGGAGTCACCCTAAGTATAACCCTAATTACTTAAAACCGACTTACTAAGTCCCCTAAGCCTTCAAGCAGCTCTAAAGCCTCCCTTATAGAACTCTTATAGATCCCCTTTTAAAGAGCCCTTTAAGGAACCTCACTAAGTCCCCTGGGCCTCGAAGCAGTAGAATCCGGATCCTTGAGTTTGGTCCTGTTTCAGAAGTGGGGGGTTTGCGGTTGCAGACCCTGCCTTTCAAATGGGAGTTTCCGAAAATTGGGGGAGTACCTTATTTTGGGGTCCTTATAATAAGGATCCTACTATTTAGGGTACTATATTAGGGTCCCCTATTTTCGGAAACTCCCAAATGCCCAGAAGGTGAGCTTTGAAGTCTTTACCATGAACATCCTGCCCGTATTTTAGGGTTGACATCATGGACCCTGATTTCCTGTCTTAGCTTTGGTCAGAGCTCCGCGCACTTCTCCTGGCAAACTAGACAAACAAGTGTGTGACTTCCATGCTGATCTCTAGCATACTTCCTTCATTTGCAGAGCCTATTGAGTTTCGTGCTATTGGGATTATGTGCATACTTGTTTGACCTTGTTTGAGCTGTCGGGTGCTGGCGGATTGAGGTGTGCACCTTCTTTGCGAGCCCCTTTGTGGCTTTGCTGTGCGATCGATTCGGCCGCAAGCCGCTGATCATCGCGGTGCAAGTGACAGGTCTCCTACAGGTGCAGCCGGAAGCCTTACTATAGAAGCCGAAGCAAGTACCTATAATATTCCTTGGGGTTACTGAGGGTTACTGACTATAGTTATGCTATAAAGGAGCGCTAAACCCTATTCTAATTATTAAGGCCCCTACATTAAACCTCAATGTCTAAGAGCTTAGGGTTGGACAGTGTAGGGGGGAGGGTTTAGGGTATAAGGGTTTAGGGATTGAGGGTCTAAGGTTTGATATTTGGGCCTTGTCACGACTCCGGGAAGCGATGAGGGTCTCAGATATTTGACCTTCAGAGGATTCGCGCTTCGTGGTGCAGGCTTTGGTGTTTGGGGTTCAGGGGATCGTGCTTACTTGGAGGCCTAGGGGGACGTAGTAAGTCAGGTATCAGTAGGCTTATATAATTTGTGTAACTCCAGTTCGGGTACGTATAACTCCACTTATAACCTGCTTACTAAGTCCCCTGGACCTCTAAATAGGGCCGTCTCTGGACTTGGTCTATAGTGCATCGTAGTTTTAGAGCTATGAAGGCAGCAGTCAAAGCTGGAAAGCTGCCCAATCCATCGCTTTGCACCGACAGGCCGTCACTCTTTTGCTGGTGGATCTATTCGGGATTTCACTGACGCCAGGATGCAGATGGCCCCCAAACCCCCACATTTATATAAGTCCTATAGGTCCTAGAAGCCCCAAACACAACCCTAAATGAACCCTGAAGCCTGAAGCTCTAGAGAGCTTCAAACCGGAGAACCAGGCACCCTAAACCCTAAACCGTAAAACCCTATACCCTAAACCCTACAACCCAATACCTTAAACCCTAAACTGCCGAGAGCGCCGCTGACCATTTGCATGGGCGCTCGAGGCTCCGACTGAGGCCCCGGCCGAGCATCTCGACAAGACTACGTCAGTCCGTAATGAGGACCCAAACACCCATTGGCGTGTTTTTGGTCTGGCTTGGGGGTCTGGCGGGTATGCCCAGGTGGTCTGGGAGAGCCATGCTGCCCTGCCCTGCCCTGCCCTGCCTCCCCCCGCCCCGCCCAACCCTGCCCTTCGCTGCCACACAGTCGGCTGTCGCTGCCATTCAGTGACTTGGGGGAATGACACACATGGGGGCGACAGCTCCGCGATACGAGATCAGGTACAGGCTGTGAAAGAGATTCAGTGCGCTTATCACGCCTTCGCCGCGCTTCGTTTTGATGGATCCGTGGTCGCGTGGGGCAATCCCAACTTTGGTGGTGAAAGCGCGCTGCAGTTTCGGAATGTGCATCAGATCCAAGCCAACGATGAGGCACTTGCTGCCATGTTGCACGACGGCACGGTTTTACGTGGGGCCACGGCCCTGGTCGCGGCCACAGCAGTGCCGGGCAAGAGCAGCTCGGTGGGACGCAATGCATCCAGGCCATGCATCACGCTTTCGCTGCTATATTGTTGCTAATGGATCCGTCGTTTCCTGGTGTGATCACACAGCGGGTGGTTGACAGCAATATTGCTCAGGTGTAATTGCGAAAGGTGCAGCACATTCAGGCCAGCGGCTATGCGGGCGTTCGCTGCAATTCGTCGTGCTGGCAATTCCGTGGTTCACTGGGGCCATAAGAATTACGGAGGACCTGCGTGACGGTTTTGATGACGAAGATGTTCAGCAATTGCGGTGTGTTGTGTCGATTAGCGCGAGCCACTCAGCTTTGCAGCCATTCTGGGCGGATCGGTCGTTTGCTGGGGCTTCGTTTGGCAGCAGCCACGTGAGGCGAGGGAGCGCCTTTCTTGATAGGTGGATGCGGTTCATGCCGACGAGCCGGGCTTTGCTGCCATCTTGGGCGCCGGCTCCGTCGCGACGTGGCCTCGCGACGACGGTCGCTTCTCGGGAAAGGAAGCTGCAGTGTGTTTCGGGTTACCAAACGTAAATTTCACTTAAATTTTGGTAGATTGACTTAGACTTAATTCTTAGAAGTCTTCTTAGAGTCTTAGATTCTCTGATCCTACAGGCCTTTTCGGGTTACCTCTTTTCCCCCACCTCTTGAAACCCAAACCCGAAACCTGCCCTGCCCTGCCCTGGTCTGCCCTGGTCTGCCCTGCCCTGCCCTGCTCTCCTGCCCTGCCCTGCTGCCCTGCCCTGCCCTTCCCTGCCCTGCCCTGACAGGGCGCGAGGGGCAAGCAGGGGGCAAGCTGTTTGTTGGAAGCCCTTGCTTTTCGTCGAGCGGCCGGCACAGGCCGCGAGAACCCACAACCCGACAACAATCCATTTCAGCTGTGATTTCTTAAAATTTTTGTCGTTTATGTGTCGAGCTGCGAAAGGAAGCAAAGATCAAGAAAGCCCTCCTTTGAGGGGGGCTCGGGGGGTGCGGGTGGGCCCTAAACCCTAATTGAGAACAGTTGGGGTGGTTTGGGCGGGACTACATGCTGACGCAAGCGCGCGGTAAGTGGGTGCGCCTCTGTTCCTAAAGTAAAAGGCGCACCCACCGCGCGAATACTGTTGCACACATTGATCCCTAAACCCTAAAACCCAAAACCCTACCCTACACCCTAAATATGAACCTTAGACCGCTTAGGTATGTCTACTACGTCCTCTCCCTGGTGGCAGGCTCTTTGTGCAGCGTGGTCGCTCCTTGGCTGTTTCGTACCATGCTGAACCTTTGCACTCCAAATTGGCCAAAGTAGGGTGCAGGGTCGAGGGCGTGTTTCACTGACCGTCTCAAGATTAAAGACTTTTCTCCATGAGTCAGTGACCAGCTCGCACATTGATTTGCCAAGATTTGCCGGAGTCTCTGTTACAACGAGCTTCCAAACCCCCAAACAAACCAAACCAAGAATCCATAACTTATTAAAAAATCCTAATCAAGCCCACATTCAACAGTGAAGCCCTTATAACCCCCCATAAGCAAACCCCACACCTCAAATCCTAAGTTCCTTGCTGTTGAGGTCTTCAGCCTGTGGATCGCGGACCGCACTGACCCAGCGCAGCGAGTGGCGTTTCTGGCCACTCTGGGGGCAGCAACTGCTCCTCGGGTTGAGTACATCCACTTTCGGGCGGTTTGGGGTTTAGGGGTTTACCTACAGTCTCCATTTTAGCTCCTTTTTTTGGTTAACCAATGTTATGGTCAGGATCCTATAATATAGTTTTGGGTGTATCAAAAGAAGGAACTACAATGGAGACTATAGGTAGGGTCTCTTTAAGAGGCCCTTTAAAGTTTCGGGTCTCTTTATCAGGGTTTAGCGGGCTGGGGCTTAGGGCTTATAGTATATAGTATAGGGCTCATAGGGTTTGTTTCATAGCCTCACCGTCCCTTTAAGTGTATCCTTTCTTCAATGGACGGCTTTATGGGTGGTGGGCTGATGTTGCGGTAGTATAGAGTCCTTGCACCACTATACTTATGGCGTAAAACGGTGTCTCCATGAATATTTAGGTACTTCAGGATCGAAGTGTTCATGTTCTTGGCATGCAGTACATGTATTTCTGGGACATGGGTTCCGGATTTCAGGATTTGTCCGTGCTGGTCCTAGGGTGTACGATTTAGGGCTTCGTGCCTAATGACATGAGTATACAGCCACTCCCCGAATACTCTCCCAGCTTTTTTCAAGTATTACCCCAAACCTAAGTACCCAATTAAGCATCCATTGAAATCGAAAGGTAATAGGGTCTCCCGAGGCCCTCGTTTGTATTTGGCTCCTTGTTGAAAGGGCTTGGTTGTCTCAACAAAGACTGCATGCAGACAGTTCGATATGTACTTTTGGCCGGAAGGCGCTATATAATTCCACCAAAGCCTTCACGAAGCCACATATCCCTCCAAAAAATCAACACCCTACTTACTAAACCCCTCAGCCCTAAACCCCAAACCCTCTAAACCCTAAACCCCAAACCGCCTAAGCTCAAAGGAGCACGCAAAAAATGCAAAAACAACTTTAAGCTTTGATCCCCGAGCCACAAATCCCATCTAAAACTCCTAGGTCCCAAATAAACCCTTAAACTCTAAACCCCAAACCCCCGACCCTCTAAACCCCAAAACCCTAAAATCCCAGCCCTGAAACCCTAAACCCCAAAGCCCTAAAATCCCAGCTAGAACCCAGGATCTGGAGCAGATAGTGACCCCGTTGGCCAGTCTTGCGGCGAGCACCAGGAGCCCCTCCAGAGCCGATTCGGGCGAGTTCAGGGTATAATGGCCCTTCATTAGGTTTCCTTTATAAAGGGGTCTGTAAGGGATACTATAAGGGATCTATAAGGGTACCATAACGATGTGGGTTTAGGGTTTTATGGGGTTGATCCCCAAGGGTCCAAAGGACCCCATAATTAGGTACTCGGTTTTAGGATAGGAGTTATGTAGGTTAGGATTTTGGAGAGTATATGATTCTTGGGTACTTGGACCCTTGGGGTAATGTAGGAACCTGATTAAGAAACCTTGGGCATTTATTAGGGTTCCTTATTTTTATCCTACTATTCTGGGGCTTGTGGGACCAGGGTTTCTTAATCAATCAGGTTCCTACATTAGGGCTTGGGGCTTTGGGGGATAGGGGTTCAAGGCTTAGGGTTCAGGCTTTACGGTTCACGGGTTCAGGGCTCAGGGTTGAGAGTGTATAGGCTTACTTCAGGCGGCGTCAAGCACTAGACGCAGCGGTGATTCGAAAAAAGCAGATCTCCTCTCACCTATCGCGTCCCACAGACACCAAATATCTTACACACTTGTTGTTCAAAATCCCTCTTGCGAGCTGCATGCCCTACGTGGAAGTCACTTAGCCTTCGCTTGGACATGAAACATCAGTATCTGACCCTGCACCCTAAACTCCTAAACCCTAAAACCTACTTAGAGGCCCAGGGGGATTAGTAAGTAGGTTATAAGTAGGGTTATAAGTACCCTAAATGGAGTCACCCCAATTATAACCCTACTTATAACCTACTTACTAAGTCCCCTGGGCCTCCAAGTATAAACCCCAATGACGAAGCCCTGATAAAACCCCGGTAGGCCGCTGATCCTTAAAGACCAAGCGCCAGTGAGCCCATCTGTTCACAGGAGGCCAAAAAGGGGTTTTAGCCTATGGGGGTTTAGCAGGGATTAGGGTTCCCATGGCTCATGTTAAGGAATCCCGACCCCAAGAATCTTAAATCCCCCTTTTGGCCTCCCATCGTCTGTAGGCCATAAAGACCAGGCTGCCAGCTACTGCCTACTCTACGCCAGCTTACAGCTGCCTTAGGACACTACCCCTTGATTACCCTGGCGGATCAAAATCGCCCAAAAGCCTTATATAGTATGGTCTTTGGGCCCAAAAGCCTTAGTATATGATATCAATGATATCAGTCCTCAGATCCCTAGGATATGCTAGGATTAAGCCCGTCAAAGCCTATGCCATCCCATATCGTTAAAATGCCCCTATCTCACTGTCATTCTGGAACCCTTGCTCTTGATCGCCAAACGATACCCATAAACCGTTAGCCCTTGCAAACCCTAAATCCTGAAACCTTAACCCCTACTATAAGACCTAAACCCTTAACCCGAAACCCTGAAGCCTCAACCCCTAAACCCCTGAACCCTAAACCCTATAACCCTAAAACCCTATAATCCCAAAACCCTACAACCCTAAAACCTAAACCAAACGACCGGGCAGGCATTGCCTGATGCTTTCTACCGCCTTAGTCGCCCTGTCGCTGCTTACGGCGACCTTCGGAATGCCAGAGTCGTCCTCGGAAGCTCGGACTGTGCCAGGACCCTCCTTGTACCCTCAAATAGGGGTATATGGTCCCAAATAAGGGGCATTTAGGGTCGTCTAATAGAGGGTAGGTGGAGGGTCTAGGTAGAGTTTTTTTATTTTCTGTTGTTATTGTTTGTTAAGAAAGAGTTGAGGGTTTAGGGCTTTAGAGCTTTGGGGTTTAGTCTGTAGGGCTGATCGAGCTTTTAGTTAGAGGGGCCCTGGATTGTTTCCACCATACCACCATCAAGGGCCATATGAGCTCTTCTAAACGGCACTTGGAGGGTCTTGGGGGTTTATCGGCTTAGGTTTGGGGGGGTTTTGGGACTTGGCGAGAAGTTTCGGTACTTTTCCAACCAGCTGGAGGCCTTGAGACTCCAAGTATACAAATAGTACTTACTTTGGGTTCTAAAGTCTAGAAATTCCACCTATTTTGGGCTATTTGATGTCTAAGGGAGATTCTACCACCCACAACTCAACATCCGGAAAATCGAGAACCCTGAAGAGCAAATCCTAAACTCTAGGCACTGAAACCCTAGCCCCAATGGTGAAGATCCAAAAGGACACTCAAGAAACATGTGACCCTAACCCCAAACCTTTAACTAAAGACTAGTCCCGACACCCTAAGCCGTATACCCTAAACCCTACACCGTAAACCCTAAACCATCAGCCTCAAGCCCTAAACGTTAAACCGTGATAAACCCTTCAGTGTGAAGCTCGAGGCTGATCAATATCGCTCCATCTCTGCGAATCTTAAGCCCGACAGGTGGGACGGCTCGGGTTTCTTTTCCAGGTCTACGGATTTTCGGGGCTTGGGCTTTTAGGGTTTTGGGGTCGTAGGCTTTTACGGCGTTTCCGGTTGGGCAGAATTTTGGGCGCATGGCTGAGGGTTCAAGTCGGGTTCTGCAAAGGGGGGTGATTCGAAAAGGGCCCTGTAAGCCTTGTACAACGATCAGTTGAACCCTCAACTCCAAACCTTAAAGGCCTAAACCTAAACCTCTAAACCCCTGAACCCTAAACCCCTAATTATACCCGAAACCCCTAAACCCCTAAACCCTAAATTCCAAACCAGGCCTCACCTCTAACACCCTTCAGGCTTCCGGAGTCGAATGGCCAAGACGATCCTTTCACATCGTCGCTTTATCACAGACGAGACAGAAGCCCAGCTTCTGGAGGCCTTGGCGGTTGGAGGACTCGGCAACGCTTTGCTGGGCTTCACTCCATGGGTGTCGATACTCCCAGCCAGCGTAGATCCGACTTCGTACTGCGCTGACTCGACTGTCTTTCGTCACTGACGGTGCGCGACAGTACGAAGAAAGGAAGGGGTCAGCCAATCGCAAGGGCACAGAGGCCAGATTCCCAGAGAGGCAGGCGGCAGGACTCTCACTTGCGATCATTTAGAAGGCTGCGCCTGAGAGGAGATCGCACGCTGAGCGGTTTACCGAGACAGCCTTTCGCTCAAGCTGCTTACCCTGAGGGTCCATGTACCCACATAGCATATACTTTGGGCCCAATGTATCTATATAGGGAGTACTTTAAGGCCAATGTATATGCTATACGAGTACATGGACCCTTAGGGTCACACAAGGCGTGGCTCTGGACACTAATTACGAAAGCGCAGATTTCGAATGGTCATGAGGCGTGACTCTTCCAGACGGCGCTATTCCATTTTTGCGTCACGCCTTATAGACCGAAGTCATTATCTAGGTAGCTTCTGGCCGCAAGTGACGGGTGTAACGAATTAGTGACAAATCTGGTTTCTGCAGTATTTTTACTTGAAGTGAGCTCCTTATCCAAGTAGCCGGAAGTAGGTGCTTTTCGGGTTTAGGGTTTGGAGTTTAGGCCCTCTGATCAGGTCATTGTCTTTAGCCATGGGTGCTTCAACATCCCAGGGTTGGGCACTTTAGGTTTTAAGGTTGGGGGTTGAAGTTTGTTTTTAACTGGTTTAGGGTAGGAAGTTTAGGGCACGGGGAGCGCAGGCTCTGAAATACAGGGTGTAGGGCAGAGGTTTTGGGAGTTGAGTCGTGCTTTAAGTTCAAGGTCTCGGTTGCGAGCTCGGGGCCAAGAAATCCAAAATCCGGACTTGGGTTTGAGATTCAGAATGGTAACGAGTCTTGTACGGTGAAGAGTATGTTATGTTCGTTGGTACTTGCTCCCTTGTACGAGGATTACATAGTTATGCCCGATAAGCGCTTGTAGCATGGTCTTCTGATTCAGTCTGTCAGCTAGATTGCCTGTCATGTGGAGTGCACAGAACTGCATCATCCAAGAGAAGTGAAGCCCAGGTAGACTCCCTTCACCTCTAGTGTTTCGAGGCTTATATGCTGTTCGCGTGTGGGGTGTAGGAAACTCCTCTGCAAATTACTATCTAGGTGGCAATTTGGGGAACTTTTTAATTTCCCTTATGGTTAGCTATAGTTGCTGTGCCTAGCTTGCTTGTTCAGGGTATGTCTCGTGTATTGCAGAGCTCAGATCTCTACAACCTATGTAAGCCCTAGACCGTAAACCCCAACCCTAAACCATGAGCCTTATGAGCTATGAGCTTTACAGCTGGTAGCCTTGACGAGGCTTTTTCAGATGTCGGGCGTCATCTTCAACAAGCGACTTGATGGCAACTCAAGCCCTCGCCCCCCCTACAGTAGACGCCCAAAAGTTGGAAACCCCATAGCCTCAATCCCTAAGAGCAATGTATAGGGAATCCCAGCACTATTTGTCCTTAATCCGGTTTCCAACTTTTTGGGGCTTACTGTAAACTCTAAACTTTTGAACCCCAAAGCCCCAAACTTACACCCGAGAGCCTAAGCAAAGATCTCTTCGCCCAACGCTTGGGTCTCACGGGGCTTCTGGTCATGAGTGGGCTGAGTTTGAGGGCTTTCTGTCTAGGGTTTCCCAGAGAGCCCAATACCCCATAATTAAGGAATATGGCTTAAGCTATACAGGGCTTCATATTATGATTTAAGCTATTTTCCTTAATTAAGGGGTATTGGGCACTCTGGGTTAGTGTGGAGGATTGGGGCTCACTATGCGGGGTGCCCAGCCCGAAATTGACAACTTGAAGCTGCCCTAGGCCTATAAACCCTATATCCCTGAAGCGTCCAAACCACAAACCTTGCACCCTAAACCCTAAACCCCTAATCCCTACACCCTAAACCCAGGACCATAGCCATAGCTCCTCCGTCAACAGCCCTAAAGTACCTCTATTGCTCTTAAAAGAACAACCTAAAGTACCGGAGCAAGAATCTACGAGATAAGAGCTTGTGGATCAGACCTTGAGCTCCAACTCTGCTTGCTCTGGGCCTCCTCGCCCTAACCCCAAGGATCCAAAGGACCCACTAATTAGGTAATCGGCTTTAGGATAGTAGTTCTGTAGGTTAGGATTTTGGAAAGTATATGAGTATAAGGTACTTGGACCCTTGGGGCAAGCCCCTACCTGGATGCTAAAAGTAGGTAGAATAATGGCCTTCTATAGGGGGTTCTTCTTGTGGTACGCAGATCCTCACTCCCGAAATCCAATATAGAAAGCCCTGGGTCTTTATTCGGGTTCTTTAGATGATGAATCCTAAGATAGTGGGTTGTCGGGTCTGGGTTTGTTATTCAGGTTCCTTCATAAATCTCTTCAAAGCCAAAGCCCTGCAGCAGCTGAGGAAGTATCGGCTCCTGTCACTTCTCATGCTGGTGAGCACTTCCGTCCATGCTGGCTGCGCTGGAATCTTCCTGTACTATGTGCGCCTCTTTGTAATTATTCGGTCTCTACATCACGGGCTTCCCATGAAATACTTAGCGCGATGTACCCCCTTTTGGGTATGAGTCGCAGGCACTGCAAGGTGTATTGGGCGTTTGTTTTTTCGGGTTTCTGGACTCTGGGATGAAGGTTCGAGGTTTGACTCTGGGTTCTGGTTTTAGTGTTCTCCTCAACCCCCGAAAGTGTGTAACAAACTGGCTTGCAGAACTGCATACTTCGGTGGTGCAGATATGGGGTGTAGGGGTTTCAAGTTTCAGGGTTGTTGTTTCGTGACTGCGAGATAAATGCTTCGGGGTCTCCGGCTTCGGGGTCTCCGGCTTCGAGGTCTCCAGGAGTCGTTGACCCTGGGCTGTTGCTCCATCTGGGCAGTACGACCCTCAGTGAAGCGGTGAAACCTGAATTGCCTCAAGTTCCAGAACCATAAGGGTCCATGTGCCCAAATCCAAATCCCACTACCTTAGTTACCCTCAGGACTCATATTTTGAGGCTTTTGGGCTCGAAGACCATACTTTTTAAGGCTGCTCATCCATTTTGAGCCTTAGGGCTACAGTAATCGTAGGAAGTTTAGACGATAGATATCCTGGTACACAAAGAATTACTATAGGCATAATCGGGACTCTGCGGTATCTAAGTTTCTTCAACACTTTATACCCAGAATCGCTTCCAAGCAAGTCTAGTGATCCAGGAAGATCAACTTTGGAGCCACCGTCAGGGACTTGGCCCCGATGACCCTTGCCTTCTCAGTCTCGTAGCGGTTTAGGGGTCAAAGGTCCTCTTGGGAGTTTCCGAAAATTCAGAGGTCGTGAATCATGGGTGGCCTTGAAAGTAACCCCGAATCTTACTTTCTTATGGAAGCCTTGAAGACCTTTTGTACAGCCTAGGCCACACCTTGTCAATCATCCTCAAGCACGGATAACATGTGATGGTCGATGACCCTTCCCTGAAGCCTCACCGTGTTCCCCAGGGATCCAAGTAGTCCTTACTCACGGTTCCTGGTACCCAACAAGGACCCAAAGTCCTAGGACCCCTAGCGTTCTGGAACCCTCGCCAAGAGGGTTAGTATATACAACTATTATGCAAGTAGGCGCCCCAAAACAGTTACATCGATGGCCTGTTGGAGCTTAATCACATAATGGTAGTACCCTAAGGGTCCAAGTACCGAAATAATAATCATCCACTCCCCCAGATAGAAACCGACATAACTACTATCCGAAACCTACGTACCAAATTCTGGACCCGTTTTGGGTCCCTAATATAATACCTAATTTCGACAACCACCCGTGTGAACCCCCGGGATAACTACAGATGAAACCTTATAGATCCCTTTAGGAACCCCGATAGATCCCTTTCAGGAAACCCCCTCGGGTTAGCGAAGTCCCTAATATGTAGGGTACGTACCCAAAAAGGAACCCTAATTTTGGCAACCACCCATATATATAGTAGATGCCAGAAAGTTGGAACATGACTTTAGGAGGATTAGTGCTAGGATCCCTTATACTTTACCTTAAGGGCATGAGGGCAATGATGTTCCAACTTTCTGGCTTCTACTGTAGTTACACCCGGGGGAAAGAAGTGAGGATCTTCCTCAACGGAATCAGCGGTGCCATCGTCCAAGTCCTGCTGGTGAAGCATCTGGACCGCTGGTTGGGACTCAAGGGCGCTCCTTGGCTTGCCTTGGGGTTCCTTTAAAGGGCTCCTTAAAGGGGTCTATGAGGGATCTATACCAGGGATCTTCGGCTTGCCTTGGGGTTCCTTTAAAGGGCTCCTTAAAGGGGTCTATAAGGGATCTATAGTATTGGGGTTCCTTGAAGGGCTCCTTGGCTTGCCTTTCATAGGAGGCCCAAAAGTGGTTTGGCCTATGGGGGTCTAGTCTTTTGTAGGGGTTAGGGTCCCCATAATAGGCTTCATATTAAGGAATCCCTAACCCCCAAGAATCTTAAACCCCCTTTTTGCCCTCCCGTTAGCCTTGGGGTTCCTTTAAGGGGCTCCTTAAGTCTATGAGGGATCTATAGTAGGGATCTTGGCTTGCCTTGGCGTTCCTTTAAGGGGCTCCTCAAAGGGGTCCATAAGGGAATCTATGGTAGGGGTCTATAGCATAGTAGAGTAGAGTGGCCTTAAATACCCATAGGCCCCATAGTAGCTCCTTTTGGGGGATTACCTTATAGGATTCTAAATATGAGCCCCCGCAAAAGGAGCTAACATGGAGCCTATGGGTAGGACCTTTGGGTTTTATCTAGTGTTTAGAGTCTAGCTTAGTCCTATAACGTTTAAGCAGCTAAAACCCCCAAACCCCATTTCAATTATGTGTCAAAGACACCAATAATGTGGTGATATCTTGCACCGCATAGAGCCAGTGGAAGTTGCAGGTCCCATCTGTTCTGGTGATTTTCAACACAGCTGTCTCGTGTTTTATTGTTTTTAGGGCGCTCAACTTTGCGACTTTGTGTCAGGAGACAGACGGCCCCAATTTGGCCCTGCTGGGCATTAGCTTCACTGCAGGTGAATTGGGTATAGTGGCTATAGTGGAGTGGTCTCTAGTCGCAAGAGTCTCGACTAAACCCTGATTCCCTACCTGATTCGCCACCTAAGCTTTACTTATACGCTCAACCAAGCACACCCTAACCCCCCCTGAACCCTAGCCTAGAGGCCAAAAGGATCCAAGTAACAGCGACTAATCGTCTGAATAGTAAATTTTGGCACCTGCTGCTCTACAATTCTAGCCGCTTGGTCCATGCACGTATGCTACAGTGTCTGTTAGGCCCGAGCATACCCTAAACCCTATATCCTAAACTCTAAACCCCCTGGGGCACATGGAGCCGGAGGGCCACGAAGATTTCGCTTCAGCAGTCCAAGGTGATTCTGCTGGGCTATGCCTTCGGTGCCCTCAACTGCGCATGGTTGAGCTCCTTATCTCCAACCCTAAGGCTCAAAATGGCCCGAAAACCTGATGTATAAAATGGTGTTTAGGCCCAAAGCCTTAAAACATGAGTCTTTATCTCCAAGTCAGCCCCTCAACTTCTACGCCCTACTTAACCCCCCCCCCCCCCCAAAGTAGGTAAAATCATGGCCCAATACCCATAAAAAGGCTATTATTCTACATATTTTGGGGGTCCAGGTATAGTGAATCCCGGGAATTTTGGAACATGGGTTTATTAGGACGACTAGTGATCCCCTATACTTCTACTTTAAGTAGGACCCAGAGTAGGCCCCCATTCCCTTTTTCAGGGTGTAGGCTCCTTTATATAACACCCTTTAAACCAAAAAGTGGCACCCTTTCTGTTCCTGTGTTACTCTTAGGTCAAGCCTATAGTCCTTGTCGAACCGTCCTTTAAACTCCTTAAAGAAGCCCTAAATCAATCTTGTCGACAGTTATGGGATCCCCTATACTTCTACCTTTAAGCATCCTAAAGCCCTATAAAACTTGGATCCCCGGCCCGAGCCCTACACCCGAAACTTCTTTAACCGAGGCCTATATGGGAGTTTCCGAAAATTAGGGGTACCTTATATGGGGTCCCTATAATAAGGATCCTACTATTTAAGGTACTATATTCGGGTCCCCTATTTTCGGAAACTCCCATATCAATCCAAGGTAGCCTAGACGACGGAAAGTAAAGCATACTTAGAGGCCCAGGGGACTTAGTAAGTTGGTTATAAGTGGGGTTATATTTGGAGTGACTCCATTTAGGGTACTTGTGACCCTACTTATAACCTACTTACTAGGTCCCCTGGGCCTCTAAGTAGTCCCTGTCACAGCGGGTTACGGTATTCAGGCTCGAACGCAGCGGTTACGCGCTGAGGATGTATGTGGCTTTGCAAGCTTTAACGTGTATGTTTCATCACCCCCAAAGCCGTTAACCGTAAGCCATAAGCCCTAGGCGAGGCACGATACTAATTCGCAACTCGTTCGGTTCAACTTGTGGGCTATATAGAAGTTTGCCCCTTCAACCCACACAAAATCCCACAGCCACCCAAAGTCCCCAACTCTTGACACCATGCCTTCTCAGAGCTCAGGCTTTGTGCCGTCCTTCCGATGGCTTTATGCCCTCTCCCTGACATCAGGCGGGCACGTTCAAATTCTGACACCATAGAATCGTTGGGCTCGAGTTTGGGTTGACTTACTTTCTCGCATCTACCAAAAATGAAAGTTCCAAAGTACCGAATAGCTGAATGCCGATAAGAAGTTCCCTGATTGGAGCATGAGTTGGGGCTCCCCAGATTCCAAACTGCAGAACCGCAGCCTTCGCTCCATAACTCGAAGTTAAGCCCTGTGCCTGGGACCCTCCTCTGAAACTCGAGGACCTTTGTAAACCTTCGAACAGAAGCCCGCAACACAGCACCGTGCATAGCAGCACACGCCGCCCCTCCAAAAAGTCGTTCATTTCTGCACTTCCAATCTGCCCACAGCACAACTTCGAAACACCGCTCGAAACAAAAAACAAAGACGGGCCCGGCCTGCTCAGTTTCCTGGTATGACCAGGATCTTTACCCCTAAGCCATCTTAGATCCCAGACCCTAATCCCTAAGCCCTAAACCCCAGACCCTGTAGCAGGTTCAGGTGCAGGTTCCCAAAGCGGTGTTCTGCAGACTTGAGCTTGGTCCGTCGGGCTTTGTGTTTGGGGCTGCAGGGGCTTATGGGGCTCACTTAGAGGCCCAGGGGACTTAGTAGTAGGTTATAAGTAGGATTACACGTACACTACATGAAGTTACCCTAACTATAACCCTACTTATAACCTAGTTACTAAGTCCCCTGAGCCTCCAAGTAGGGCTTTTCACTTCAAGGCTTGGGGCGGGTGCGGCATGTCGAGTGCTTCAGCTAGAAAGCGCTACCTGAACCAACTAACCCCCAAGCGCTGCGGGTGTAGGGGGGTCGCTGCTCTCACCAGCACAGCCTTCTCTCTTGCTGTCAGGCTTGGGCATCATCTTCACCCCGGCTATCCAGGCAAAACAGGGCCCGGAATACTTAGCAATACTGTCCCCTTGTGGTTCCGCCGAAACCCTCAAGAGCTAAAACCCCTCAATCCCAAACCGTAAAGTCCGAAACTTCTAAACCGTAGGCCCTAGACTAAAGCCCTAAACACTAGAACCCTAAAGCGTCCTTGAGCCGTCACCCTCAGAAGTTGGAAAGATCCATCCCCCAACTCCCTTCCGTGGGAAGTCCTTGTAGGAGCTCCTGTAGGGGATGCATAAACACAGGATCTATACAGGTTTTTAAAGGGGCCTTTAAGGCATCTAGAAAGATTTAGGGTTTGCGCCTTAAGGGAGTCGCTAAGCACTGCAGACCGTGTACCTCAATGCGGCTTCATCCACAGAGATGGCCCAAGTTCAAGGAGCTATGAACTCGCTTCTTGCTTGGAAAGTAGGGCTGCTCTAATTTTGGGGGTTCAGGGTTTGTTCTTGTAGGGTTTAGGGGGGTAGGGGGGTTTAGGGTTTATGTATTATTGGGGGTGCAGTGTGTCGGTTTAGGGTGTTGCACACACCCTTGACTCCGAAGTCGTGTAAGCCCAAACTTTAAGCTCGACCCTAAGGCCCAGGTCGCCCCACATTGGTTTGGGGTTTTAGGGTTTAGAGGGTCCTTCTTGGGTGCCCCAAATCATAACTAAACAAGGACTAGCTGGGCCGGTAGGAGCAGGCTTCAAGCCTAGTGCAGGGGCCTGGCTTCCTCGTCATAAATATCTATAATGACTATAATGGGCCCCAAACCCTATTCTAATGCTTGAGGCCCGTATAGTAGAGCTAAAGGGCTTGACCCAGGGCCTTGAGTTTCAAGCCCCAGCTCCGTCAATGGCTTCCTAAACACCAGGGTTTAGGGTTTGGGGATAACCCCCAAAGCACTCATCATAGTGTAATACTATGATGTTGGTGCTTGTGTTTTTTGATTGCTATTATTATCACTGTTGTCATTACTGTCGCCATTACTGTCATTCCATGCTTGTCTTGTTATGACTGGTGTATTCAGGGATTTCATTTCACTATAACTGTTCTTTGTTTATCATTACCGAGTGTAAACCACGGAAGAGTCAGCAGCCGCTGAGCCGTAAACCGGAAATTGGACAACCAAAATTCGTAAACCTTCAGTATATAAGCGTAGGCAGAGTAGACCTGATCTGCCACATCTAAACCCTGGACCGTACACCGGAACCCTGAGCAATAATTCCAAAGCTCTATCAGAACCCCATACCAATATTCAGGGTTCTAGTTTTTAAGGGTTCCTATAGGACGAAAAAATCCGAAAAGCGGCTGAGGATCTTCACCCTCGCCGGAGGGATCGGGCCTGCGTTGCCCATGGCTTCGAACCAGGGTTGAGGGTTTCGGGCCGAGGGTTCAAGGCTCAAGGTTTTGAGGACTGTAGGATATCCCCAGACCTTCCAAAATCCCTTAATTAAGGAATATACCTTAAATCATATTAAGGATCCTACTATAATTTAAGGTATATTCCTTAATTAAGGGGTTTTGGAAGGTCTGGGCGTTCTTCTGGAGGGGTGGGGGGGGAGGGTGAGTTGGGGGGCCTTGGGGGTTGGAAGTTCAAGTTGCAGAGGGCAGGGCTCCGGATTCAAGAAGGAGGATTTGGAAGTTTGAGCGGAGAAGCGCATGTAGCGTTAAAGTGTGTAATAGAACGCCGAAGGTGCGGCTTGGAGATCTGAAGCCATCACATGTATCGAAAGGCTTGGGATTTTGTGGGTTAACGGCAGATCTGGACATGAATGATGAATTAGGCCCGACTTAGACTAAAGCCATCAACGCAGTTTCAACTCTGAACTCCGAATTCCTGAAATGATTATTTGCTGAAGCCTTCCCAGCTGGAAACTTCTAAACCCTCAAGCTGCGAGTTGTTTCGCAGCGCAGTAGTGGGAGTGGTAACAGTGGCCGCTAGGCTCCACGTACCCATATAATATATAAACTTTGGCCTTTGGCCTTAAAGCGCTCCGGTACAGGAACTTCAATGAAGGCGTAAGTAGATACGATATGGATAGACCTTGAGCCTCAAACCCTGAAGAACCATTATATACAGGAATGTTTATAGAGGCTGGAGGTTTACAGAGCAGCAGCAGTAGACGTGGTAAGTGAGAAGAACACCACGCAAGGTTCAGCTTTCTGATGACTTCCTTTGAAGCGCCGCATTTTGGCCTCACCAGGACTCCTGCTCCGGGTTGATGGTTAAGGATGATCTCTGCATGTCCATGCAGAGAAAAGAAATGAGGGTTGGAGCTCGGAAAGCGATGTTTGCAGCAACACTTCGAGCAGTCCCTCCTGTTCATGATGCCCTGCTTATGCGAGGAGCATCTACTGGGTG